>JARQOD010000003.1:519788986-520026923 GCA_033576555.1 Oophaga sylvatica | reverse complement strand
CGATGAAATAGGGTCCGGAGCGATTCCAGCGACGAGCGAGATCACAGCAGGAAGCTCGTCGCTGGAAGCTGCCGCACTGAACAACATCGCTAACGGGATCGCTAAATAGTGACGTTTTTTAGCGATCCCGTTAGCGATATTGTTTAGTGTGGCATACCCTTTACACATTGGCAGAGCATTGAGTATGTAGGACACTGTTTATCTTCACACTTTGGTGAGCCCTTGAGTTGGTCAGGTATTGTTCAATTTCACACCTAGGTCGGCCAGTGTTTACTTTACACATATCGCTAATTTAAACTGTACTAATCCTATCTGCCATTCTCAGGTGAGGACACCAAGACATTAAAGTTTAAACTTGAGAAAATCAGAAAAATAAATGGGTCTCACATCTGTTGTACATGGAGTTTTTTTACTAAAAATGCAGCAAAACCTGATGCCTGCATTTTTGCGCTTACTCATTCCTTTATATGGGTGAAAAAAAACACTAAAAGAAGTGACATGCAGCAGTTTTCAAAAATGCAGCAGTTTTCCAATTCGGTCAGGAAAAAAAAAGTGTGTGCATGATATTTTTTTAAATCTTTTGCTGCAACTGTAAAAGGCAGCTTAAAATTTGCATAAAAAAGGAGCAAAAAATGCAACGTGTGAACATAGCCTAATCTCTCCTTAGCTGCAGAGGACAGGACTGATTGGCTGAGCAAGCTGGAGAAGAAGGGAGGAGTTGACCGCACTAGAGAACATTGGGATTGTCGTCCATTACTGAAAAAAAAACAGTGGTGATCCAGGGAGGGATCTGAATTATTATGAGAAATAATCTCAGATTTGCACTGCCCCGTAGAATAACATTGGGCAGAGCGTAATCTGATAAAACATCACGAAGCGCTCGGCCGTGTTATACATTTGTGTGAGCGAGCCCTTAGAAATATTTTATCAACCAAGTGAGATTAGGCAGTTACATTGTAATGTGAAAGTTATAAGTCCAAGAAACCTAGGATCTTTCAGATTTCTTAAAATTGTGCACATTTCCCACGAGTCATTTGGACCTTTTGGTCTGCAGTAGACTGTGAAGAAAGAGCTGACAGTCGGTCGCTGCTCCATCTGCTGGATTGACTTCTGCCTGACACTATTCGTAGTTCCATTAGGAAAAATATCACAGTGCTTTCAACCATCTTTAAGACGTCTGCAAAATACGGACGTCTAGTATGTAGGGGCCTGTCTCTACACTATTCACTTTTTTTTAAGATTGTAAGAAAACTGTTCTATATGAAATGCATTTAGATACAAAGCGAAAAAAAAGTCTTTACATGCGTATGCAAAGTTGACAACTTCAATGTCCAAGGTTATTAGCAAGGTGGTCGTATTCTAGCCATCCATTACCCTTCATTCCCCCTGCAAGTTACTCCTAATACAGTACTACAAAACCAAATTACCAAATAATTCTCTAAGGAATTGCCAGTAAGGCCGGCGTCACACTAGCGAGTTTGATACGAGTTAGTTGCACGACTAAAGGGTATGCCACACTAAACGAGATCGCTAACGAGATCGCTAAAACGTCACTATTTAGCTATCTCGTTAGCGACCTCGTTGTGTGTGGCATGTAGCAATGATGTGGCCCCTGCTGTGATGTCGCTGATCGTTCACTAGCGTTCTGGACCGTTTTTTGATCGTTGGCGTCCCGCTAGTGAGCCTATATCGCTGTGTTTGGCACCTTTTGCGAACGACGAGCGACCTCGTTTGTGACGCATATGACAGCGGCGCAGGCGGGACCAGGGTTTTTAGCGTCACGGAGTGGATCGCAATATCTGTAAGTTCTCTTTTGCGTCACAGAGAGGATCGCAGAAGTTGCAAAGCAGGCTAGCAGGACGCAGAGAGCAGGAGCGATGCTGGAAATTCCTATGAATCAGAAGCGCTCAGTACATGCTAATGACATCCTAACGACCGCCAAAGTCGTTTAAAGAGATCGCTGACCGCTGATGTGTCGTTTATGAGATCTCCTGTTTGGCAGCTACTAGCAACCTAAAAGAGATCACACCAACGATCTCGTTAGCTTGCGTCGTTATCGTGATCGCTAACGAGATCGCTAAGTGTGGCAGTACCTTTACTTGCATCAACACCCGGCACGGCCGCCCGCTCTCGGATCAGAGTGCACAGCTGCATGTATTTCTATGCCGCCGCACACTCTGGCCCGAGAGTGGGTGGCCGTGCCGGGTGTTGATGCGAGTAAGTCGTGCGACTAACTCGCATCAAACTCGCTAGTGTGACGCCGGCCTAAAAGTGGATCACAGTGCCCTACTATCTCCAGGCCCCATAGTGAATAATTGGATGTTGATATTTCAGAGACTCATTCTCAAGATGATTTGGGGTCCCTGTGGCCTGACCCCACTAAAGGGAATCTGTCACCCCATTTTGGCTATATCAGATAAAGATATGACTGAATAGTGCGTCCCATAAGTAACCTATCGGTATGTTTTCTCTTCCCACCCCACCCCCCCCGCTCCTCGTCATTTCTTGCGTATGGCCGTCTGTGAATCGCACAGACGGCGTTCGGTTTTCCGCGATTGCGCTTTTCAAAACCCCCCACGCATGCGCAGTGTGCTTTGCCCAACAGTGGGCAAAGCATAAAATCATTACAGCGCATGCGCAACTCTTTCCTTGCCCCGGAAATGACTGCTTGCCTTGGACGACTTCCGGGGCAAGGAAAGTGAAGGACAATAGTTGCGCATGCGCTGTAATCATTTCATGCTTTGCCCACTGTTGGGCAAAGCACACTGCGCAGGCGCGGGGGGGAATTTGAAAAGCGCAAGCGCGGGAAGCAGAACACCGTCAGTGCGATTCACGGACGGCCATACGCAGGAGATGCCGAGGAGCGGGGGGAGAAGAGAGCAAAAAGCCGCCCTCCGGACCATACCGCCCTGATAAGCATACCAAAATACGAAGTTTACAAAGGTATTTTGGCATCAAAACGGGGGTATCAGGATATAGGATACATACCGATAGGTTACTTATGGGTCGCACTATTCAGTCATATCTTTATCTGATATAGCCAAACTGGGTTGACAGATTTCCTTTAAGTTATCACCTATCCAGCTGATAGCTGATAACAATAGAGAAGGTCTTCCATTTATTTATTTTTTTACTAATTCTGTGCATATACACTGTGTTCCAAATTATTATGCAATAATTGTTTAGGAGTGATAAGGTAAGAATTTTTTTGTTTGTCAGTTAAACTCATTGATGGTGATGTGTGTCAGGGCTCTTTATATCTAATTAGTGCTAATTAGTTTGGCAGGTGTGTCCAATGAAAGGCAAGACTACTTAAGAAGCCTGTCCCACATTATTAAGCAGCCTACATTTTCTGCCAAAATGGGAAAGAAAAAGGATGTGTCGGCTGCTGAGAAGCAACAAATTGTGGAGTGTTTAGGTCAAGGCATGACTACAATCAACATTGCCAAGACACTTCATCGTGATCATCTCACAATCAAGAAGTATGTAGCTGATTCACAGTACACACGTGTGCGTGCTGATAAGGGAAAATTGAGGACTCTTTCCTACAGGCAATTATGTCAGGTTAAAAGAGCAGCGGCAAAAAAGCCTTGTCATAGCAGCAGACAAGTTTTTGAAGCTGCTGGTGCCTCCAACGTCCCCCGAACAACAAGATGCAAGGTCCTTCAGAGGTTTGCAGCTGTGCGTAAGCCATTCTGTCGACCTCCTCTATCCACTGCACACAAGCAGAAACGGCTCCAGTGGGCCAAACAATACATGAAGACTGACTTCAAAACTGTTTTGTTCACCGATGAGTGCCATGCAACGCTCGATGGTCCAGATAGATGGAGTGGAGGATGGCTGGTTGATGGACACCCCATGCAAACACTGCTATGGCGCCAACAAGGAGGAGGTGGAGTAATGTTTTGGGCTGGAATCATGGGGAGAGAGATTGTCGGCCCCTTTAGGATCCCTGAAGGGGTAAAGATGAACTCCATAGTGTATGTTGAGTTTCTCTAACAGCACTTCCTGCCATGGTTCAACAGGAAGAACCGTGCATTCCGCAGCAAGATCATTTTCATGCATGATAATGCACCGTCTCATGCTGCACATAACACATCTGCATCTCTGGCTGCTATGGGCACAAAAGGGGACAAACTTATGGTGTGGCCCCCATGCTCCCCTGACCTCAACCCCATTGAGAACCTCTGGAGCATCATCAAAAAGAGTGTCTGTGATGGCAGGAGGCAGTTCACATCTAAGCAACAGCTCTGGGAGGGTATTCTGTCCTCATGCAAAACAATTGAAGCAGAAACCATCCAAAACCTGACAAATTCAATGGAGGAGAGAGTTCAGAAGCTCCTTTCTAACAAGGGGTCCTATGTGCAAATGTAACATCACCTAGAATAAAGTTTTGAGTTGAAAACTGTTTGATTTCAGTTTGTAAGAACCTGCTACTGCTTACAATTTAAAAAATGACCATTTTTTTGTTCTTTATTAAAATGAAAAGGTTGAAAACTCTGCTGTGCATAATAATTTGGAACATGCATTTTGAGTGCAGTTTGAGTGTTTTATTTTTAAAAAAATATACTGTTATCATAGGCAGTTTGTACAAAAACCTTTCAATTGTACTCGAATAGTTATTTGACTGGAAAATTACAATGACTGCAATTCATATAGGTAATTTGGGAAAATCTGAGAAAATATTATTTGCGTAATAATTTGGAACACAGTGTATATGTATGTACTGTAGTGTACGAGTGTGTATATAAACTCTCCTACAGGTGTGTGTGCGTGCGTTAATATGCTCACGGTCGCCTTCTCCGGTATCCAGCCCTGGACTTCTCTTCTCAGGGACGTCACAGCTCCTCGGACTATCCTGATCACTCTGTGCTCTGTGTGAGCCGAATGTCTCCGTTAGGGCTCGGGCAGATGGTAATTTTGATCAGATGAGTGCTATCCGTGGTTTTGACCGATAGCACTCGACCCCATGTTATTCTGTGGTGCTGTGTACATGTCCAATTTTTTTCCTTGGAATGAGTGGTCTGAAGAAAAAAAATCGCAGCACAATTTGCCTCCAAGAATCAGACGGCATTCATGTTTATAGGTCCATGAAAAAAAATTTGACCACCGTTGGATGACATCTGAGCGCAGTCTGATTTTTCACGAACTGACCTAATGGAGAAGATGGACAAACTTTTTTTTTTTCTTTTTGTTCTCTCCACCTCCAATAAAAATTGGATCTCACTCCGTTCAGACTGTGATCTGAGTGTGATTAGCATAATCGGACTGATTTTCTCAGATAGATGGAAAACTTTCTTCTGCACCTGGCCTTACAATGTATGCGTATGGAGCCTCGTTCTGGTGCTCCATAGGCTTACATTAAACTTAATAGGAGGGTGTCTTTAAATATCTTTTTTTTTTTTTTTTTTTTTTTTACATCCTTGTTTTACATTTGCAGTACTAGTATTTTGCTGAACAGTTCTGTTGCATTGTCAGGGTATCAGTCAAGTTGGGGAGCATTGATACCCAGGATAAAGGCAAAGAGGATCAAATCTGAAAAGATGATGTGAAAATAGAAATATTATGCTTTACCATATTACACTAACTTCCAGTATCCAGGGGCCATCGTTTTTTAAAACCACATAAATTTTCCAGTTTTGAAAGGACAAAGCCATTTTGCATTTATTGCATTATTTCTGTGATTGTTTCACTGTTCATGAATTTTCTGCACAAAAAATTAACTTGTCATTGTCTCAATCTTTACGTGATTGAAGGTCTTCCCGGGTTATTGTGTATTTAACTTCAGAATTGTATTGTTCTTTGCACTTTTTTAAGTATTTTGGTAATTACAATCACTGCACACAATCGAGCTAAGACAAGTAAATGTATCTTGTTCCTGCAATTATCATCAGGGTCCAACCTTGGGCTGATGGAAATTACTTAGAATGTAACCTTGTTTGTAAAATGACATACTTGTTATATCTAACAATAATGGCAATAGTGTTCTCTCTCACTGTCTCTTAATGAGCTTTTGTGGAATAACAGTAACTGAGTCTATCCCAATCTGTAATGAGAATCATCAGCATAGTATAATGTCTGGCAGAGGTCGTTGGCCAATAGAAGCTACCTTTGGAGAGACTTGATTCAACCACTCCATCTAGCAGATCCCAGAAGAACGCCAGCCTTCACCACTTTACAAGGATCTGGACTTATTGTGGGGTCCACTGGGTTGTGTCCACGGAGTGGCTGCCGGCTAGGGGAAATTGCCTGAGGCAAGGATGGTCAGACTAGTCGGGGCTATAAACAAGGAGGACAAAACTTGTGACTGAATTGGAAGCCAAAACAGTCAGGGTAACTGCCATGGTCAGATATCGGTGAAGAGTGTGGGGTGGGGCAGAAAAACAAGATCAGTCTAGCGGGGTTCAGAGTCAGAGAGGAAACAGAAGAAATGGTCAGTATCGGGGTAAGTGCAATCGAAGGTTTTTTTATTATTGTTTTACTAGTTTAGAAAAACCAAACTGTCTTTTTCCAAAGTATTTGGCAACCGGTTGCGCGTGGTAGTGCTGCTGAGCTCCGGTGCAGTGAACCTAGGAAGCGGTATCGTAATATTTTTTGGGAAGAAGTCAGTCGTGTGGCAGTAAAATCCCTTACACTAAATCATATGGCATGTTTAGTCATTCACAAGAAATGAAAAACCTTTTTGTTTAATTAAAAAAAAAAAAACAACTTTGACTATTAAAATGTTCTTTTTGAAATTTGAGGGAATGGATTAGAAAAGTCCCTGACTCCTGTAGCCGTTCCCTCGAGTTTCCGGAATAAAGGGGTTGTTGTACGTCTGTGATAACAAATGTTATGCAGAATGTATCACATGGAATATAATGATTTGCTGTTTCACAGCTTCACGTTATTCATCTCCGGCATATCACACAACAAAAAAGAAGTAGACAGACGTAAGGGAAGTAAATGCCTCAAGGCGCGGAATGATATCAGCAATACTTATTAATAGAAGAACGCTGAAAATTGAATAACTAAAAATACATTTCCCAATTGGTGAAGCTCTGAAGTCATAATGTTGATGCTTTCATGTATATCTTTTTTTTTTTTTCTAAAATAATTTTTTTCTTGTTAAATTCCATTTGAAAATTTATGATCGATTTGTATGGTAAGACCAATACATCTAAGTAAGGTTCCATATATAAGGAGCAATTCCGATCAAAGACCTGGAAGGGGACATCTTTGTTGCTGCCCATTGACCTCTCTGGCACCAAGACATATATGATATAGTTGGGAGAGTGTTTCCATGGCTGAACATAAAGGTTGTGGACTGTGACTTGTATGGTGCAAGTGCATAATGCTTGAAAGTTTGGAAACAACCTATTGAAAATAATGCTTTCCCTGATGATAATTACTGGTGTCTCCATGGTTACAGACTACAAACAAGCCATGTATGCAGTCTGATCCTGCAGTCGTGTTAATTAATGTATGCTAACAGTAGAAGAGTAGTCCTATGAAAGGGAACAACATATGACTACAGGACAAGACTAAACACAGGCTTTATAATCTGCAATAATGGAGACATATTGGTAATATGTTGTGCATTTCTGATTATATGTATGTAACGTCTCTTTCCGAGAGGTGGCATTTTTTTATGTTTTTCCTGTAAAAATTTTTTTTTTGAGAAGCACAGGGATGTTGCTTTGAGATAGCTGAATCGGGTGCTTGACTTGGCGATGTTCTTCAGCACTGTAGCATCCATGCTGCCTCTTCACTTATTGTCAAGTTGTTCATTGAAACAGAAACCCCATTCTCGTGATTGCGAAGCCCAGTGGCAGTGGATCCCGGTCATCAGGTGTATTCACAATTTCACAAGAAAGAGGTTGTTCACTACACTGTATAATGCCCCAACTGATTTAAACCTACCTCTTGTTGCCATCTGTGCCTGTGAGTGGCGCTATCACTGACCGCTCACTCGGCATCACGTGACCCCGGCTGCAGCCACTAATGTCATGACAAGTTCCGGATCTCCTGCATTCCTCCAGGCCGTGACCCTTCTCATGCACCCCTCCTGATTGACTAGGCTGTGGGCGATGTTTCATCGCATGTCATAGCCCAGTATCCAGCACACGCTTGTGGCTAAGGAGAGAGGGAAAGCGTGTGCTGGATACTGCAGTGAAACACTGCCTACAGCCCAGTCAATCCGGGGCGGAACTTGACATGACAGCAGCGGATATTAGCGGCGGCTGCTTCCGGGGTCATGTGGTGCTGAGTGAGTGGTTAGCGATAGCGCCGCTCACAGGCACTTCTTTACAAGATTTAACCTTGTTGTGGGCATTATACAATATAGTAGATAACTTCTTTAAGCTACAAGTCTGCAGTCCCTCATGCGAACTGCACGCTGTGCGGATTCTGCGGTGCCAGGAGCGGGGCGGGCATGTGACTGCAAGTATGTGATTCCAACTAGACTGTATCCGGCCTCTCTCCATACACTTGCATTGAGCGAGACGCTCCTATCTAGTCGGCATGGGACCACATAAATGTAAATCACATGATTGTCACACCCCGGCCGCTCCAGAGCGTGCAGCGTGCCCAATATGAGGACTCACAAGTCTGCAGTCACATGTTGTTTAAGATGGGACAACCGCTTTAATCTGTTGAAAAATACTTATTTCAGTATATTCGATTGATAAATGTTATACACATATATAAAAAAAATCCTTCTTTCCATTTAGTGTGCTCAATTCTCAAGTTCTTGAAAATTTTCTGACAGGTAGTATAATAAAGTATTTAACCAAAATAATTAAATGTACTCGAGAATGACCAGTAGAGACTGGATCTAGATGCTGGAAATATCTTGGAGGATGAGGGCTTCTAAGGACAATACAAAGTCTTGCATTATTTCCACCCAAAATGGGATCTGATTTTCTCCTATACCTAGGTTATATCACATAATAGAAATTCTATATGTTATTGGGCATCATCCAGTAAAGGGAACCTGACATGTCTTCACCTGCCGGTATGGGGTTAATCTACAGGCAAATGGCCTTAGAAAGGTGTCTTACCCCCATACTGAAAGTGCAGCTACCAGGAGAAAACGGACTAAATATATTTACTTAACTTCAATGAGTACATTAGGGTTGCCTTTTTATTTTACTTGGGGTCTGTAGAATTTTTTTTTCTTCCCCCAACATCAATAGGTAGAAGACTTTAGGCACTAAATTTATAAATGTAGGCACATGAATGCTTTGTGGAAAACTGTAAAGTAGCGCAAAAGTCAATTTGTGGAAAATACAAAATTCAGAGTGCAACATTGTGACCGTGTACTGTGAAGTATTTGTGTTTTCATTTGCAGTATTCATCGCCACAGCTCGTTTTTGCCTTTGGCTCATGTCAAAAATATTTATAACCATACATTGACTAGAAAAGGTGGCCACAAATCATATACCGGTAGTATTTTCTATTTTCCTTGTTGGTTACCTTGAGAAATGTTCATTTTGTATTCGCTCCTGTCTTCTGAGATTATATAAGAAAAACACGCCTGTTAATCGGTGCCTGCTGCTTATTCATTCCTAATATAATATGCCTTTGAGGGAAGATCATATAAAGTCAGATTAAGGATAAAGAATATTACTTTGATTTTATCCCCAATAAACTGCCTGAAAATCCCCTTTTTTATGCTTCACCTATGAATAAAGCCTATAAGTTCTTCTCGTGTCTATAAGACCATGTATTAGGATTTTAAGTCAAGTGTATAGAATGAGAGAACTAGCAGGCCAGGAGGCTCATATCCATGATGATGATTTTTTTTTTTAAACTATGTAAACCTTAGATTTTTTTACGATCGCCTTCAATGTTGTGCCCATGTGCATGCCTCTGTAGATACCCCAACATTCCAACTGATTCAATACAAATAAATGTGAACTTGCAATTGCTCGCGTCACCAACGTTTATTCTTTTATTTGTAATTTAATGAATTTATCCATGGGAGACTGCCCCTTTTCGAAATGCAGCTTCCCTAGTGATCAAGTGCTTTAGTGAAAAAGCTGGGGTGACTTTATATATATATATATATATATATATATATATATATATATATATATTATATATATATAAATATATATATATATATTATATAGTCATGGCCAAAAGTTTTTTGAGAATGACACAAATATTATATTTTCACATGATCTACTGCCCTCTGGTTTTTATGTGTGTTTGACAGATGTTTTTATCACAGACAGAAATATAATTGCAAACATATGAGTAACAAAAGCTTATATTGACAGTTAGAATGAGTAAATCAGCAAGTCAATATTTGCAGTGTTGACCCTTCTTCTTCAGGACCTCTGCAATTCTCCCTGGCATGCTCTCAATCAACTTCTGGACCAAATCCTGACTGATAGCAGTCCATTCTTGCACAATCAATGCTTTCATTTTGTCAGAATTTTTAGGTTTTTGTTTGTCCACCCGTCTCTTGATGATTGACCACAAGTTCTCAATGGGATTAAGATCTGGGGAGTTTCCAGGCCATGGACCCAAAATCTCTATGATTTGTTCCCTGAGCCATTTAGTTATTACCTTTGCTTTATGGCAAGGTGCTCCATCATGCTGGAAAAGGCATTGTTGATCGCCAAACTGCTCTTGGAGGGTTGGGAGAAGTTGGGAGAAGTTGCTCTTGGAGGACATTCTGGTACCATTCTTTATTCATGGCTGTGTTTTTAGGCAAGACTGTGAGAGAGCCGATTCCCTTGGCTGAGAAGCAACCCCACACATGAATAGTTTCAGGATGCTTAACAGTTGGCATGAGACAAGACTGGTGGTAGCGCTCACCTTGTCTTCTCCGAATGAGGCGTTTTCCTGATGTCCCAAACAATCGAAAAGGGGATTCATCAGATAACTTTACCCCAGTCCTCAGCAGTCCACTGCCTGTACCTTTTGCAGAATATTAGTCTGTCCATGATGTTTTTTCTGGAGAGAAGTGGCTTCTTTGCTGCCCTCCTTGAGACCAGGCCTTGCTCCAAGAGTCTCCGCCTCACAGTGCGTGCAGATGCACTCACACCTGCCTGCTGCCATTCCTGAGCAAGCTCTGCACTGCTGGTAGCCCGATCCCGCAGCTGAAACACTTTTAAGAGACGGTCCTGGCGTTTGCTGGTCTTTCTTGGGCGCCCTGAAGCCTTTTTGGCAACAATGGAACCTCTCTCCTTGAAGTTCTTGATGATGCGATAGATTGTTGACTGAGGTGCAATCTTTCTAGCTGCGATACTCTTCCCTGTTAGGCCATTTTTGTGCATTGCAATGATGACTGCACGTGTTTCTTTAGAGATAACCATGGTTAACAGAAGAGAAACAATGATGCCAAGCACCAGCCTCCTTTTAAAGTGTCCAGTGGTGTCATTCTTACTTAATCATGACAGATTGATCTCCAGCCATGTCCTCATCAACACCCACACCTGTGTTAATGGAGCAATCACTGAAAAGAGGTTAGCTGGTCCTTTTAAGGCAGGGCTGCAATGATGTTGAAATGTGTTTTGGGGGATAAAGTTCATTTTCTAGCCAAATATTGACTTTGCAAGTAATTGCTGTTAAGCTGATCACTCTTTATAACATTCTGGAGTATATGCAAATTGCCATTAGAAAAAGTGAAGCAGTAGACTTTGTAAAAATTAATATTTGTGTCATTCTCAAAACTTTTGTCCATGACTGTAGTGTATCAATCTCTATACCCAAACCTACATGCGCCCTGTGTGGAAAAAGTGATTACTCACCCTCCCCCCTTAATTTATGTTTTATCTGTGGTTTATCACATCTTTGGGAAGCTGAATTCAAATTCCAGAGCCACTCCCATGCCTGATTATTGCCACACCTGTTCTCAATCAAGAAATCACTTACGGTAAATAGGACCTGCCTGACAAAGTGAAGTAGATCAAAAGCTCTTCAGTCTAGTAAAGGTTATAAAGTCATTTCTAATGTTTTCGGACTAAAGCCGCCAATATGCAAATCCCTAATTCTTGAGATCGGAGTGGCTCCTCAGGGGATTCAGTGATCAGATATTAATCATCAATAAAGATTACCATTGTACCAACATTTATGTAGAGTATCTTAACTTAATTCTTATTGAAGCAAAAATGAAATTTTGGCAAATTTCAGTAATTTACCAAAAGTACATAAAGAAAATTCAATAATAGTTTTGATGGAGCTTCCCATTGGCCGGACTGTACACGGGGTCTTCTCCTCCCTGACTTTCCCCGGCCCCTCTGCTGCCTCCTCTGTTTGAAATCTCAGCAGTGACCTGTCATTCACAGACCAGAGGCAGGCGGAGGGCCGGGGAGTCCCAGACAGGGAGAAGAAGACCCGTGTACAGTCCGGCCCCTGTGCACCAAGATCTAATTATCAGAAAACGTGAAATAGTAATTTAAATAAGAAGAACAAAGCGGATTTCTTCCCCAAATGTATCGATGTAATCAGTAATACAGCCATGTCTTAACTGTACATTACAAAATCCTGCTGACAGGTTCTCTTTTTAAATAAATGAAATAAGAGGTTGCATTGCTGTGGGCAAATACAAAATACAGCTTTTAATAGTCTCCTAATTGACTGCCTCTGGTTAGTAACTATTGTTTATAAAAGTGTAATAATAAAATAAATAAGTATATTATGTGGATTATCAAATGCTGAATTATAACATTGTATAATAAGTGGAGAGAAAAAGATGAAGAATTCTTATTTTATGCATTCATATACTAGTGCATCATACATTTTTATTTTTAATACAATGACCTTCCATTGCCCTTATAGGAAGAGCTGATCACTTTGGGGTTTCCCTTCATACATCCTACCATCACGTCTGAATAATCCGTTTTATTTTACAGTAACAAATGTGTTGGAACAACGGCTGGAGGCCACAAGAGTCACCTTGAGTGACATTAGCTTAGGGCAGGTAAACCGGGATGTGTTTGTGGATTGGTTCTCCTCACCTTTGTGAATGCCATGACTATTTTCCCCAAAAGGTATCTAGTGCTGCGCATCCCTTAATTTTCTTCAGGATGTTGCGTCCAGTTATCCTCTCTAATACACATTTACTAGCACTGCTATAGATGGGTGTAGATCTGATGACTTTGCATTGCATGGGGACACAAGCTTATCTGCAACTTGTCCAAGTTTACATGGTCGCTGCACTGTCCAGACAATTTGTCAATCACCCCGAATGGTAAAATACCAGTGACAAGTCTGTCTGTCTGACTTGCTGTGCATGTGCACTGCCTGTTGTCACGTTTAGACTGTCTCTAGCATCAGAGAAGACCAGATGGATTGCCGGAAGTGATGATAGGTTAGGTCTTTTTACTGTCTGTCAAACTGCTCAGACTTTTGGCAGACTTTCAATTTGGAGCAAATAGGCCATTTGTCAGTGACTGAAGCAACATACGCTGGGAAGTGAGGGGGAAAAAAGTCCCAACTCCTATAGTGCTGGTAGAATGCTGAAAAAATGCCGCCCACTCCAATAGAGTGGATGACTTATTAGAATAAGAATCAGGTCAGTTTTGTGCACAAATAGAAGATTTAATTGGTTGTGAGTTTAAGAGAAGCAAGACTGTTTTTTTTTTTTTTTTTTAAGTGAAAGGTTGGGTACACCTTAAGCTACAGGGGTTTGGGTCCCCAACATGCAGTATACAAATCTGAGTATGTTTAAAAAATAACCCACCATTTAACTTGTATTAGATGCACTCTCGCTTCTGATTGATAAAATCATTTTATTAGCTGGAAGTTGTGTAAACTATTGCAGTGACAGCCCTGGAATCAAGGTCTCTGACCCTGCTCCCGTTGTTACCAATGGGGGGGGACTCTTAAAATAAGTAAAAGAATAGAATGTTCTCTTGTATAATTTAATGTAATTGATCACGGCACCAATTTTTTCACATTTGCACGACCTGTAGCGTGTTATTAGTCGGATACAGTAGCAATGAATTTAGTTTTTACGGAAGCCACTTCCTTCCCAATGATTCTTGAGTGACACGCAGATTCTGTGCGTCTTTGATGCTGATGGGCACGTTAATAATCCCATCACATGAGACCTAAATGAGTTACAATTACCCGTCCATCAAGTCATCATTCCCATCATTATTGTAAATGTGATGTTTTAGCTTGAGATGCGCGTTCCTATTCATAATGTACGGGAGATTGATCAGATGCAAACACTTGTTTATCCACTAATCTAGAAAGATGGCATGTTGCCAGTCACCAATCCATCTATACCATTTTCATAGTCGGATGTACAGCCACGTTCTTTCTTCCATGGAAATCTCACTTGAAAAATTCCTAGAATCCTTTTGAAGATTTTCTCGGCTTGGTGAAAAGAATGTGTTTTGTCTCCAATGTGTTACGGGCTGCGTAACATCACCTGCCAAGGGGCAGAAGTCATTATTCTTATCCACCTACAGTATAGACCAAAAGTTTGGACACACCTTCTCATTTAAAGATTTTTCTGTATTTTCATGACTATGAAAATTCTACATTCAGACTGAAGGCATCAAAACTATGAATTAACACATGTGGAATTATATACTTAACAAAAAAGTGTGAAACAACTGAAAATATGTCTTATATTCTAGGTTCTTCAAAGTAGCCACCTTTTGCTTTGATGACTGCTTTGCACACTCTTGGCATTCTCTTGATGAGCTTCAAGAGGTAGTCACCGGAAATGGTCTTCCAACAATCTTGAAGGAGTTCCAAGAGACGCTTAGCACTTGTTGGCCCTTTTGCCTTCACTCTGCGGTCCAGCTCACCCCAAACTTCTCGATTGGGTTCAGGTCTGGTGACTGTGGAGGCCAGGTCATCTGGCGTAGCACCCCATCACTCTCCTCCTTGGTCAAATAGCCCTTACACAGCCTGGAGGTGTGTTTGGGGTCATTGTCCTGTTGAAAAATAAATGATGGTCTAACTAAACGCAAACCGGATGGAATAGCATGCCGCTGCAAGATGCTGTGGTAGCCATGCTGGTTCACTATGCCTTCAATTTTGAATAAATCCCCAACAGTGTCACCAGCAAAGCACCCCCACACCATCACACCTCCTCCTCCATACTTCACGGTGGGAACCAGGCATGTAGAGTCCATCCGTTCACCTTTTCTGCGTCACATAAAGACACGGTGGTTGGAACCAACGATCTCAAATTTGGACTCATCAGACCTAAGCACAGATTTCCACTGGTCTAATGTTCATTCCTTATGTTCTTTAGCCCAAACAAGTCTCTTCTGCTTGTTGCCTGTCCTTAGCAGTGGTTTCCTAGCAGCTATTTTACCATGAAGGCCTGCTGCACAAAGTCTCCTCTTAACAGTTGTTGTAGAGATGTGTCTGCTGCTAGAACTCTGTGTGGCATTGACCTGGTCTCTAATCTGAGCTGCTGTTAACCTGCGATTTCTGAGGCTGGTGACTAGGATAAACTTATCCTCAGAAGCAAAGGTGACTCTTGGTCTTCCTTTCCTGGGGCGGTCCTCATGTGAGCCAGTTTCTTTGTAGCGCTTGATGGTTTTTGCAACTGCACTTGGGGACACTTTCAAAGTTTTCCCAATTTTTCGGACTGACTGACCTTCATTTCTTAAAGTAATGATGGCCACTCGTTTTTCTTTACTTAGCTGCTTTTTTCTTGCCATAATACACATTCTAACAGTCTATTCAGTAGGACTATCAGCTGTGTATCCACCAGACTTCTGCACAACACCACTGATGGTAACAACCCCATTTATAAGGCCAGAAATCCCACTTATTAATCCTGACAGGGTACACCTGTGAAGTGAAAACCATTCCCGGTGACTACCTCTTGAAGCTCATCAAGAGAATGCCAAGAGTGTGCAAGGCAGTCATCAAAGCAAAAGGTGGCTACTTTGAAGAACCTAGAATATAAGACATAATTTCAGTTGTTTCACACTTTTTTGTTAAGTATACAATTCCACATGTGTTAATTCATAGTTTTGATGCCTTCAGTGTGAATGTACAATTTTCATAGTCATGAAAATACAGAAAAATCTTTAAATGAGAAGGTGTGTCCAAACTTTTGGTCTATTCTGTATATTATAGGATCGCGTCAACCAAGATTGACGGATAATCTTCTGAAAAAATCTTCTTGGGTCATCAGAAAGACCACTATATGGAATACATTTCTGCGGATATTTTTTAACCAAATGTTTTCCCATTATAAATATTGTAATCCAGCAACATTTGGATCCAGTAAGTGCCAGATTATTAAATATTTTGTAATATTGGATTGTCCCCCCCCCCCCCAAAAAAAGTATGTTAAATTCCTTAATGAGAATATTCTCAAGAAAGACCGCACAAGAATCCCTCCCTTTGATATCTGCTCAGTCCACATCTTTCCCAGCACATGTCTGCTGGTTTGAACAGCTGACATGTGCCTCTAACAGCCGCAGGTGGAATCGTGATCCACCCACAGCTGTTAACCTGTAAATGCCGCTGTCAATCTAGCAGCATTTAACTCGCTCTTACCGGAAGTGCACCGGAAATCCCGCCCATTGGTGACCCTTTCACGTGATCGCGGGTCACCGATGGGTTGGTTCTCCAGCAGACCTTTATGGTTGTCATTGCTGGATTTCTATGATCATCGCCTGGTGGTCAGCGCTCATAGCCTGTGTGTAGCAAAAAAAACTCAATTGCTATCAGACAGCTGCAACTTTTAGCCTCACATGGAGACTATCGAAGCATAAAAAAAAGTAAAAAAAAGTTCTTAAAAATCTAAAAAATATATAAATTTCAAATTGCCCCCCATTCAAAATAAAACCGTAAAAAAAAAACTAAAAAATCAGTTGTATCGCCACATTTAGAATTTCCCGATGCATCAATCTAAAAAAAGAATTAATGCGATTGGTAAGTGGTGTAATGAGAAAAAAATGTCAAAATGCCAGAATTACGTTTTTTTTTTTTTGGTAGCTGCTACATTGCAGTAAAATGCAAAAACGGGCGATCAAAATAACGTATCTGCTCCAAAAAGGTATCATTAAAAGCTTGCAAAAGAGAAGACTGAGAGGAGACTTAATAGCTGTCTACAAATATCTCAAGGGTTGTCACATTGTAGAAGGATCATCTTTATTCTCATTTGCACAAGGAAAGACTAGAAGCAATGGGATGAAACTGAATGGGAGGAGACACAGATTAGATATTAGAAAAAACTTTTTGACAGTTAATCCACATGTACATTAACAACAATAGACTAACTCAAAACCTACCTTTTGTATTGAAGCATCTAATGAGCGTGGGCAAAGGGCATTGTGAAGGGAGGAGCATGGAAGCAGTAACCACCTATTGAGAATGGAGAATTGTCATCACCTGGGCATAGAGATGTTATCTGTCATTGTAATGTTACTGATGACAATGACACTTTTGGAAAATTTACTGTACAGAACATAAAATAAGAGTACATGCCACTCTTGGGCTATCAGCCTGTTGGAGGTTTGGCTGCCTCCAGCCTGATTCTGCACTCCTCCTATTGGCCTGCAGGTGATCACAATCAGTTCTACTTGCTCATTTGAATTTCAGGCTCATAGCCCGGGAGAGACATGTCTGTCCATTTAACTGTAGGCTGATAGCCCAAAAGTGGCATGTACAGTAGAAATAGGACCCATCAGAGGGAGGTCACCTTGCTGTGGTTGATGGGCACACTTGAAGAAAAGAACCTTCATTTTTGTAAGTACACCTTTTTGAGTAGTAACACAGACTAGATTTAATGTTTTCAGTGCTTTCACATATCTTGGCTTATGCAGAGTGCTGCTGTGTTTTCTTTTTCTATATAATGCAGCCATTGCAGCTTGCATCTGTTCACACTTGGGAGGTGCTGGTCAGGTGTGTATGTAGTGTGTATACATGGATGGATAGATAGATGGACTATAATATATATATATATATATAACTATCAGTAGCAAAACAAATCATGTTGGTTGGCTGAATAGGAATTTCATTGACTCTGCCTACTATTTGCAATATGCAAAGTTGTTAGGTGATGGTCCAGATGCTCTAATCAATAGGAAGCCTGTTAATGGTTTAAAAGTCCCTCAGAGCTGATTGCGTCAAACTGCTTGAAATGTTGCCAAATTTTTGCGCAACTTGTAATTATGTATAATTTTTGTTGCACTTTTGGGATTTTTACACTAGTCCTGGCCAGGTCTGCCAACTTTTTGAATAGTGGGTGAAGCTTGGCTGAAAGAGAACATGGCCAAGAGCTACCAACAAATTCATCATAATTTCATGGAAAAAAAAGTGGCACAAATTACTTTAAAACTGTAATCCAATCTCCTATTGGAGTCCATTTTGTGTGAGGTTCTTTTGGTAACCACTTTCCAATCTGGCCAAGAGATGAGACTATACGTACAAACACACACCATCTTTGACTATTCAGAATTCCCTAGTGGGGTACAAGAAAATGCGATTTGTAAACTAAACATGAAATGTCATTTTTATATCATGGATAAATTACAAATATTCTTGATGACCTATAATGATATTTGCTCAGTTTGGCAATACCGTATGTCTTAGACTTTTTATTTTCTTTATTTTAATATAGAAACTGAAATTACAGTCCAAAATGGGAGGAATTAGACATATTTCATATATAAAAGACTGAACGGAGAAGCTGTGATGAAAATGCATCAGATGTCGGTGATACCATCCAGAGATGCCACATGCTTCCAGAAAAAGGTCAAAGAAAGAGAAGAACCGGTAAGGGTCAACTACATAACTTTTTGATGTAGACCTAAATAGAATTTAGTTCTGGTGTTGTCTGGCGTTTGTAAGGGAATAGAAACGTGATTACTCGTATCAGCGTTGAACCCCTTGGTGGCTACGTGTATTGAAATTCACATGGTCATGTCTAAGCATGAGTTTACTAAGCATCTTGATTAGGCTGGAACACAGTGTAAAGTATTTAGAGTCGCGTTTCCCAAACTCTAGTCCTCATGGCCCCCAACATATCAGGTTTTCAGCATTTCCTTAGTATTGCACATGTGAGAGAACTTGTGTAAATTTCTGATTCCTTGATAATAATCCCATTACTTTAGCAATACTAAGGAAATCCTGAAAACAGGATTCGTTGGAGGCCATGAGGACTGGAGTTTGGGGAACACTGATCTAGACGTAATAAATAAGTAACCTAAAAGCATCACATTTGATCTAAATTTAGCAGGATACTTCATATCTAGTTCCCGGCAGCTGGGAGGAAAGTTGGGTTAATAGAACCTTATTTATAGTAAAACTAGTATTACCACTAAGCATTAACTAGTGTTACATCCACTCCTGCGACATCTTCTTCTGTCAACGGGGAACTGACGTATTCATTTTGTAGGCAGCATTGGAAATGGAGGACATATCAGCATCAGAAGCTCTTTGTCCAGCCACTGAGATCAGGTTGGCTGGGACCTGTAGTGCTTTCAAGTCTTGCAGGATGCTGTCCTGCAGGAATAATCCGCTACCTGCTTTTGGCAAATGGGACAGCACCGAACCCAACTAAATCTCCCAGCTTACTGTTGGGAGTTGCCAGTTATAGTTTTACTGGATCTGGTTCACTTCTGTAGTCCAGCTTCTGTGTAGCCTATGTTTATTTCCATTTTGACCTCAGCCCATTACCTTCCTATTCTTCTGCAGTCTGACCATTCCTGTCAGCCCACTCCATCGGCCAGTGACGAGTCAACCTAGCGTCCTTAGTCCATATTCCTGCAGAAGGGTTCAAGGATGAGGGCCAGGGCACTCCTGGGACCTGATAGTGGCAGTAGTCAGCACAAAGCCTGTCCATGAAAGCCCTGTTAAGCTTTTCCACGTGACCAGAAAGCCATATTATAATGAATTTTCCTGGCTATTGCCAACAGAGTGCTGAATATAACTGGTGCCCAGTGTGTGCTGATCCTCCGTAATTAGGAGATGTGACTCATTGATAACTCGAGGCAGAAATTTACAGTACAATGTACCTTTTGGATATGGCATGGTTCACTTTGGCATTTTTTCGGATTGCTTGAGATGTAATTTTTTTTTTTAGATTGTTTTGAGATGTAAAGGTATACCATCATTGCATCATCCAATAATTCACACGTTTGTGCTCAAATCCTTCCTCTTAAGAATGGTCTCTGCTTATTGTTAACAAATTGAAAAAAAAACAAACTTCTTCACATCCCGAGGCTGAAACCTGTACAGACCAAATACTTCAAAGGATGAATTGGTTACCCAAAGGACCCTTTCCTGTAACAATCTCCTCTTTTTTGTGAATTCAATTCCTCTGTTTTTAGAACAAAGCTCTGAATTACTTAACGCAGGTGTGAACAGAGCCTTCACTTATAGGGTATTGTGTAAACTGAGTACCATTGTGACAGACACTGAAAAGTAATACAGCTATTTGGGTTGTCGGCTTCTTGATATAAACGGAAATGTTTCCATTCACTGCCAATAGAAAAATATTGAAAAGCAAAGTATGTTATAAAGATGTAAAACTTTCTTTTTATGTGTAGTTGGGTAAAAGTGGAAGCCTTGATCTATGTTTCACCATTTTAATGCAGTTTATGGATATTATATTATTCATTACTACACATTTGCAACATTTTATTTTTATTTTAATAGCTGTTGCAATACTCAGTACCTGATTTATAAGCTGTGTGGAGCTGTTTTTAGCTGTATCATGGGCTATGATCAGGGCCCCAATATCTTTGGACGGTTCTTACTTGGTTCCAAACTAAGCACCAAGTACATCAGATACCAAGTACATCAGATACACACATGAAAGCACAAAATATCACACACAATTTTGCATTTGTGCAGCCTTTTCATGGTGGCTCAGTGGTTAGCACTGTACTATATACAGGGTAGCACAGTGGCTCGGTGGTTAGCACTGTACTATATACAGGGTAGCACAGTGGCTCAGTGGTTAGCACTGTACTATATATAGGGTAGCACAGTGGCTCGGTGGTTAGCACTGTTCTATATACAGGGTAGCACAGTGGCTCAGTGGTTAGCACTGTACTATACACAGGGATAGCTCAGAGGTTAGCACTGTACTATATACAGGGTAGCACAGTGGCTCAGTGGTTAGGACTGTTGCTTTGCAGCACTGAGGTCCTAGAATGAAATCCCTCCAAAGAGAACATCTACCAGGAGTTTGTATGTTCTCCACATGTTTGCATTGGTTTCCTACGGGTTCGCTAGTTTCCTCCCGCACTTCATAGTCATGCTGATAGAGAATTTATGGACCTCATCATCACTGTCCCCATTGGGCCTCACAATCTAAAATGCTGTGGCCATGTTATTACTCCTCGGCAACCAGACCAGATCACGGTAAACGTTCTTCTACCTGCTGGTATTCTGTGTGCCTCCTTTGAGCATTGGGTATGCTAAAAAGAATGATCCAGCATGCAGGATTTCATCATGGGTACCTGGCAATGACTTATTAACCCTCTCCTTAGGCTGGGGTCACACTAGCGACAAAATTGGACGACTGCAATGCGATGAAATATCGCATTGCAGTCGGACCTATGTTAATCTATGGAGCAGCTCCCAGTATCAGATTTTTTGTGGTCCGTTTTAAACGTCCGAGTGCAATCGCAGCATGCTGCGATTGTCACCGATTGTGGGTCGACTATCGCCAATGCAAGTCAATGGGAGCGCTGAAAAATCTGATTACAAACGGACCGCACGTGTGACTTGCGATTAAATCGCACGGGTGTCCTTTAGAAAAGCCGGCAATTCATCCCCGGCTATACTGTAAAATCACACTGACAGCTTTAATAATGAATAGAATCAATACATATACACACATAGAATACATATATATATATATATATATATATATATATATAATTGTGACATGTATATATACATATATTTATAGTTCCTAGACTTCTACATACTGTAATAGCCGCTAATTCAATTGCCGGCTTTTGTGAAATCACAGAAGCCGACATGAAATGATACATTGTTTAGACACAGTTAACCATGTCATTTCCTGTATTTTGATATATGGTTTGAACTTACAATTACATAAGTGTATGTGTACAAAATTTCAGACATGTAGGGGTTAATTAAAGGTGTAAATTCGTTGTAAAAAAAATGCGTGGGCTCCCGCTGTATTTTCTCCACCAGACAGACAAAGCAAGCGAGTGGGGGCAGATAATAATAGCCTAGGGAGGGTACATTTTTTTTTGTGCCCCCCCTGGCTACTGACATCTGCCCCCAGACACCCCAGAAAGGGCAAATCTAATTAGAGATTTGACACATTTTTTTTACAACGAATTTACACCTTTAATTAACCCCTACATGTCTGAAATTTTGTACACATACACTTATGTAATTGTAAGTTCAAACCATATATCAAAATACAGGAAATTACATGGTTAACTGTGTCTAAACAATGTATCATTTCATGTCGGCTTCTGTGATTTCACAAAAGCCGGCAATTGAATTAGCGGCTATTACAGTATGTAGAAGTCTAGGAGCTATAAATATATATATATATATATATATATATATATAATATATATATATATATATACACAATGTCACAATGACATGTGTGTGTATATAATATATATATATATATATATATATATATATATATATATATATGTGTTTTATGTGTATATATCTATTCTTTCTATTGTGATTTAAATACTATTCTTTTGGATCCATTATATGTCATTTTTGCAAGCCTGCGAGAAATTCTCGCAATTCGGATGTAAATCGGATGTGACAACTACGGTCAGATGCGACTAAATCGCATCAACTACAAAAAATCGGATGCCAGTCGCATCAATGTTCATGAAATTTTAATCCGATTATCGACCGACTAAAACGGTCAGATTTTTTACTCGGTGTGTGTGACGCTGGCCTTATAGTAACTGCATGCCTGTTCACATACACTAGGGCAAAGTATAGTGGAAAAGTAGAAATAATTGCTGTTGTCCATAGAACCAACACAACCTCAGTCCAAAATGCATTGGGGAAAAAAATACTAAACTAAATAAGCCAGAATTTTGGCACAAACTATTCTACAGACGTTGCAGCCTTTATTGTGTGTTACACTTTTTGTTGCTTGTTTGACCAGAAGTGTGGCTTCCAGTATGGAGTGTTGTTTCATGGAGCCTGGTTAAACTCGCGGTGCTGTGAGCTAAAATTTTGGTGCAGGTATGGTGCATTTAAGACATTTTATGCTACATTTACACAGTTTATCTTTTTAGTAAACCCGCCCCAATGTTTGTGCAGTGTGGCAGCTTTCATTAGGGTTGTCTGCTACAAGGGGCAGCTTGAGTAAAGCTATATAGAGACGTGAGACTGTAGCCTAAAAGAAATGATCTCTCATTGATTGTATAGAAGTAATGGTGCAAACCTTTATCTTCTTTTATTCTGCAGCACAATTAGTGCAACTCTAAGAAGCAGAAGAACTTTGTTACCAATCTATCTGCCCAGACTGACAATATATAAGCGCATTGCCTTGTAGGGGGGTAAAGTTCACACTCTTCGTTTTGGGCTGACTGCCTTTAACAAAACGTGTACCTTCAGAGGGAAAGACGAAAAAGTGGCAAAAATCAAAGGAACAGCTGAAAAGGAAAAACAATTAATATACATAACAGATTGCAAAGGTGACCACTGGTTATGGCAGCAACAGTTCTTTGTTTTTCAAGAGAAGCATCGCCATGGCAACTGCTTTGTGTTCCGCCAGTATTTTCATGGGAGATTCTGCATCACCTCGCAACATTCCAGCCACTGTGAACACAAAGCTGCCTTTATACATGGGATCGTGCTGGAGCGTGTTGCTCATGTGTCCAGGTGAATGGAGGCAGTACGCGTAGTCTGTTACATGGACCTGCTGAGAGGAAGACACAAAGGAACAATAAAAAGAGCATCATAGAAAAAATGTTATATTTAGGATCTAATATATCCATGTGAGGTTTATTGTGTCGCAGCAGGTCTAGCCTTTGTGCATATACTTTTATTGAAGACTTGACAACTAATGTTGTCCGTTTGGGATTTGAGTGATCTCCACTAAACAAGATCCTGAACTTAAAAGTTGGGGGTTTGTACCGGACAGTTAGTGTCCATTGGTAAACGTCGAACACTGAGAGAGAATTTTCCAGCTGAAAGGTTCAGGTTCTCATTGTTTTCAATTAGGTTCGGGTTCTGGTTCAAGTTCGGGTAAAGTTCAGATAACCGAACCGAGCTAGGTAGGGTACCAAAACTCAAACTTCCACGGGTCAGTAAATCCCTAGTCTCCACTCCTTCTGTTAAGGTATGCCACCCCTCCAAGGCTTTTCTACCCCTGAATGTGCATTTGAACACTGGGCTTCCATGTAATGACTACTTTCTGGTGTCATTTGGGAAATTTGGCAACTCTTCAGGGAAACGAGAAGTTCTTCTTTGTCTAGGAGCCTCCTGGATATGGCAGGGAGAGTTGACCATTATTATTAAGATTTAATATACAGCAGAAAATGACATAAATTGTAGAGCAAATGTAGGTCTGCTCATGGCTGGGGGGCTTTGTTGCAAAGATGCAACAATTTTTTAAGAGGCTTATGCCTAATTAAAGGGTTTTTTCTTTCACCGTTTTGTGTAAATTTGTACTTGCTGGTAAAAAAAAAACAAACAAAAAAAACAAAATTGGCTCGTAGTAACCCTCCCAGGGCCCAGCCTATACATAATTGCCCGAGTAGTGGCAGGATCCCGAGAGAGTGACCACAGGCTGTTTGTTAATTTTATCATGCCCAGTATGAGTGTACCCAAAGAGTCGAAAGGGGAAAACTGCTTTTATAAATACATTGCATTTTCCTCCAGAATACTATGGATTATGACCGGCGTATGAAACTGTGGTCTACGTAAATTCCCCCAGTGTTACAGCACCTTCCAACGCACTTATTGCACAATTTGTTATTTTTGTTTGCAGTTAATTTTGGTCCCTAATTAATCCCTTCACCATCTTGCGATTTTCCTTGTTTGCGCTTTCATTTGTTGCTCCCCTTCTTCCCAGAGGTATAAGGGTACGTTTCCACTGTCCGTATTTGCTGTGGATTGGATGTTGTGTACAGCCGCAGCGTCCGATCCGCAGCAGCCAGATGTTACAGCATAGAGGAGGGGATTTTATGAAATCCCATCTCCACTATGCATACAAAGATGCAGGTGGCAGACCTGCATATACGCACATGTGGCGCGTCTTTCTTGACCGCAGCATGTCTATTTATCTTGCGGAGAAGCTCAGTTTCTGCAAGATAAATAGCACCGTTCTATGTATAGGAAGCGGTGATTCCGAATGTGTTCAATGAATACATGCGGTATCACCGCGCGTACAAGAGACGGTATCTGCTGCCTTCAAAGCGCTGCCAATACTGACCATGGAAACATACCCTAACTTTGTTATTTTTCCATCAATATAGCCATATGATGGCTTGTTTTTGCAGGAGGAGTTGTACATTAGAATGACGCCATAGATATTATCATATAGTGTACTGGAATACAGGGAAAAAAAATTACCAGTGCGGTGAAATCGAAAAAAAAAGTGCAATTCAACAATTGTTTTTAGGGTTTTTTTATTTACCATATTCACTAAATGCTAAGACTAGCCTGCCATTATGATTCTCCAGGTCAGTGCGAGTATGCAGATACCAAACGTGTAGGTTTTTTATTTAAGTGGTGAAAAAAAAGTCCAAAGTTTGTGAGAAAAAAAAAATTTGCTCATGTCTCCATGTTTTGTGATCTGGACTTGGGAAGGGCTTATTTTTTGTGCCCTGCACTGACCTTTTTATTGTACGATTTTGGGATAGATAACTATGTTTGACCATCTGTTATTGTATTTTATTGCAATGTTGTGGTGGCCAAAAAAGGTTGGGCTTTTCTCTCATTTTTCTTGTTACGCCGTTAACTGATCTGTTTACTTTACATTTTGATAGATCGGACATTTCTGAATGCAGCGATACCAATTTTGTGCATTTTTTTTTGTTTTGTTTATTTGATTGGACAAAAGGGGTTGATTTGAACTTTTATGTGTGTTTTTCCTTTTTTTTTTCCCCTCTTCAATAATTCCCTTAGGAGACTTGAAGCTGCGATAATCCGGGCCAACGTTCGTAGGAGATTCACAATGACTAGCATGGGGATGTTCTGCGAACCCCCAAGTGTCATCACAACCCATTGATGCTCCGCAATCACGTGACAGGCAACAATGCGCGGGTCTTGTGACACGCTTCCAGCCAGCGTGTTTTAAATGCCACTGTCATTTATTGATAGCTGCATTTAACTAGATAACAGCCACGGGTGGAACTAGGATCCACTCACGGCAATTAGAGGCACATAACCGCTGATCCGATCAGCTTTCATGTGCGGGGAAAGATATAGACTCAGCGTCAGAGCCTGCAGGTACACGACCTTGGATGCACCGTTACATCGAAGGATGTGAAGAGGTTAACAGTGTGTAGGATAAATAATTTTACACTCTTAGCAAATTTTGGTAACAAGAATTCTCCTAGATCTCAGTAGAAAACCAAACCTCAATGCAGGCTGTAGTAAAATATTTCCCAGGACTTTGGCTTCCTAGACCTTGAGATTTATCCAACTTTGCTCCAGGTATTGGTTAATGGAACATGAATGTGCCTTTCATTGCTGTCAACCGCAGTATAAAGGTACTGCCACACTAAACGCTCCCGCTAACGATCACAATAACGACGCATACTAATGCGATCGTTTTTGTGATCGTTTTAATGTCGCTAGTAGCTGCCACACTTAGCGATCTCGTTAACGACGCATAAGCGGTTAGCGATCTCCTTAACGACTTTGGCGGTCATTGCGATGTAAAAAACAGCGCACATCGCTCACAAAAGGTGCCAGACACAGCGATATAGGCTCACCAGCGGGACGCCAACGATCAAAATACAGTCCAGAACTCTAGTGAACGATCAGCGAGATCACAGCAGGGGCCACGTCGTTGCTATATGCCACACACAACAGCGTCACTAACGAGATCGCTAAATAGTGACGTATTTTAGCGATCTTGTTAGCGACGCTGTTTAGTGTGGCATACCCTTAATGCCTGCTAGCCATAACTAGGCTTAGCCGTGTCTAGTGTAACTTCTATTACAGGAGCCACCAGAGACCGTTTGGCTACGAGGATAACATCTTTATACTAAGGTAACAAACACCCATAGTGTCTTATGAAGTATACTGTTTTTTTTTTTTAAGAAGCATTCTCACAAAACTTGTGTCTAAATGTAGTGTAAGTGGGATAATAAATTCACAGATTGCTTTCTTCCCCAGTTTGCAGCGCTGCTCCTATCATCTTTTGGGTCACTTGACTTCTATTCCAACTTGCCGAATCATATTGGGGTCTATGTGTGAGCCGGAAGTCACTTTTGAAATTAGAAGTGCAATTATCCCACTGCTGCTCTCTGAACACCGAATCTGCTCTGTTCAATCAATGTAAAGCCTCATTCAGATGTCCATGATGAATGTACATGTGAATGAGACTTTACCACTGCAAAGCTCATCAGACGCCATGACTTTGTCAGTGGCTACAGCGCTCAGCACATTAGCTATATAATTTATACAATGTGATTTTCTGGATTTTATTTTTGATATTCTATCTCTCAATGTTAAAATTAATCTACCATTAAAATTATAGACATGTCTTTATTAGTGAGCAAACTCACAAAATCAGCAAGGGATCAAATAATTATTTCCCCCACTGTATATTACATAGAAGAAAAGCCAGCATTTCATCTGCCGTGTACTGTAAAATCACTGCATGAGCCAACAGGATAGAAGAGATGGATTACTGTTATGTTTCGGTAGCTGAGGAGTGCAGGTAAAAAAGGCAATACACCAGAGCAGTTGGAATCTATGAGATTGCAGTACCCTGACTAACCACCAACACTAGAGGCAGCCGTGGAGCGTTCCTACGTTGGTCCTAGACGCCTCGTCACAGCCTGAGAAACTAACTACACCTAAAGATAGATATAGGAAAGCTATCTGCCCCGGAGCAGAACCCCAAAGATAATAGAAAGCCCCCAAACATGTAATGGCGGTTAGACAAGATGAAATACTGACACAGAAAGAAAATAGTATGAGCAAACGCTGGGGCCCAAACTAACTAAATAGAAAAGGATAGGAAGGGTACTTACTGCAATCCCAGAAAACCCTGAAAAGCACCAACTCTACTAATTTCAAAAACACCTGAGATCACACGACCTCTACCACCTAAACTAGTTCTCTGGTGTAACAAAATCAAAACAGCAGCCACTGAAGAAACTGGAAAAAGCAAAAGTACAAACATCAGTGGCTGAACAAAACTGAGAGGGCAGAAGCCCCCGGAGGGGACCCTGAAGGCCCCCACAGAAGTGCAGGACAAAATGCAAAAATATAGCACAAACACAAAAGAAGAAAATGTCTTATCTGTTAGCAAGAGATGCAGACACGACACAGCAGGCTACAAGGGAAACTGGAATAAAGGATTCAGACCAGAACAATTGATCACCGGCAACCCTGATGGGAAGGTGACTCCCTTATATAAGACCAGTCAGTAACACCTGATTCCCAGTCCTCACAATCTTCACTGGACAGACTAGCACCGCTTGTAACCACCAGAGGGAGCCTCTGCTCAGAACTCATCTCAAACCCATTCACAACAGATTACATACGGTAAATACAAATAAAATAGGTAGATATAAAGATGTCTATGACAAATAGTTAGTACAATGTGTGTGTGCAGCTTACTGTGCATGTATTTAATTAATAAAATATTATTTTTCTGAAAAAAAAAATGGATTGGGCTCCCACGCAATTTTTATAACCAACAGAGATAAAGCCGACGGCTGGGGGCAGATGTTTATAGCCTGGGAAGGGGATAATACCCATGGAGCTTCTCAGGCTATTAATATCAGGTCACAGCTGTATAATTAGCCTTTACTGGCTATTAAAATGGGGCCCCCCTCCCCCCAAAAAAAAGACATTGGGTCTCCCTATAATTAATAACCAGCAAAGGCTTTGCAGACAGCCGCAAGCTGATATTAATAGCCTAGGAAGGGGCCATGGATACTGGCTCCCCCAGGCTAAAAACATCAGCACTTAACCACCCCAGAAAAGGCACATGTCTAAGATGTCCTAGTTCTGGCACTTAGGCCCACTCTTCCCACTTGCCCTGTAGCGGTGGCAAGTGGGGTGATAGTTGGGGGGGGGGTTGATGTGACCTTTGTATTGTCAGGTGACATCAGGCTTCGAGGTTAGTAATGGATAGGCGTCAATAAGACGCCCCTATTACTAACCCCATAGTCACATTGTATAAAAACACAGACACCCGGAATAAAGTCCTTGAACTGAAAGAATGACACAGACGCCTTTAATAAATCTTAATTAAACCATACTTACAACCTCGCCCATTCCAATCCACCGACGCCCTTGTCATCTGCAAAAGAGTTAAAAAAAAAAAACAATCACCAATATTCCTCTCCTTTCTGCAGAGATGGTTCTAATCCATTTGTCCGAGGACGAGTCCATCTCTACTCAATATACAGGTCCTTCTCAAAAAATTAGCATATAGTGCAAAATTTCATTATTTTCCATAATGTAATGATTACAATTAAACTTTCATATATTTTAGAATCATTACACACCAACTGAAATTTGTCAGGTCTTTTATTGTTTTAATACTGATGATTTTGGCATACAACTCCTGATAACCCAAAAAACCTGTCTCAAAAAATTAACATATTTCAACCGTCCAATAAAATAAAAGTGTTTTTTAAAAACAAACAAAAAAACCATCAAATAATAAAGTTCAGTTATGCACTCAATACTTGGTTGGGAATCCTTTTGCAGAAATGACTGCTTCAATGCAGCGTGGCATGGAGGCAATCAGCCTGTGACACTGCTGAGGTGTTATGGAGGCCCAGGATGCTTCGATAGCGGCCTTAAGCTCATCCAGAGTGTTGGGTCTTGCGTCTCTCAACTTTCTCTTCACAATATCCCACAGATTCTCTATGGGGTTCAGGTCAGGAGAGTTGGCAGGCCAATTGAGCACAGTAATACCATGGTCAGTAAACCATTTACCAGTGGTTTTGGCACTGTGAGCAGGTGCCAGGTCGTGCTGAAAAATGAAATCTTCATCTCCATAAAGCATTTCAGCCGATGGAAGCATGAAGTGCTCCAAAATCTCCTGATAGCTAGCTGCATTGACCCTGCCCTTGATGAAACACAGTGGACCAACACCAGCAGCTGACATGGCACCCCACACCATCACTGACTGTGGGTACTTGACACTGGACTTCAGGCATTTTGGCATTTCCTTCTCCCCAGTCTTCCTCCAGACTCTGGCACCTTGATTTCCGAATGACATGCAAAATTTGCTTTCATCAGAAAAAAGTACTTGGGACCACTTAGCAACAGTCCAGTGCTGCTTCTCTGTAGCCCAGGTCAGGCGCTTCTGCCGCTGTTTATGGTTCAAAAGTGGCTTTACCTGGGGAATGCGGCACCTGTAGCCCATTTCCTGCACACGCCTGTGCACGGTGGCTCTGGATGTTTCTACACCAGACTCAGTCCACTGCTTCCTCAGGTCCCCCAAGGTCTGGAATCGGTCCTTCTCCACAATCTTCCTCAGGGTCCGGTCACCTCTTCTCGTTGTACAGCGTTTTCTTCCCATTGAGGTGCCTTGATACAGCACTCTGGGAACAGCCTATTTGTTGAGAAATTTCTTTCTGGGTCTTAAGGGCCCGTCTCACATAGCGATATCGCTACCGAGATCGCTGCTGAGTCACTAGTTTTGTGACGCAGCAGCGATCTCACCAGCGATATCGCTGTGTGTGACATTCAGCGACGATCAGCCCCCCTGCTGGGTATCGCTGATCGTCGCTGAAATGTCAGGACATTTTTTTGATCGCTGCTCTCCCGCTGACAGGCACGCATCGCTGCGTGTGACAGGCGGGAGAGCAGCGATCCGCTGGTATCCAAGGTACACAGCGGGTTTCCAGGCGCGGGGCTGTGCCTAGAAACCCGCTGTGTACCTTGGATACCAGCGCCCTGATGCAGGGGAGCTGGTATCCAAGGTACACAGCGGGTTTCCAGGCACAGCGCAGCGCTTGGAAACCCGCTGTGTACCTTGGATACCAGCTCCCTGCATCAGGGCGCTGGTATCCAATGTACACTGCGGGTAACTAAGCGATGTTACCCGCAGTGTCGCTGTCCCAGATCGCTGCCTGAGCTGCCTGTTTGGCAGCTCAGCAGCGATCATGTAGCGATACACCAGCGATCCTGACAGGTGCATATCGTTGTCGGGATCGCTGGTGTATCGCTATGTGAGACCCAGCCTTTACCCTCTTGCTTGAGGGTGTCAATGATGGCCTTCTTGACATCAGTCAGGTCGCTAGTCTTAAGGGTATGCCACACTAAACAATATCGCTAACGGGATCGCATAAAAAACGTCACTATTTAGCGATCCGTTAGCGATATTGTTCAGTGCGGCAGCTTCCAGCGACGAGCTTCTGCTGTGATCCGCTCGTCGCTGGAATCGTTCCGGACCCTATTTTCTCGTCGGCGCTCCCGCTGGGTAAGTATCTAATCGCTGTGTGGCACCTTTTCTTAGCGATTTAGCGGTACTTTTGTACCGCTAAAGTCGTTAAGAAGATCGCTAACGGCGATAGCGTCGTTAACTATATCGCTAAATGCGGCAGCATTTAGCGATATAGAAACAATCCCGCTAGCGATCTCATTAGTATGCAACGCTAACGAGATCGCTAGCGGGATAGCTTAGTGTGGCAGTACCTTTACCCATGAGGGGGGTTTTGAGTAATGAACCAGGCAGGGAGTTTTTAAAAGCCTCAGGAATCTTTTGCATGTGTTTAGAGTTAATTAGTTGATTCAGAAGATTAGGGTAATAGGTCGTTTAGAGAACCTTTTCTTGATATGCTAATTTTTTGAGACAGGTTTTTTGGGTTATCAGGAGTTGTATGCCAAAATCATCAGTATTAAAACAATAAAAGACCTGACAAATTTCAGTTGGTGTGTAATGAATCTAAAATATATGAAAGTTTAATTGTAATCATTACATTATGGTAAATAATGAAATTTAGCACTATATGCTAATTTTTTGAGAAGGACCTGTAGATGGCAGGCTGCATGGTTGCATGATGCCATCAGATAGGTAATAGGAGTTCACAGTGAGACACTGACCATACACTGCTCAGTGTCTGCTGGATGACAGGCTGTTTGGACGCATCATGCAACCATGTAGCTTCCATCTAGGTGTAGCAGAGCTGGACCCGTCGTGGGGGTACACGGTTGGTGTTGAACTGGTTAATGGTGAATAAATAGTAATTGCAAAAAATACAGGGGTGAGGATATTTTTTTCTTTATCAACATTATTAGTATCGTCTAGTAAACCTACTGCGTGTTAGGCTCATTGTATGTAGCAAAGTCTGCAGACAAGTGTGCTGTGCTATGGATAACTCTCGCTTTAGAAGTCGTATGTGAGGAACAAAGAGAAGCAGCGGAGACCAGCACGGAGGTTACTGATAATTCTGATAAGGTCCAACAGAAAACTGTTGAATACTAAAAAGGTCTTCCATTGTTTTCTTCCATTCGTTGGCTGGAACCTGATGTTACAGCATCACTTATATTGTTGGCGGGATATCTCATCAGCTTTGTAAGCAGAACAATGTATATAATAACATTACCATGAAACCTAATCAATAGGAGCCTAGAAAAGCAGAGATTTGTTATGAGTGACAACTCAGCTTGCCATATATCATTTTGCTAAATAATGCCTTTATGGAATAAAAAGGCCCATAATACAATCAGCGGGATGTGTGTGTGTGCTTTTGATAACCACAAATAGAGGTAAGGTTATTTCTACTTTTTCTTTTTTTAATATAATATTTTATAAAATGTTAGACTTTACCCAAGTCTTGGATGTTCCACTTTATCTATGTGAACTGCCACCTAAAGTGTTATTACCATCCCATGTTTAGTTAGAAAAACGCCGAGAAGAGTGGAGAGTCTAGCATTCTTCATTTGCGGCTACAGGTCCCCAAAGTGGGTCTTGCATCTATTAGCCAATTATGACTTATCCTGGTCTTTACCAAAGGGGTAAATCTTGGTCTAAGGCTGTGGTTCCACGGTCCGGAACCACAGCGCTTTGGACGGAGCGGAAATTCCGCTCCGCCCAAAGCCCCGCCCCCTTTTGTACGCGCGCTCATTCCGGATGTGTTCAGGACACCTCCGGAACACATGCAGAATGATCGCAGGGCTGCATAGCCCTGTGTAATTTCCCTTGCGGCGACGCAATATCATTTGGATCCTTATTCTTCTGTCCTCTCTTCATGTACATTTTATATATATTTTGTAAAGACATGTAACAGAAATGTGTCCTTCTTTAATATAGAAAACGAGATGAGAATCCCATGGGGCACATCTGTTTCTTCATGTCTTTTTTTTTTTTTTTATCAGAGGAATACTGTACTTGATGAACTGCTAGTTTTCTGTGCACGTTATGATTATACTAGTCAACATTCGTGTCTTGGAAGAAATTACAGGAGAACCATTTCATTATTTTTAGCCTTGTTAGGGCTGCCCCAGTGTGATCTTATCATCTAGTAGTGTCAAACGGCAATTTAGATAATTACTAGGTCTGCAAATAAAGGCTTGAGTCTATACAGAGCGTATTGTGCATGCCAATGAAGCGCAACTGCTATTTCCGGACACTTTTTTTTTTTCCTTCTGTTGTGTGGTCTTTTGCGAAATATTAGACTGTACCTTTAGCCTTGATTCACGTTTTATTAAGACACTAGCTGAAGATCCCGGCGCTTCCCGGGCATAGTAACTAACTACAGTTAGTTATAACAAATTATAATGGTTATATCTCTATATATAAAGCTGAGTGTAGAGGCCCTGCCCACTCCGCATTGCACATTCACTATAATATCCCACACAATCCGTCAGCCAGAGCTACCGGACTACTACCCCTAATATCCCACATCGTCCCGTCAGCCAGAGATACCGGACAACTACCACTAATATTCCCACAATCATCCCGTCAGCCGCAGACTACTACCCCTAATATCCCACATCATCCCCCCTGTCACAGCGCCAGACTACTACCCCTAATATCCCACATCGTCCCGTCAGCCAGATAGCACACCGGACAAAACTACCACTAATATTCCCACATCATCCCGTCCACAGCTGCCAGACTACCCTAAATCCCCCCGTAATATCCCAAATCATCTCCGTCACAGCCGCCAGACTACTACCCCCTAATATCCACACATCATCCCAGTCACAGCCGCCAGACGACTACTATCCCTAATATCCCACATCATCCCGTCACAGCCGCCAGCTACTACCCTAATATCCCACATCATCCCGTCACAGCCGCCAGACTACTACCCCTAATATCCCACATCATCCTGTCACAGCCGCCGGACTACTACCCTGTTATGATTTGGTAGCTGAGGAGAGCAAGCAAAAAAGGAAATACACCAAAAAGGTTGGAATCTATGGATTGCAGTACCCTGACTAACCACCACAACTAAAGGCAGCCGTGGAGCGTACCTACGTTGGTCCTAGACGCCTCGTCACAGCCTGAGAAGCTAACTACACCTAAAGACAAAGAGGAAAACTATCTGCCCGGAGCAGATCCCCAAAGAACATAGAAAGCCCCAAACATGTAATGGCGGTTAGACAAGAGGAAATACAGACACAGATAGAAAATAGTATGAGCAAACGCTGGGGCCCAAACTTCCTAAATAGAAAAGGATAGGAAGGACACTTACTGCAACCCCAAAAACCCTGAAAAGTACCAACTCTACTAATTACAAAAACACCTGAGATCACACGACCTCTACCACCTAAATTAGTTCTCTGGTGTAACAAAAACTAAACAGCAGCCACTGAAAAAACTGGAAAATGCAAATGAACAAAAAAGTGGCTGAACTAAACTGAGAGGAGCACAAGCCCCCGGAGGGGACCCGGCAGACCCCCACAGAAGTGCAGGACAAAATGCAAAAAGCAAGCACAAAAAACAAAAAGAAGAAAATGTCTATCTGTTAGCAGAAGATGCAGGCACGAAACAGCAGGCTACAAAGTGAACAGGAATCAAAGATGAAACCAGAACAATTGATCACCAGCAACCCTGATGGGAGGGAACCTCCCTTATATAAGACCAGTCAGTAACACCTGATCGCCAATCTTCACAATCTTCATTGGATAGTTCAGTACTGTTTGTAACCACCAGAGGGCGCTTCTGCTCAGAATTCATTTCTAGCACATTCACAACACTACCCCTAATATCCCACATCATCCCGTCACAGCCGCCAGACTACTACCCCTAATATCCCACATCATCCCGTCACAGCCACCAGACTACTACCCCTAATATCCCACATCATCCCGTTACAGCCACCGGACTACTACTCCTAATATTGCGCATCATCCCGTCAGCCTGGGGTCAGAACGAGAGCGCTGAGTGGATTTGCCCTAACTTCCATACCAATAATCCCTTTAATAGAAGCCTGGGGTGAGAATCAGAGCGCTGAGGGATCTACCCTAACTTCGATACCGGAGATCCCTTTAAGAGAGGCCTGGGTTCAGTACCAAAGTGCGGAGTGGATTTGCCCTCACTTCCGTACCGGGGATCCCTTTAATAGAGGCCTGGGGTCAGAACCAGAGCGCTGGATGGATTTGCCCTGACTTCCATACCAATGATCCCTTTAAGAGACCTTGGGGTCAGAACCACCCAATCACTGTCTGCTGAGGTGTTGTCGTGGAGTGAGAAAACTGTTGCTCATAGCAACCAATCACAGCTCCGCTTCTTTTAAACAGCTCTGGTGATTGGATGGTGATACCCACACCCACACACACACACTCACACACATTCAATTTTATATATATAGATAAGCACTTTGTCTCACAGGTGTGCTTTATGGATCATTGGTTGCCAAACTACGGTCATCAGAATCCTAAGAGGTGCATTGTGCTGGGAGAAGTATAGGCCCGGAGAAGAATGGTCTCACTTGTTTGTTATAAGAGCTGTATATAGGTCTTGGTCATCAGAATAAAATGCGATTGGTCAATTTTCCCTATGAGGCCAGGGAAATCTCATTCATTATTAGATCATTGGACTCGCTTGTTACTGAGCATTTAACATGTTGTAGATCAAGGTTCCTCTGAGTTCAATTGACCTGGAAGACATAAACAAGAGCCACCTTCATTGCATATCCCTCCTCTTTTAGATGAAGTGCTCCCTTTTGCACCTGAACACCAAGCCTCACTGATGGAATCGGTTACGGATAGTTGAGCATTTCACCAGGCAGAGCCAGGAGACATAATTGAAGATGTTGACTTTCTTCCTACATAATAAGCAGCAGGACCTCACAGGAGACCACTGTTGGGTCACGTCACCCAGTGGACAGAAAACTTACGGTTTTTGCAATGCCTTTTTTCCAAGCATATGTATTGGCACAATGAGATCTTTGACCAACTCATTAGTGCAAATTCAAGCATTATTTATCAATGTCAGTCCTGAAAGGAACACATCTGTTTCCGGGTATCACTCTAGGTTTATCAAAGACAAGGACTTCTCCAGAATGTGATGAGATGGTTCTTGCTCATAAATCTAGTGATACTTGGTCACTGCTATCAAAGCTTCTCCAGTAGAGGACTGACAGATTGTGTGTCACGTAATTATATTAGGACACATATGTTCATACGGTAGCCCACTGCAGTTTGGTGCAGGAGGTGCTTAACTGCCAGATGAGCCCTACACAGCCACCGATTCATCACGGTAAGTGGCGGATGATCAGTGTTAAGTAATCCAATCAGTGAGGGAAAGAATCACGGTCTGATAAATGATACCAAGAACACATGGGTAGAGCCAGAAACAGTCTATTTTCCTGTAGACTACCAAGGTGGTCCCCGGGTTAAGTACAGCATTGCCCATAACTTGAAGCTCCATATACACATGTACCTGTGACATTTCATAATGGTCAAGGCCACAGTATTAAAGAATCTGGAAAGGCTTGTGCAGAAGGCTGCATGACAGCACAAGGTCCCCGTTAGATCCATATGGTGCCATGTTGGATACTGTATACGTGATAATTTATGCTATGATTCTTTCACTGTTGGATTTTTATAGAATGAAAAAGAAAAACATCCATATGTCTCCATATGAAATCAGTCATGGGCATCCAAGGCTCATTGATGCACATGGAGAGCGAAGGCTAGGTTGTCTGATCCGATCCCACAGAAGAGCTGCTGTAACAAAGATTGACAGAGATAATGCTGGTTCTGATGGAAATTACACAATGTGTTGGAAGAAGATGAACTGATCTGAAGATTAGTCAAATTCTTTTTTTTAGATCCTATAGAGAGGGCTTGTGTGTCACTTAAAGACACACTCCACATCAAAGTTTTTATTCTCTTAACATATTGCAGTCATCACATTATATAGCACTGTGTAATTACAATTGCTTATTTTGCCTTTCTACTCGGCTATTTTTTCTCTACTCTATGTAGAAACAGGAAGTCTTTTGTTCCTGCATTTATCATTTCCTGCTTCAACTCCTGACCCAGCTGCTCCCTCCCCCCCTGCCAGGGACTTTTGCAATGACTTATGACTCATGCAAGGAAAATTAACCTCCTGTCTTTACATAAAGCTTAGAAGGATTCAGCTAGTCAGTTTTTAATCATGTGATGTCAATAGACTTAGTGGAAAATTGAAGAATTAGTTGGGTAGAAAGGCAAAATGAGCAACTATAAGTGCACCGTGCTATATAATATGATGACTGCAAAATATTAAGAGGATACAAATTTTGATGGGAGGAGTGCTACTTTAAGGCTCATTTACACTGCAAAATTATCAGCTCATAGGGAAGCTTGTTTCACAATAATCTTGCAGTCTACACAGGCTGCCAATGAACGAACGAAAGAATCAGTGGTTGAAATGATCTTTTGGTTTTCATACAAGATTATCGTTCTCTGCAGTGCATGGTCCTGTGTAAACAAGATCTGTGCTGCTGAGAACAATGGCCTCCTATGTGCACTGAGAGATCTATTACAGACTAGTGCTCATTGTTAACGAGAGCCTGATAGCCAATCCTGAAGCATGTATCAGACAGTGGCTGCACGATTCCAGCAATATACAGCTGGTGAAATAAGTATTAAATATGTCATCAATTTTCTAAGTAAATATATTTCTAAAGGCGCTATTGATGTGAAATACTCACCAGATGTCAGTAACAACCCATCCAATATACAGTCATGGACAAAAGTTTTGAGAATGACACAACTATTAATTTTTACAAAGTCTACTGCTTCACTTTTTCTAATGGCAATTTGCATAAACTCCAGAATGTTATAAAGAGTGATCAGCTTAACAGCAATTACTTGCAAAGTCAATATTTGGCTAGAAAATGAACTTTATCCCCCAAAACACATTTCAACATCATTGCAGCCCTGCCTTAAAAGGACCAGCTAACCTCTTTTCAGTGATTGCTCCATTAACACAGGTGTGGGTGTTGATGAGGACATGGCTGGAGATCAATCTGTCATGATTAAGTAAGAATGAGACCACTGGACACTTTAAAAGAAGGCTGGTGCTTGGCATCATTGTTTCTCTTCTGTTAACCATGGTTATCTCTAAAGAAACACGTGCAGTCATCATTGCAATGCACAAAAATGGCCTAACAGGGAAGAGTATCGCAGCTAGAAAGATTGCACCTCAGTCAACAATCTATCGCATCATCAAGAACTTCAAGGAGAGAGGTTCCATTGTTGCCAAAAAGGCTCCAGGGCGCCCAAGAAAGACCAGCAAGCACCAGGACCGTATCTTAAAAGTGTTTCAGCTGCGGGATTGGGCTACCAGCAGTGCAGAGCTTGCTCAGGAATGGCAGCAGGCAGGTGTGAGTGCATCTGCACGCACTGTGAGGCGGAGACTCTTGGAGCAAGGCCTGGTCTCAAGGAGGGCAGCAAAGAAGCCACTTCTCTCCAGAAAAAACATCATGGACAGACTGATATTCTGCAAAAGGTACAGGCAGTGGACTGCTGAGGACTGGGGTAAAGTTATTTCTCTGATGAATCCCCTTTTCGATTGTTTGGGACATCAGGAAAACGCCTCATTCGGAGAAGACAAGGTGAGCGCTACCACCAGTCTTGTCTCATGCCAACTGTTAAGCATCCTGAAACCATTCATGTGTGGGGTTGCTTCTCAGCCAAGTGAATCGGCTCTCTCACAGTCTTGCCTAAAAACACAGCCATGAATAAAGAATGGTACCAGAATGTCCTCCAAGAGCATCTTCTCCCAACCCTCCAAGAGCAGTTTGGTGATCAACAATGCCTTTTCCAGCATGATGGAGCACCTTGCCATAAAGCGAAGGTGATAACTAAATGGCTCAGGGAACAAAACATAGAGATTTTGGGTCCATGGCCTGGAAACTCCCCAGATCTTAATCCCATTGAGAACTTGTAGTCAATCATCAAGAGACGGGTGGACAAACAAAAACCTAAAAATTCTGACAAAATGAAAGCATTGATTGTGCAAGAGTGGACTGCTATCAGTCAGGATTTGGTCCAGAAGTTGATTGAGAGCATGCCAGGGAGAATTGCAGAGGTCCTGAAGAAGAAGGGTCAACACTACAAATATTGACTTGCTGCATTAACTCATTCTAACTGTCAATATAAGCTTTTTTTTACTCATATGTTTGCAATTATATTTCTGTCTGTGATAAAAACATCTGTCAAACACACATAAAAACCAGAGGGCAGCAGATCATGTGAAAATATAATATTTGTGTCATTCTCAAAACTTTTGGCCATGACCGTACATAGAAAAAATCAAACCGTAAATGTCCATAAATTATGTTTATTAATGAGAAATGGCACAGGGAAAAAGTATTGAACACATTTACTGATATCTATTTAATACTTCTTACATAAGACTTTGTTGGTGACAATAGCTTCAAGACACCTCCTGTATGGAGAAACTAGTCACATGCATTGCTCAGGTGTGATTTTTGGCCCATTCTTCCACACTCTTCAAATCCTGAATATCCCGTGGGCTCCATCTATGCACTCTGAGCTTTAGTTCCTTCCATAAATGTTCAATTGGATTCAGGTCAGGAGATTGACTGGGCCATTATAGCAGCTTTACTTTCTTTCTCTGAAAACAATTGACAGTTTCCTCAGCTGTGTGTTTGGTATCATTGTTTTGATGAAATGTCCACCCTTAGGTTTCATCTTCATCATCCTGTTAGATGGCAGCAGGTTTTTATCAAGAATATATCGCTACATTTGTCCTTTCATCTTTCCTTCAATCATATGACGTTTTCCAGTGGTGTATACTGCAAAATAGCCCCACACCATGATGTTCCCACCTCTAAACCTCACTGTTGGTATGGTGTTTTGGGGGTGATATGCAGAGCTTTTTGGCCTCCAAACATGGTATGTGTTATGGCATCCAAAGAGTTCAACTTTTGTCTCATCTGACCAAACTATATTCTCCAAGTATTTCACAGGCTTGTCTAAATGTTGAGCAAACTTTAAACATGCTTGAACATTCTTTTTGTTCAGTGATGGAGTCTTGCTTGATGAGTGTGCATACAGGCCATGGAGGTTGAGTGCATTACTTGTAGTTTTCTTTAAAACAGTTGTACCTGCTGATTCTAGGGCTTTCAGTAGCTCTCCACAGGTGGTCCTTGGCTCTTAGATGACATTTCTGATTCTTTTCACTCCTCTGTCTGAAATCTTGCAGAGAGCACCTGGTCGTGGTTGGTTTATGATGAAATTATGTTCTTTCCATTTGAGGACTATGGCCCCAATATTATTGCTCACAAAAGTCTTCAGTAGTTTAGAAATTCTTCTGTAACCAATGCCATCAGTATGTTTTGCAATAACAAGGTTGCAAAGGTCTTGAGACACCTCACTGGTTTTTCTCATGAGGTGTTTCTTGTGTGGCACCTTGTAGTGAGACACCTTTTTATAAGCCATCAGTTGATGCAGCTGACATTATTTTTCACTAAGTGTCTGGATTGCTTTGTAATTCCTGATAGATTTCAGCTGGTGCTATGACTTGCCATGGCTTTTTGCACCTCTCTTTTTTCGTGTGTTCAATACTTTTTCCCTGTGTCATTTCTCATTATTACACATAATTTATGGACAACTTGGTTTGATTACTTTGCCTGTATGGATTGGATGGGTTGTTACTGGCATCTGGTGAGAATTTCATGCCAATAGCACCGTTAGAAATATATTAACTTGGTAAATTGGTGACGTGTTCAATACTTATTTCACCCGCTGTATGTTTTTAACTCTTTTCAGAGAAAAATAGCTTAATAGCTGCAGGGGACCGAGCCTGCAACCCTGCGTGAATGTATAGGGAGAGTCCTTTTTTCAATGAGAAAACTATAATTGGAAAATACAAAAAATTAATAAAGCTGCAAAACTGTAAAGGTAAATAATTGTTAATTTACAGTACAGTTTAGGATGGAGAATTTTGAAGGAAACCTGTGCTGTATTAAGGAATGATAACAGGCAAAAAATGCTGTTCAGTATGTAATTAGGAATAAATCCCTAAGTGGACTGTCATCATAGAGCTGAAATGTCAGTCAATTGACTATTTCTCCAACTTTGGATATGATTCAGTTCCCTCCGATTAGCCGGGAACTAGCGCAGTTTCATGTGACAATCATCTCAGGAAAGCTAAATATGCATGTGTCTGTCGATACCGGGCCACTCCAACTTCTGGATTATATCAAACTGTGAGAATTTTTCCTGGGCAATACTAGTTAGATGATTATTTTCAATTATGTTTTTGAGAGACTTCTTGGAAATAATGGTTTTAAAACTTATGCTGAATAAAAAAGGTAATTCTGTGTGTGAAATTGGGTCGTCATTAAAAATTTCATGTGTACATTAAATTTTTAATGGCAAGTCTTTTTGCTTCACATGAGAACATAAGTGCACAAATAAAGATTAAAGGCGTTTTTGGTTTTGTACAATTTTTGCCTGTTATTTGACATCAAAATGATCACAAAGTGTCCTCCTGCAGGAATCTCCAGCAATTCCAGAAACCTGACAGTATGGCTCCAATTCATTAAGACTCGTGTTTCATAAGCCTATCTTAATGAAGGGCATGCAGGAATAAGATGCGCTGAATTCTTTAAGAGGTGCATGATTTCAGCACCTCTGATCAGTAGCTTGCGCTTTGCCAGAAATGTTACTCCAGTCAGGGACTGGAGTAATAATTTCTGGCATAAGAATCGGCTTCTCTTTTCATTAATTTGATGGATGGTCTTTTCCATGCCCCATCCTGCCCCGGCTCCTCCTCAGCTATGCCCGCTTTAGCAGAAGTGCCTGAAACTGTCAAGTCGTAACATTTTTGTGGAACTTCAAGTTGTGAAAACATTTTTGACTAGGTTTTCTAGCCCTAGTTTTTTTAGCATTATCACTTTGATGATTCAGGCCTAAATATTCAATTCATCAAAGTTTTTTCATTAGAATTGTGGCATAAAAACTTGTGAAATTTCACAAAATGTTTGCGCAATGTGAGTTTGCGTCATTTTCATATTACAGTGTCTGAGGGGGCAGTGCATAAATTATGGTAGGTATGACTCGGTACTGATAGTTAGTGCCCTCTTCATTCTCCAGATATTCCAGTTTGATAGACTCAAAATTAAAAAAGCCAGGCAATGAATGGAATATAATATATATAAAATACAGTACAGACCAAAAGTTTGGACACACCTTCTCACTCAATGATTTTTCTGTATTTGTATTTTCATGACTATGAAAATTGTAGAATCACACTGAAGGCATCAAAACTATGAATTAACACATGTGGAATTATACATTACACTTTACAAAAAAGTGTGAAACAACTGAAAATATGTCTTATATTCTAGGTTCTTCACAGTAGCCACCTTTTGCTTTGATTACTGCTTTGCACGCAGAAAAGGTGAACGGATGGACTCTACATGCCTGGTTCCCACCGTGAAGCATGGAGGAGGTGGTGTGATGGTGTGGGGGTGCTTTGCTGGTGACACTGTTGGGATTTATTCAAAATTGAAGGCATACTGAACCAGCATGGCTACCACAGCATCTTGCAGCAGCATGCTATTCCATCCGGTTTGCGTTTAGTTGGACCATCATTTATTTTTCAACAGGACAATGACCCCAAACACACACCTCCAGGCTGTGTAAGGGCTATTTAACCAAGAAGGAGAGTGTTGGGGTGCTACGCCAGATGACCTGGCCTCCACAGTCACCAGACCTGAACCCAATCGAGATGGTTTGGAGTGAGCTGGACGGCTCACCACTTCAATTTTTAATAAATCCCCAACAGTGTCACCAGCAAAGCACCCCCACACCATCACACCACCTCCTCCATGCTTCACGGTGGGAACCAGGCATGTAGAGTCCATCCGTTCACCTGCTCTGCGTACAAAGCAGTAATCAAAGCAAAAGGTGGCTACTTTGAAGAACCTAGAATAAGACATATTTTCAGTTGTTTCACACTTTTTTGTAAAGTGTAATGTATAATTCCACATGTGTTAATTCATAGGTTTGATGCCTTCAATGTGATTCTACAATTTTCATAGTCATGAAAGTACAGAAGAATCTTTGAATGAGAAGGTGTGTCCAAACTTTTGGTCTGTACTGTGTTTATATATATATATATATATATATATATATATATATATATATATATAATATATATATATATAGACAGACCATCAGCAGATTTGGCTTTCAGTACCATCTTTATGCTGATTACACAAAAACTATTCACGTCATCCCCCGACTTTACCCCCGCTGTTCAGAACGCCACCGACTGTCTGTCCGCAGTCTCCAACATCATGTCCGCTCTCTATCTGAAACTTAACCTCTCCAAGACTGAACTCCTTCTGCTCCTGCCGTCTACTAACCTCCCTAAATTTGACATATCCCTCTCCGTGGGCGGCACCATAATAACACCCCGGCAGCAGGCTCGCTGTCTGGGTGTTACGTTTGACACCAATCTCTCCTTCACCTCCCATATACAATCTCTTGCCTGCTCTTGCCGTCTACACCTAAAGAACATCTCTAGAATCCGCCCTTTCTCACCATGGAAACAACAAAAACCCTCACTGTAGCATTGATCCACTCCCGCCTGGACTACTGCAACGCTCTATTACTTGGCCTCCCCATTACTCGACTATCCCCTCTCCAGTCCATCCTTAATGCAGCAGCCAGGGTCATCCATCTGGCTAATCGGTACTCGGACGCGTCCGCTCTTCGCCAGTCCTTACACTGGCTGCCCATTCATTATAGGATCCAATTCAAAGTACTTGTTCTCACCCACAAAGCTCTCTACAGTGCAGCACCCCCCTACATTTCCTCCCTCATTTCTATCTATCGGCCTAACCGACTGCTGCGCTCTGCAAATGACTTTCGACTAACCTCTGCACTAATCCGTACCTCCCACTCCCGACTCCAAGACTTCTCCCGCGCTGCGCCAATCCTCTGGAATGCTCTACCCCAAGAAATTAGGACTATCCACAATTTGCATGGTTTCAGGCGCTCTGTTATGTTACGGTAGCTGAGGAGTGCAGGTAAAAAAGGAAATACACCAGAGCAGTTGGAATCTATGAGATTGCAGTACCCTGACTAACCACCGCAACTAGAGGCAGCCGTGGAGCGTTCCTACGTTGGTCCTAGACGCCTCGTCACAGCCTGAGAAACTAACTACACCTAAAGATAGAAATAGGAAAGCTATCTGCCCCGGAGCAGAACCCCAAAGATAATAGAAAGCCCCCAAACATGTAATGGCGGTTAGACAAGAGGAAATACTGACACAGAAAGAAAATAGTATGAGCAAACGCTGGGGCCCAAACTATCTAAATAGAAAAGGATAGGAAGGGTACTTACTGCAATCTCAGAAAACCCTGAAAAAACACCAACTCTACTAATTTCAAAATCACCTGAGATCACACAACCTCTACCACCTAAATTAGTTCTCTGGTGTAACAAAAACAAAACAGCAGCCACTGAAAAAAAACTGGAAAAAGCAAAAGTACAAAACACAGAGGCTGGACTAAACTGAGAGGGCAAAAGCCCCCGGAGGGGACCCTGAAGGCCCCCACAGAAGTGCAGGACAAAATGCAAAAATATAGAAAAAACACAAAATAAGAAATTGTCTTATCTGATAGCAGGAGATGCAGACACGACACAGCAGGCTACAAGTGAAACTGGAAAGAAGGATTCAGACCAGAACAATTGATCACCGGCAACCCTGATGGGAAAATGACTCCCTTATATAAGACCAATCAGTAACACCTGATTCCCAGTCCTCACAATCCTCACTAGTACCTCTTGTAACCACCAGAGGGAGCCTCTGCTCAGAACTCATCTCAAACCCATTCACAACAGTACCCCCCCTTGAGGAGGGGTCACCGAACCCTCATTTGAGCAACCAGGTCGGTCAGGATGAGTTCTATGATACGCACGGATAAGTCTCCTAGCATGGATGTCCGAAGCAAACACCCAAGAATTGTCTTCCTGACCATAACCTCTCCATTTAACCAAATACTGGAGTCTTCGTCTAGAAAAACGAGAATCCAATATTTTCTCAACCACATACTCCAGATTGCCCTCAACCAAAACAGGGTCAGGAGGCACAGCAGCAGGAACCACTGGCTCAACAAACCTCTTCAACAAGGACTTGTGGAACACGTTATGGATCTTAAATGTCCCTGGAAGAAGCAAACGAAAAGAAACAGGATTAATAATCTCCATGATCTTATAAGGTCCAATGAACCTAGGCTTAAATTTAGGAGATGCTACTCTCATAGGAATATTCTTTGAGGACAACCAGACCAAGTCCCCCACTTCAAACCGAGGACCATCAGTCCCATGCCGGTTAGCAAACCGCTGGGCCCTCTCCCGAGAGAGGGACAACCTCTCCACCACCCGGTCCCAAATCCGCTGCATACGCTCAACAACAGAGTCAACACCTGGACAGACAGAAGCCTCCGTCTGTCCTGAAGAAAATCGAGGGTGAAACCCAGAATTACAGAAAAACGGAGACATCAAAGTGGCAGAGCTAGCCCTATTATTAAGAGCAAACTCAGCCAAAGGCAAAAAAGAGACCCAGTCATCCTGATCAGCAGACACAAAGCATCTTAGATAAGTCTCCAATGTCTGGTTTGTTCTCTCAGTTTGACCATTGGTCTGAGGATGAAATGCCGAGGAGAAAGACAATTGAACACCCAGTTTAGAACAAAAAGTCCTCCAAAATCTGGAAACAAACTGGACTCCTCTGTCAGACACAATGTTCTCAGGAATGCCGTGTAAACGAACCACGTGCTGAAGGAACAACGGCACCAATTCAGAGGAGGAAGGCAACTTAGGTAATGGCACAAGATGTATCATTTTGGAAAACCTATCACAAATTACCCAGATGGTGGTCATTCTCTGAGAAACAGGAAGATCGGAAATGAAATCCATAGAGATATGGGTCCATGGTCTCTTGGGCACAGGCAATGGCATCAACAAACCACTAGAGCGAGAGCAAGGCTTGGAGCGAGAGCAAGTCCCGCAGGACTGCACAAATTCCCTGACATCGCGAGACAAGGTAGGCCACCAAAAGGACCGACTAACCAAGTCTCTGGTACCAAAAATTCCGGGATGCCCAGCCAATGCGGAACAATGAATCTCAGACATCACACTCTTTTTCCATTGGTCCGGGACAAACAATTTTCCAACAGGGCAGCGCTCGGGCCTATCCTCCTGACACCCCTCCAGAGCAAGTCTCAAATTGGGCGAGATGGCGGAAAGAACTACACCCTCCTTCAAAATAACAGAGGGATCAGATAGCTTAGGAGAGTCCGCAAGGAAACTCCTCGAGAGGGCATCCGCCTTAACATTCTTAGTGCCAGGAAGAAAGGAAACCACAAAATTAAAACGTGTGAAAAACAAGGCCCACCTGGCCTGTCTAGGATTGAGTCGCTTGGCAGATTCCAGATAGACCAGATTCTTATGGTCCGTAAGGCCCACCACCTGATGTTTGGCTCCCTCCAGCCAATGTCTCCACTCTTCAAAAGCCCACTTCATGGCCTATAACTCCCGATTACCCACGTCATAATTACGTTCAGTAGGAGAAAATTTTCGAGAGAAAAAGGCACAAGGGTTACTTTTAGAGGTCTCTGGATCTTTTTGGGACAAAACGGCACCTGCCCCAATTTCAGAGGCATCAACCTCCACCTGAAATGGCAGAGAAACATCAGGCTGCCGTAGAACAGGAGCAGAAGTGAATCTCTGCTTAAGTTCCTGAAACGCAGAGACTGCCTCAGGAGGCCAATTCACCACATCAGAACCCTTTCTGGTCAAATCAGTTAATGGTTTAACAATAACCGAGAAATTATTAATAAATTTACGATAAAAATTGGCAAAACCCAAAAATCTCTGAAGAGCCTTTAATGAAGTAGGTTGGACCCAATCACAGATGGCCTGAACCTTGACCGGGTCCATTTCAATAACAGATGGGGACAAAATGAATCCCAGAAATGAGATCTTCTGTACGCCAAAAAGACACTTTGATCCCTTCACATACAGAGCATTCTCTCTCAAAATCTGGAATACAGTTCGAACATGTTTCACATGAGAGTCCCAGTCATTAGAAAAAATCAAGATATCATCCAAATAAACAATCAGAAACTTGTCCACAAAATCCCTGAAAATGTCATTCATGAAGGACTGGAAGACGGAAGGAGCATTAGTGAGCCCAAAGGGCATCACAAGGTACTCAAAATGCCCTTCAGGGGTGTTAAATGCCGTCTTCCATTCATCCCCGTGCTTAATGCGAATAAGGTTATACGCCCCCCTGAGGTCAAGCTTGGTAAACCAAGTAGCGTTTTTCACCCTGGAAAACAGGTCAGAAATCAAGGGTAACGGGTACTGATATTTCACAGTAATATTGTTCAAGAGACGATAATCAATACACGGCCTTAATGAACCATCTTTTTTGGCCACAAAGAAAAAACCGGCACCTAAGGGTGAAGAGGATGGTCTGATATGACCCTTCTCCAATGATTCCTTGATATAAGACCGCATAGCGTCATGTTCAGGTACAGACAAGTTAAAAAGGCGACCTTTAGGGAATTTACTACCTGGCACTAATTCAATAGCGCAGTCATAGCTCCTATGGGGAGGTAAGGATGCAGATTTACTTTCGCTAAACACATCAGAAAAATCAAACAAAAAGTCAGGAACATCCTCAGCCTGGGGGGAGGCAGAAAAAACAGGAGTGTTGGTATTAACACATTGGCAGCCCCAACTGGTTACAGACACAGATTTCCAATCCAAAACAGGATTATGAGACTGTAACCAAGGAAACCCAGCACTATAATGTCATGCAGATTATATAGAACCAAAAATTTGCAGCACTCCTGGTGATCAGGTTCAACCCTCATTATCACGTGAGTAGAAAACTGGGGTTTATTCTCAGCCAAAGGGGTAGAATCGATCCCCAGTAAAGGAATAGACTTCTGTAGGGGTATCAAGGGAAACCCACAACGTTTAGCAAAATCATAATCCATCAGGTTAATAGCTGCTCCAGAATCAACGAAAGCCTGAGCAGAAAATGAGGACAGAGAGCATATCAGAGTGACAGTTAATAAAAACTTAGTCTGAACACTACCCAAGACAACTGAGCGTGCAAAATGTCTTCCCCGCTTAGGGCAGACTGAAATAGCATGAGAGGCATCACCACAGTAGAAACATAACCCATTGCGCTTTCGAAACTCATGACGCTGTGCCCCAGACACCACTCCATCAGACTGCATGGGCTCAGCAGCTGGCTCACAAGGCAACACCACTCCACGCATACTTCTCCGCTCACGCAAACGTCTGTCAATTTGAATCGCTAATGACATAGAATCATTGAGACCAGAGGGGACAGGGAATCCCACCATAACATCCTTTACATTATCCGACAGACCCTTCCGGAAAAGGGCCGCCAAAGCGTCGTCATTCCATTTGGTCAGGACTGCCCACCTACGGAATCTCTGACAGTATAACTCAGCGTCATCAAGCCCTGATTTAATGCCAACAAGGCTTTTTCAGCTTGATCAGTGACATTAGGCTCATCGTACAATAACCCCAAAGCCTGAAAAAATGCATCAACATCACTCAAAACAGGATCCCCAGGTATCAGGGAAAAAGCCCAATCCTGAGGATCGCCGCGCAGGAGAGAGATGATAATTTGAACCTGCTGCGCTGCGTTTCCTGAGGACTTAGATTTTAAGGCAAGAAACAATTTACAATTATTTTTGAATTTCTGAAACTTAGCTCGATCCCCTAAAAACAAATCTGGCATGGGGATCCTAGGTTCCACAACAGGCAACCTAGCAAGATATGCAGCAATACTCTGTACCTCAGTGGCAAGCTGATCCACACGGCCAGACAACTGTGCAAACTCCATTGGGAGAAAAGATCCTCCCCAGCACCCAGAGATACAGAGGGAAAAAAAAAAAAAAAAAATGCAACAAACAGAAAAATATCTCTGACAACTTTTCTTCCTTCAAAATATTTTTTCCCTTCTGTGAGTACCATACAATTTTTATGGCCGGTGATACTGTTATGTTACGGTAGCTGAGGAGTGCAGGTAAAAAAGGAAATACACCAGAGCAGTTGGAATCTATGAGATTGCAGTACCCTGACTAACCACCGCAACTAGAGGCAGCCGTGGAGCGTTCCTACGTTGGTCCTAGACGCCTCGTCACAGCCTGAGAAACTAACTACACCTAAAGATAGAAATAGGAAAGCTATCTGCCCCGGAGCAGAACCCCAAAGATAATAGAAAGCCCCCAAACATGTAATGGCGGTTAGACAAGAGGAAATACTGACACAGAAAGAAAATAGTATGAGCAAACGCTGGGGCCCAAACTATCTAAATAGAAAAGGATAGGAAGGGTACTTACTGCAATCTCAGAAAACCCTGAAAAAACACCAACTCTACTAATTTCAAAATCACCTGAGATCACACGACCTCTACCACCTAAATTAGTTCTCTGGTGTAACAAAAACAAAACAGCAGCCACTGAAAAAAAACTGGAAAAAGCAAAAGTACAAAACACAGAGGCTGGACTAAACTGAGAGGGCAAAAGCCCCCGGAGGGGACCCTGAAGGCCCCACAGAAGTGCAGGACAAATGCAAAAATATAGAAAAAACACAAAATAAGAAATTGTCTTATCTGATAGCAGGAGATGCAGACACGACACAGCAGGCTACAAGTGAAACTGGAAAGAAGGATTCAGACCAGAACAATTGATCACCGGCAACCCTGATGGGAAAATGACTCCCTTATATAAGACCAATCAGTAACACCTGATTCCCAGTCCTCACAATCCTCACTAGTACCGCTTGTAACCACCAGAGGGAGCCTCTGCTCAGAACTCATCTCAAACCCATTCACAACAGCGCTCCCTCAAAACACATTTGTTCAGAGCGGCCTATCACATTCACTAATCAAAGTCATTCTATGTGTAAGTGTGTATGTGTAGCCCATTCACTATCTCCATCCATCCCTCACTCCCTCAAAATGGCTGGACCATCATTGTAAATGCACCATTGTATATACACACCTGTACTTTGTATCCCCCACCTCATTGTAGATTGTAAGCTCTCACGAGCAGGGGCGGCTTATTTTGCTTTAATTATTGTATTGTTAACGTTGTTACTTATGACTTATGTTTTGAAACTGTTAAACTGTAAAGCGCTGCGGAATATGTTGGCGCTATATAAATAAAGATTATTATTATTATTATTATATATGTATAATGCTTACTGCAGCTCAGGTCCAAAAATACCAAAGCTTGCCCAGTAAACAGTGAAGGTGACCGCTATTTAGGCCCGATTAGTCAGGTATCTTAAGGATAGGGCATCAATGTTATATTTCCTACAAACCTCTTTTAAGGATTAGTAATCCCAAAGGATGACCATATGCTGCCTTATTTTGTGGGACAATGAGATTGAAATTTAGACCTTGTATGTGATCGAATTGCACAAGATCTTTATGTGGCACATGGAAAACTGGAGCACTGAAGTTTTTTGCGATCTGCTAGTAGTCGAAACTCTGGGATTGGCGCCCACGTTCCTGGCATAGATTGCTTTTTGCTTCCGAGTATTACATGTATTAGTGATATCTGTCATCTTAAGGCTGGGTCTCACATAGCGATACACCAGCGATCCCGACAACGATCAGGATCGCTGGTGTATCGCTACATTATCGCTGCTGAGCTGCCAAACAGGCAGCTCAGGCAGCGGTCAGTACAAGTGACACTGCGGGTAACATCGCTTAGTTACCCGCAGTGTACCTTGGATACCAGCGCCCTGATGCAGGGAGCTGGTAACCAAGGTACACATCGGGTTTCCAGGCGCTGCGCGGTGCTGGAAACCCGCTGTGTACCTTGGTTACCAGCTCCCTGCTTCAGGGAGCTGGTATCCAAGGTACACAGCGGGTTTCTAGGCACAGCCCCGCGCCTGGAAACCCGCTGTGTACCTTGGTTACCAGCGGATCGCTGGTCTCCCGCCTGTCATACTCAGCGATGCGTGCCTGTCAGCGGGAGACCAGCGATCAAAAAAATGTCCTGGCCTTTCAGCGACGATCAGCGATACCCGGCAGGGGGGCTGATCGTCGCTGAATGTCACACACAGTGATATCGCTGGTGAGATCGCTGCTGCGTCACAAAAACTAGTGACTCAGCACCGATCTCGCTAGCGATATCGCTATGTGAGACGGGGGCTTTAGAGTTTTCATGTGTGGACTGATAATGAAGTTTGGCTTAACCAATAAAGGTGTAGTGAGGAAGATTGAAGGATTGTAGCATCAAGGTGGAAGGCAGTAATAAATGTTCTCCAATCATTTGTACATGTTAAGTCAAATCGTGGCCAAGTCCAAGGATTTTAGCTGGTTGTGCAGGATCGGATGCCCAGCACGGTGAAGCATCCAATAATCATTGACTTTTTTTCTCGTAGAAAAGATGAAGATCAGATTAATCTTCGGGAAAAATTCCCACCAACTATATTTCTGTGTGCAGGTGTAAAGTAACCGACCTTCATGATGTATTTTGGGCACGCCAACCATTTTTAATTGATTACATCAAGAGTAAAGGTTCAGACTGAAAAAAATGAAACGTAAATGCTCAATTTTGGTTTCTAAAGATATTTAGAAGGTCGTTTTTTTTTTTCTCCTGACATTTCTTCAAGATTAGCATCATTCCATTAATAGCATGTTAAATATTAGCATCTTAAGTTCAACGGATTATATATAAATAGGCTTAAAGACATGAACGCTCCTTGCATCTCCTCCCGTTGACATCTGTCACTCTGCTCTCCTATTTTTTTTCCTTTGAAGACATCTAAACTCTTCCTTGAATCCAAATGACATTGGTTCTGTTTCAGCTTACAGCGCAGCAGTGATAGGTTGGTGGTAGAGAACAGAGGATTCCAACATGAGGGCATGGCGTTCAGGCTTTGGCCACCTCAATCCTTGTTCAGATTGTCTTAATTGTCACATGTGGCCACATGAAGAACTGCCTCGTAATGGCGGTCAGGTGAAGGATTGGGGGAACCGGCGCTGAAAAAATATAGGACACTTGCAAAAAGTTGACTCTTTTTTTCCATCCTTAGAAAAGTACAGCGTGTTTTGTCTGATTTGTGAAATGATCCTTGTAATTTGTTTTACCTTTTGCTGAATGATGCATGCACTGGATAATTAGTACCCGCAGAGCTATGTAATAAATGGCGAAATAATAAGACGAACTGTCTAAAGTATATTTACAAAATCTAGAAATCCAAATAGACTCTGAGTGAGACTACAAGAAAACAAAGCAACAAATACAAAGTACAGTATTGGTATAGTAGTTGGTTGTGCCATTTATTAGCCATTAGGCTGTGTGCACATTGCATTTTTGCTTTGTTTTTTCAGTGTAGAGTTGTCACAAAATCTGAAGGGTTTTCTGATGTCAGCAAAGTGAATGAGAATCCTTAGGCTATGTGCACACGTTCGGAATTGCCACGGTATTTTCCGCGGCAATCCGCACCTCCCTGCCGCGGGAAATACACATGCATTCCATTTTGCGTATTCCCACAAAAATCTAGCATTTTGCAAGCGTATTTATCTTGCAGAATGCTAGCGTTTTCCAAGCGATCTGTAGCATCGCTTGGAAAACTGATTGACAGGTTGGTCACACTAGTCAAACATAGTGTTTGACAAGTGTGACCAACTTTTTACTATTGATGCTGCCTATGCCGCGTCAGTAATAAAAGACAATGTTAAAAATAATAAAAAATAAATAAAAAATATGGATATTCTCGCCTTCCGGCGGCCCTGGAGTTTTCCTGCTCCTCAGTGATGCTGCTGGCAAGTTCCATTCCCAGGGATGCATTGTGCGAATGACCTCTGGTCACGTAGCTCCAAAAGGTACCTCTAAGGCTAAGTGCACACGTCAGCAATTTTCGCGTTTTTTTAGCGTTTTTTCCCGCAGCAAAAACGTGAAAAAAACGCAAGCATTAAGCATCCTATTCATTTAAATGGATTCCGCAATTTTTGTGCACATGCAGCGTTTTTTTTCCACGAAAAAAAACGCTTTGCGGAAAAAATAGCAACATGTTCATTAATTTCGCGTAATCTCCGCGCAATTTAAGCGGTTCTTGTGCGGATGGTACCCAGGATCTGGAGGAGAGGAGACTGGTAAAACAATAATGAAAATAAAAAATAATGATATTCTCACCTTCCGGCGGCCCCCGCAGCTTTCCCGCCTCTCAGCGACGCTCCCGTTCCCAGTAATGCATTGCGAGAATCACCCAGATGACGTAGCGGTCTCGCGTGATGCTACTTCATCTGGGGTCTGTCGCAATGCATCCTTGGGAACGTGATTGGCCGGGAGCGTCGCTAAGAGGCGGGAAGGCTGCGGGGGCCGCCGGAAGGTGAGAATGTCACGATTTATTATTTTTTTTATTATTTTTACATTAGATCTTTTTACTATTGATGCGGCACAGGCAGCATCAATAGTAGAAAGTTGCTCACACTTGTCAAACACTTTGTTTTACTTGTGTGACCAACCTGTCAATCAGTTTTCCAAGCGATGCTACAGATCGCTAGGAAAACGCTAGCATTCTGCAAGCTAATTACGCTTGCAAAACGCTAGTTTCTGGCGGGAATACGCATACAAAAAAAATGCGTATTTCCCGCGGCAGAGAAGAATTCCGCAACGTGTGAACTTAGCCTGAAGGTGAGGAGGTTTGGGCCACCAGCCTTGCTTTTCTCCTGTTATTCCCTAAGCTACCCCCTCTCCCTCTTTCCAGAGATCCGGGAAAGAAATGCTAGTGTATTAATACATAAGACAGACAGGGATATCAGAAAGCAACAAACAAACACACAACAAAGGTGAAGAGGTATATAGGGAAGGATAGGAATGTACCAACCAAAGGGGAATAGGACAATAAGGAAAGCATACACCCAAAAACAGCACGCAACAATCTCCAATTCAGCACAGCGTCTTCAGTGATCTTCTAACCCCAGATCTCCCAGGAGGACCTGACACCCTCGTGACACCTACTTGGCAAGATACACCAGGATTATTACACAGAGGGTGCCACTGTGGTGAATTTGGCACCGTTTCTGCCTCATTTGGCTTTCTTTATGTATGGTAATCAAAATTTTGAATATAATTAAAGGAGTGATAAACTTTTAGTTAACCAAAGGCTTGTAGTTGTATAAAGCAATAAACGGATTTGTCACTGTGCCTCCCGGCTCCATTGCTGCTTTTGTCTTCCACTGCTCCAGTCTTTTTTGATGGTGACGCCACATTGACAGCACATGTAATTGATGCACCAGCGAATATCAGCAGAGGACATGTACTCTGTAGAACTGTCACCTCTATAGTCTCACAACAAAGACCGCAGCAGCGGTGGAGAAGTGTTGCTAGAGCCAAGAGAGTGCGCAATAGCTCCGTTATTGGATCTGAGTTCACGGTGGCTTAGTGGTTAGCACTATTGCTTTTGGGTTCAAATCCCACTAAGGACCACGTCTTCAAGGAATTTGTATGTTCTCCCCGTGTTTGTATGGATTTCCCCTGGGTTCTCTGGGTTCAATGGGGACAGTGATAATTATGTCTGTAAAGGACTGCAGAGTATAATGGGGCTATGTACGGTAATCAAAGCATTATAATAAAAACATTATCGTTACACTAGGACTATTGCTGAATTATAGTCGTGATACTTGAAGAAATGTCTCGGACCCTGAACCTCTCTCATTGTAAACTACATTTATTTTATGCTCAAGACAATGTCAAGTATAAATCCCATTAATCCATCATCCACAAAACCAGTGGAGGTAAGATTATTGGATTTACTGGATGCTATTAATGTCCAGTTAAGTTAACAAAAACTCTTCGACTTCTTGAAAAGGTTTCCAGGCCATTTATAGACCTTCTAATGTGGTTTCTAACCATTTTATGCCTATTTTAAATTTTTCCAATTATAGATACTTTGTCAGTTTCAGAGGATTTTCCTGAATTATTGTGTTTGGGTCTTTCTGATGATCAGAAAAGTCTCAGCCGTTGGTGCTCGGAATAAAGTAATGCTATAATATAATTTATAGGGAATATTCAGCACAATGTCTGTAGTTTACTCTCGCACTCTGCGGTTACCCTTGATTTCATCAGCAGTCACAGTACATTGAAGAAAGGTCTAGAGGGACTGGAGTAATTTGTCTCATCGTATTATTGCAGGCAGTATCTGGTTACCAGATACAAGGGGCTGTGCTCGGATTCAGTAGCAACAGCTGCATCTCAGCCATGTGGGGGAATCCCACCACAATTATTCTGAATTCCTTCATACAGCCAAGTCCAGGGATTTTCTATGCTATTGGATGATCCATATGTTTATGCTGTAGCGACGGTCAATAAAATATCAGTACAGCTGAGGTCCCATATGGGGTCATGCAGGGCATATAGTATCCATATACAGTATAAATGGTGTGTGACGACACAGAGCTTATTGAAGTTCAGGAAGGGGTTCTATGAGAACAAATCTCAGAAATGTCGATCTTTTGTAGCTAATTTACAAGTAGTTTTTGCATTATGCCTTGAGTTTCAGTGGGTTGTGCAGGAGTAGGGTTGGATAGGGTAAAGGGTCATACTACAAAGTAGACAGAGGAGAACAATCAAAGTTATGATTCCACTTGTCTCCAACCTATTCTTTGGCTGAGCATACATATCTCATCTGGGTATTTTTTTTTTTATCACCGATATTGATAATCTATCCTCAAGATGGGTCATAAACAGATCAGTGGGGAACGTATAATCAGCACCAACACTGATCAGCTGATACTGCTGTGTAGTGTAGTGGCAGTAGTAGTCACACAAGTGTGTAGTGGCTGCTGCCGGGTGCTGCAGATCAGCTATTTGAATACCTAACTCCTATGTTCTCCCTTCATTTGATACATTTATAGAATTTATTATGCATACTTTATATAGTGACCTCATATTTCACAGCACTTTACAGACATTTTCTTCACTGTCCCCATTAGGGCTCACAATCTATATTCCCTATCAGTATGTCTTTGAAATGTGGGAGGAAACCGGAGAACTCGGAGGAAATCCACTCAAACACGGAGAGAACATAGAGAATCCTTGCAGATGATGGCCTTGCTGGCATTTGAACCCCGGACCCAAGCCCTGAAAAGCAACAGTGCTAACCACTGAGCCAAGATGCTGCCCAGAAGCTTGTAATTTCCCATGATAGGCTTTATTCCACTACCTTTTGGACAATCGTTCCCCCCAGAACTCAATTTGGCTCTTTTTATTTCTTATCCATCCCAATTTGGAAGATCACTTTATGAAATTCAAAGTTACCAAGCTTTTATCCTTTGCATATACGCTCTTGAAAAATGCAGGACCCAAAATTGTCTGACAGATATGTTAAACGGTCACAGATTTCCCCACTTGGTCAGCAGATGATTGGAAGAAAATTGAGGACTCCTATTTTGCTATTGTGTTGAGAGGCCATGATCTTCTAATCTGAGTTTAATTCCTAAATTCCATATATTGTAATATGGTCAGATTAAAGAAAATTGGAGCCTCTGTTTTGGACTCCTGTTTTAGATGCCAGGCGGCTGTTGGAACGTGTATATACAGCGTCTGACTGGAGCACCTTGGGCCCACCAGAAAAAATCATTCTCGGGGCCCACTATGTAGCTACATAGAAATAAATACAAGACCGCCAATTGTGCGGTAAAATGCGCTATATCAGGGTATAATATAAGGTAGTACATGTCTTAATTATGTAGCAGGGGTTGGGGTAGAATCATAGAAAGGTAGCCCCCTCAGAATATAATGTACCCCCCTCATAGAATATAATGTAGCCACCCTCATAAAATATAATGCAGCCCTCTCTCATAGAATATAATGCAGCACCCCACAAAATATAATGCAACCCCCTCATAAGGTATACCGCAGTCCCCACCATAGAATATAATGTAGCACCCTCATAGGGTATAATGCAGCCCCCCCATAGAGTATACTGTAGCCCCCTCATAGGGCATAATGCTGCCCCCCTCATATAGTAGGATATAGCCCCCCAGAATATAATGTAGTCCCCTGACGGAATAATGCAGGCCCCCCATAGAGTATACTGTAGCCCCATCATATAGTAATATGTAGCCCCCCAGAAAATAATGTAGTCCCCTGAGAGAATAATGCAGCCCCACCACAGAATATAATGTAGCCCCCTCATATAGTAATATGTAGCCCCCCAGAATATAATGTAGTCCCCTGAGAGAATAATGCAGCCCCACCACAGAATATTATGCAGCCCCCATAGAGTATACTGTAGCTCCTCATATAGTATGATATAGCCCCCCAGAATATAATGTAGTCCCCTGAGAATAATGCAGTCCCCCCACAGAATATAATGTAGCCCCCTCAAAGTATAATTAAGACCCTCTCCACCCACATCATTGTCCTCATCACCACCTCCATCATTGCCTTCTCCCCCACAACCCTTATCATTCTCCCCCACCACCCATCACTGACCATTCCACCACCTCAATCATTGCCTTCACCACCATCATTGTCCATTTCATCACCTCCATCATCACCTCCATCATTGCCTCCCCCACCACAATCATTGCCCATTTCATCACCTCCATCATTGCCTCCCCCACCACCATCATTGCCCATCACCTCCATCATTGCCTATCACCTCCATCATTGCCAATCACCTCCATCATTGCCTCCTCCCACTGTCATTGCCCATCACCTTCATCATTGCCTCCCCCACCTCTATCATTGCCTCTCCAACATCATTGCCTCCCCCGCCGCCATCATTGCCTCCCCCGCAATTATTGCCCATCACCTCCATCATTGCCTCCCCCACTGCCATCATTGCCCATCACCTCCATCATTGCCTCCCCCACCACCATCATTGCCTCCCCCACCATCATTGCCCATCACCTTCATCATTGCCTCCCCCACCATCATTGCCCATCACCTCCATCGTTGCCTCCCCCCACCATCATTGCCCATCACCTCCATCGTTGCCCATCACCTTCACCATTGCCTCCCCCACCATCATTGCCTCCCCCACCAACCCTCTCTCACACACACAAAGCACCGCATTCTCACACTCAACCAAAAAGCACAGCACCACATACACCAGACACACAGCACAGCTCACCTCCCCACAGCAGCACATCCCAGCAGCCTCTTCCTCGCTGGCAGCTTTGTGTGTGTGCGCGCTGTGTGGGTGTGTGTGTGTGTGTGTTTGGTGCGTGGGGCTTTACATGCGGGCAGTGTTAGCTGCAGCCTGTGGCTAATTCTGCCCGCTATTAAAGAGAAATGGTATTCACGCCTCTCCACGCCCACAGGGCGTGAATATTCATTTAGCTTTAGCAGTGGGGACACGATCCTGTCTCCAGCTGCTGCTATGCTGGCACAGGGCAGGCCCCCTTGATTCAGGGCCCCCATAGCCACTGGCTGGGGGCCCTGGAGCAGTGCGGGCCCTAGGCAGCTGCTGGCCAGTATGCCAGCAGGTGTCAGTGCCTGGGCTCGGTGGGCCAGTCCGAGCCTGTGTATATATACGGTGTATGGGCATGTGCTCAAATACCACCCTTTTGATCGGAGTTTCCGCTGTTCCTCTGCACTCGTACTCACTCTAGAAGTCTGATTCTTCATCGTTATTGAATCTGTTTCCAGTTTATGTTTGTATGTGCTATGAAAGTGATGATTGTGCCATCTGACCCTCCTTCTGTGCATTGGATGCCGCTAGGTCACACATACACCTGTGTGAGGTACCAATGCCAGTTTGGCAAAATCTGGTCTCGGTGGCTCGATCAGGAGGACGCCGTTTTGTAATTTGTGTCCTACTTCTCTGCTGTTTTGCTTTGATTAGATGGTGGGATACATCAGGATGCTGGTTTGGTTTGCGTGATATGTGAAAGTTGTTTTATATGTTATATCTGCTTTGGGTTTTTTATCTTGTTATTGGAAATTTTAAATATTTTAAAAATAAGGGAAAGTAAAATATTTCCATAGTGAGCAAAGTGTAGTAAGTGCATTACACTTCAGGAGTTACGGTGGTGTGCTGCAAAGTGGAGCAGCAACGGGGCCTGATGCTTTTACAACCTGCTGTCTGTGGGCCACCCAGAAGCCAGATGTGGCCCTGCTATGCACTATTTCTCTCTCAGCCTAGTGATTACCCCATCTAATTTAATTCTTCTGAATCTAATAACATCCATCACGTCGTTCTAATACATGCGGGTCATCATGTGGGTAAGTGTTCTACACAATGGATACGTCAAGCAGAGTGGATAGAAATAAATGTTGCATAAATTATGTGACCACTTGTTTTTTCCTGTCCACCCCCCCCCCCCAATTATGATATGTTTTAGGTACCAGTTAGGTATGATCTAGGCTTCATTCTGTACAACAAGGACTTTACAAATCTATAATGTGTCTCTGAGGCTTTGAGCCTATTGAAGGTATACATTATTATTATTATTGTTTATTTCTATAGCACCATTGATTCCATGGTGCTGTACATGAGAAGGGATTACATACAAATTACAGGTATCACTTACAGTAAACAAACTAACAATGACAGACTGATACAGAGGGGAGAGGACCCTGCCCTTTCGGGCTTACATTGTATACATGGGGAGGATACACCATACTAGCACTGCCGCTGCCAAAATGCCCTCTTGACGTCTGTTAGAGGGCAGAGAGGCGAGCAAGCATTCGTGAACAAATATTGCTGCGACATCACATCTATACATATACGCTCATCCACACATGCAGTGGTTGGAAAGAATAGCGGCTCCTTTAGCAAACCGCTGCCTGAAAAGTATGGCCAGCCGTAGGCTGCTCTATGACATTAGATCAGTATAGGATGTAAACAAGGTGGAAAAATAGATGGGATACCGCACTGCCAATAGTGTACCAGGCAATGAGATAACCATAAAATATATTATAAATTTGATTATATGTCAACGCGTTTCTTCATCAGGACAAACCACAATAAGCTGAGATCAGTATTAGCGGGGATATCAGATTGGTTAGGAGAGGGTGCGTTCTAAACCTGATGAAGAACACACTTTATGACTTGGTGGCACAAAATGTTATCTACAATCAAAAAAATGGCTACCTGTATTGCCATTATTAAGATAAATGTTGAGTTTGTATGTTCTCCCCGTGTTTTCGTGGGTTTCCTCCCTCATTCCGAAGACATACTGATAGGGAATTAGATTGTGAGCCCCAATGGGGACAGTGATGATGATGTCTTTATGGAATGTGCTGTGGAATGAATAGCAATATATGAGTAAAATAAATAAATTTATAAAGATACAGATTAGCTTCTGCTGTGCTATACCAGTCCCATACGAGGGGATTTAGGGAAAAGTAGCCCCAGTTGTTGGTCCCATGAAATTATCTTCCTAGAACTGCAGCCGTGCGTGAAGTTCAATTAATTTCTGTAATAAATATTAATTGGCCTGTCACGTTAATTTCCAGCAGTGCGAGTCTTCCTTGTGCTGAGGCTGCATTTTCTTTGGAAAATAAAGTGAACAAAGGCCCGTTTTTCCTTTCATTTGGGAGCTCTTTGTTTGTATCTGCCAGTTTCTCATTGGAGCTACTTTCCTTCTGCTTATTCTATTGGCTTCCAGTGGAAATGACAAGAAATTGGGATAGTGAGATTATATCATGCAAAGCTAATTATTATTATTACTGGCATGCTAGTTCATCTGATTTCTAATTTATTTTAATTAAAAAAAAAATCTGGATGTCAATTTACATTCTGTACCTCCTATTTGACTATGTATAGATTTATACTGATCAGGTTGCCTCTTTATATTTTCCTACTTATGTGCAGTGTCACCTTTTTTACATATGTATTTTTTTCATGTTTAATAAAGATTATTTTTATGCTTAATGTTTTGAATCTTATGCAATTTATATATTGTATTGACTTTATGTCAGAGGCTATGTGCCCAGGACCAGCAAGTATTAGGCCAGGATCACACATGCGACGAAAACGTCCGACGCTCGCATGTGTAATCCCAGCTCTGGCGCCGGCATTCGGAGTGGAGCGAGCGGCTACATAGAATACATGCAGCCGCACACTCTACTCCGGCCTTAGAGGTTTAGATGCAGCGTGTTACAGCTACCTTCTATTTCCGCAGGTGAATCCGCATGTGTTCACTGAACCATGCGGTTTACTGCATCCAATACATTCCATTGTGGAAATTTCTGCTACAGAGACTAGAAATTCACATGCTGCAGATCCGCATGTCAGTTTCCGCAGGTGCACATAGACGCACAGTGGATATGGGATTTCTAGAAATCCCATCCGCTATACTGTAACATCTAACCGCTGTGTTTTTCACATAGCATAAATACGCAGCATCAAAACTATATATATATATATATATAATATATATATATAATAATTAGCAGATTACTGCCCTATAGATATATATATATATAGCATTATGATATCCATTTTTGTGATAAAGAACTATAATTCCCCAGTATAGATCTAAGGCAGGCTAACCTGCCGTATTAAAAATGCAGTCCAGCCTGTAAGAATCCATAGAATGTTACATTTCAATTTAATTTACCATTCCAGGTTGTTGTTTTTTTCTATTTCACCATCGGTTGGTTATTGGAAATGTATATTAAAATATGTACAGGTTGCCACCTTCTACTTTTTTGGCGCCACTCCGGTCACTCTCTGCCATCATGTGACGGCAGTAGTAACTAGCTGGTCACTATCTTCCAGAAGGACATAAATTAAAAAAAAAGTAACAGAAAAAGAAACTTCTGTACCAACACCAGGTCAGATTACCAATTCACTAGCAGGATGTAGTAGACCCCCATGATAAAGGTGGGAGGCAGCACAGGTGCAAAATACTGGTGGAGCAACCACTCAGAAACTTGCCGTTTCATGGAGGGGGTGGTTTCCTAGTATTAAAAATGCCACCCAGATGAGGCTTCTATAGGGCACCAGTCACACACACTTTGGACTGGAAGAGCACAGAAATAAATAAAAATTCTTCCAAAATAAGTGAAGACGCAACATCGAAGGAGGCACTCAGTTAAAAAAAAAAAAAATCCAAGAAAAATCCTTTTTATTTAAAGTCCTAACAGTTCTCACACTTCTCTCCAAACCACATGCTGATTTCTAATTATATACAGTGTATCCTGTGTATATTTCACAATACCCCGTATTTTACTTCCTTGATGTCTTAGCTGCACTGCTCAACATTAAAATTGCAACACCAAGAAGGAAAAGATGTGGAGTTCTGGAAATCACAGGATGGATATACTGTATATGCAAATGATGACAAAATGAAATTTTCAAACCACCTTAATTTATTCAGTATCAAATATCAGCACCATGCGCAGAAACCCAGGCACGTACTCTGCTAGCATTGAGGTTAGTTCTGGTAGTGTTGGTAATAGACAGTGTTGGTTTCTGTGCATGATGGCACATGGTGGGTATAGGAGTCATAAAAATTGTCATGCAGTCAATGTGGACGATAATGTGGGAGGTCTCCTGAATACTTCTTAACTTTAAGTGATTTGTATATATAGCATTGGCTGTCCATATAGGTCTAGAAGGACTGTTTGTTATATCCATACCCATGACATTTAATTTTGTGTTATTGACTTTTTATGTGAAATCATGTCATTTAAATCTTACCACATGGGTTTTTTTAATGATTTTTTTTTTGTCTCTCGTAACTGTGTTTTTAATGTATGTTTTTAAAGTTTGATCTAATTTTGCTATGAGGATTATTGTAATTTATTAATTATATTTGGTGGTAATCATAGGATTAAAGGTTGTTTCTCTGTACCGCCAATAACTGGACTTCATTATTTCAAGTATGAGCTTAGGTTTCCAGTTTTGTCTAAACATTTAGGTTATTATTGGTTGTCTGAGGAATGTTTTGCCATGCCGAATACACCTGGGCAAATCATCAAAACCCATTTGCCATTGCCGGTCAATGACCTCTCCAACGTGCTCAGTGGAGCCAAGTCCAGGGGCACTGCAGCACTGAGGAGAAGCCGGGGGCTGCTGGGGAATGTGAATTTAGCAGTGGATATTACTGCCAATAGAGGGGAATATGGGGATGAAAAAAGACACAAAGGTAGATGAGAAATATATTGGGCTTAATCTGTATATTACCAAGAAGTTTTCATTTCTTGTGCTTTGGGAAAAAATGTGATTGTGGGAGTAACCATTTAATTTCAATTGGGTATGCAGTAAGAAATCCCTCATCTTGGTCTGCCTTCAGAAAGACATAATATGGCACTTCTTTTGTGTCCATAATGGAGATGCCATAACCGCACCTTCTGTTGTTCATTAGAAGCGGTTTTAGAGCATCATATAAGCCTGTAGCGCTCGATCTCCAGAACTGCGGGAGGTCCGGGTGTTCTATGCATAATAAGGCACATAACCGCCCCCCATATTATGCCTGTCTGTAAGCTTCATTTGGCTCAATGCCCATTGTGTCTGAGCCTTGTGTCGGCGTTATATATCTGGAAGATTTGCAGATGTGTATATCTGATGGAAGGCTCTGATGTACACCACTGTACAGCTTTGCAGCATCATCCTACATTGTCCAGATTGTCCCACTGTACCATAAATAAAAAAAATATATATATTTTAGTTGTGACCCTTGTATAGGAAATTCCACCCCGGAGGCCACAAGGACTCGCTTCTGGCCTCCATCACATAAATCGAGACCTATGTATAGCTTTTCCCAAATTATATGCCAAATGTAATCCTTTAATGTCATTTGCACAGAGCTTTAGATATAAGATATACTGATATATCACAGAAATGATCAAAGGCCGGAGACGTCTCCTTTTCCATAGTAACTACAATAGTGTTTACACGCTGTCTTGTTTCCATGGTAGCTGGGAAGAGTGACGGGAAGCAGATGATCTGATTGGTGCTCTCTGCACTTACAGTAGACAATGGGTTAATTTCATAAAGGGGAATCCCTTACAAGACCTGGGTTTAGGAGTGCAGAAGCACTTGATTCTTTCCAATAACAATTTATTTATCGACTGTTTTTAATGATCTACTCCATCCCAGTATCCTTTGTTTTAATAAATCCAAAACGTTTAGACGCCATTATACAGGGTCAGTTTTGAAACCATTGTATTGTAAAACCCCCAAAAGTGACACCATTTTAAACCGCACCCTCAACATACTTAAAACTGCTGTTGGTTAGTTTGTGTTCATTCCTGAAAAGGACATGAAGGGTTAACAAAGTGGAATGAAATATTGTAATTTTACCACTAGAATGAACATCTAAACAGGCTGCTATTGTGGGCAGGACCGTCAGGCCATTACTTGTCCTTGGATCGCCATGGCATCCATCAGGACCACACAATCACGATCTCAGGATGCCGATGGGGTTAAGGAGAAAGCCCCCCACGCTCTATAAGCCATCTAGATGCCATTGTCATTATTGAGAGCAGCATCTAAGGGGTTAAACGGTCATGGGCAGTGCCCAAACGGATCCCGGCTGATGCCGTAGAGTGTGTACCTCTGACAGCTGCTGCGTTTTCACCCGTTCTCTAATATGTCAGGTCAGTAAAAGGACTGACTAGTGGTCACTAAGGGGTTAAAAAGTCTGCAACCGTAATGTTCTCGCTCTGCCTGAATTGTACTGTCCAGGTATTCGTTTTATATCGGTCATGGATGTGGGAGAAATCTCACTTTACCCTGCACAATCGTGTGCACATACCATGTGGAATCCATGTCGCCCAGGATCTCCGAGCAATGCTCCAGCTGGCGATGATGGGATTTCCAGAAGGAGCTGCAATAATTCTTATATTGTGATTATATTAAAATTCAGAAGTCATCCATCCCCCTGATACATACTTATTCTATATGTGGTAGAAATCAAGAGTTTAAAAAAAATGAAATTGTCATGCTTTTATTTAATTATAAATATCTGTAGTCAATACCACGTATGTAATAAGCAGATGGCAGTGTTCTCACTTCCCTATAGGTTAGCAACCATTTATGGCCTTATGTGTAGGGCTCGTTCAGATGAGTGCATTGTACGGACATGTTCTGTCTGAGTAAAGCTCGTGGAGCGCACGGACCGATGGGCGTCAATAGGGCTGTTCAGACGAGAGGTTTTATCCCAGATGGACCGAGTATCCGTGTGAAAAAAAAAAAATCTCAGCGTACGCCATTCCGACCCCCTTCTGAGTATCAGAAGAGGGTCCCCTGTACAAGTCTATGGATACACAAAAAATAAAAAATCAGATCCCATATGGACCATCTGTATGACATTTTATGGATACATTCCCATTATTAACCTGGGAAACCGTATTTGATCATGTACAATTTAAAATGTGGATGTACAGAATAAGATGTCATGTGGACATAAAAACGGACTGAGATGAGCTCATGAATGAAAATCGTCGATGAAACTGTTTTTTTTTTTTTTTGTAATCTCGTCTGATCTCGGCCTAAGGCCCGGATCACACTTGCGAGAAACTCGCATGAGTTTCTCGCATCAACACCCAGCGCTGCCGCTGGCACTCGGACCGGAGCATGCGGCTGCATAGAAATACATGCAGCATAGAAATACATGCAGCCACATGCTCCGGTCCGAGTGCCAGCGGCAGCGCTGGTGTTGATGCGAGAAACTCATGCGAGTTTCTCGCAAGTGTGATCCCGGCCTAAGGGCTCATACTCACTTGCTGGAAAAAAATCGGTCAGTTTTCAGGATGGTCCAATTATGTGCAATTGTCATGCGATTTTTTTATAGCACCATCTATTGCATTAGCGATTATCATGCCAAAAACGCATCAAATCGCAGCATGTTGCGATTTTTTTTCTCACACCGATTTCGGCTGAGAAAAAAATCACAAATGAGATGTCACCTATTGAATAACATTGGTCCGATTTCAATCCAATTTTTTATCGACTGAAAATCATCCGTTTTCGGCTCAAGTGAGTATGAGCCCTAAGGCTGAATTTGGACATCTATGAAATGCCTTCTGTGTATGGACTGTGATGTACAGACTGGCTGCGACTCTGCCGGCCCGATCTTAACCGCCTCATAAGATGCTGTAGAGACCTACGGGCAGCCCACACGTCACTGTATGTACACGGACTGTGGTTCATGGACATCTAAATTCACTGTAACTGTTAACATTGAGAGGTTTGGGAAGCAGAAATTCTATATAATAGGATTTAAGTTATTTTCTTTTCTAAGTATCAGTAATTTTTCATAGAAATATTTATTCTTTGTGATGATGTAGAGCACCATGTTTGACTATGAGTGTAATTGGCCACCTAACGCACCCTTTTAAAGGGAATCTGTGAGCACAGGATGACTGATGAAACCAAGCACAGCTGCTCGGTGCATCACGGCGGGGCCAATCATTTATATACAGTCATGGCCAAAAGTTTTGAGAATGACACAAATATTATATTTTCACATGATCTGCTGCCCTCTGGGTTTTATGTGTGTGTTTGACAGATGTTTTTTTTATCACAGACAGAAATATAATTGCAAACATATGAGTAACAAAAGCTTATATTGACAGTTAGAATGAGTTAATGCAGCAAGTCAATATTTGCAGTGTTGACCCTTCTTCTTCAGGACCTCTGCAATTCTCTCTGACATGCTCTCAATCAACTTCTGGACCAAATCCTGACTGATAGCAGTCCATTCTTGCACAACAATGCTTTCATTTTGTCAGAATTTTTAGGTTTTTGTTTGTCCACCCGTCTCTTGATGATTGACCACAAGTTCTCAATGGGATTAAGATCTGGGGAGTTTCCAGGCCATGGACCCAAAATCTCTATGTTTTGTTCCCTGAGCCATTTAGTTATCACCTTTGCTTTATGGCAAGGTGCTCCATCATGCTGGAAAAGGCATTGTTGATCGCCAAACTGCTCTTGGAGGGTTGGGAGAAGTTGCTCTTGGAGGACATTCTGGTACCATTCTTTATTCATGGCTGTGTTTTTAGGCAAGACTGTAAGAGAGCCGATTCCCTTGGCTGAGAAGCAACCCCACACATGAATGGTTTCAGGATGCTTAACAGTTGGCATGAGACAAGACTGGTGGTAGCGCTCACCTTGTTTTCTCCGAATGAGGCATTTTCCTGATGTCCCAAACAATCGAAAAGGGGATTCATCAGAGAAAATAACTTTACCCCAGTCCTCAGCAGTCCACTGCCTGTACCTTTTGCAGAATATCAGTCTGTCCATGATGTTTTTTCTGGAGAGAAGTGGCTTCTTTGCTGCCCTCCTTGAGACCAGGCCTTGCTCCAAGAGTCTCCGCCTCACAGTGCGTGCAGATGCACTCACACCTGCCTGCTGCCATTCATGAGCAAGCTCTGCACTGCTGGTAGCCCGATCCCGCAGCTGAAACACTTTTAAGAGACGGTCCTGGCGCTTGCTGGTCTTTCTTGGGCGCCCTGAAGCCTTTTTGGCAACAATGGAACCTCTCTCCTTGAAGTTCTTGATGATGCGATAGATTGTTGACTGAGGTGCAATCTTTCTAGCTGCGATACTCTTCCCTGTTAGGCCATTTGTGTGCATTGCAATGATGACTGCACGTGTTTCTTTAGAGATAACCATGGTTAACAGAAGAGAAACAATGATGCCAAGCACCAGCCTCCTTTTAAAGTGTCCAGTGGTGTCATTCTTACTTAATCATGACAGATTGATCTCCAGCCATGTCCTCATCAACACCCACACCTGTGTTAATGGAGCAATCACTGAAAAGAGGTTAGCTGGTCCTTTTAAGGCAGGGCTGCAATGATGTTGAAATGTGTTTTGGGGGATAAAGTTCATTTTCTAGCCAAATATTGACTTTGCAAGTAATTGCTGTTAAGCTGATCACTCTTTATAACATTCTGGAGTATATGCAAATTGCCATTAGAAAAAGTGAAGCAGTAGACTTTGAAAAAATTAACATTTGTGTCATTCTCAAAACTTTTGGCCATGACTGTACACCTTTCCGCCTTCTTGGTTTCCATCTAGTCCTGTAGTAATAAATATAATAGGACCGGAAGCGCACACATCCTGCCATGCATGCTCCGTAAATCGGCTGATGATGCACTCGCCTGAACGAGCCCTTAGATTAGCTGCCTCGTGAATTCGGTTTCATGAAAGTTTGGAATTCGCAGCCCACCAGTTTATTCTGCAGGTATCACTGCGGATTTCGCCTTTTGCTAAAAAGTGAGCTGAAACTCGTAGCTGTATTTACCACTGCAGATATCCGCTGCCAGCATTCTGCAGCTATAAGGTCCCGTGGGCACTTGCCCTTAATGTATGGCTAGCTGCAGGGAGAACTTGCTCCAGTATATCGCGTGCTGTCATTTTTTTTTCTTGCAGTCTTTGCATATATTTAGGGTGGATTCTGGATTCCTATGTAGAATAAAGCTTTATTTTATTATGGATTTATTAACTGAATGTACACAAAGATTGAAAACTGGAAACCTATTTCAGATGTGATTGATTGCATAAATCTAAAATTTGGACTGATAATGCAATTTCCCACTAGTCCACCTGTTACCTGTTTGCTGATCGTAAGTTACCTCTTTGCAATCATTAGTTAATATGTCTTGATAACTGCATGCTTTCTAAACATATCATTAAGGCCGGGGTCACACAGGCGAATAGCAACTGCGGTGATAGGCTAATGACACTGGGCTCAAACTCTGCTGCAAGCATCCGGGATCTGAGTGTCATTTTACTGTGATCCGATCCTCTCGCATGAGAGAATCAGATCACAGTGGAGAAGAAGGAAAGATTAATCTATCCATCTTCTCCATTGCCTGTCTTGCTGTGTGTTGGACTGCACTCCGATGTCATCCAAGTGCAGCTTGATTTTGATGTTTTTTTCGCAATATGACAATGCTGCTTATTTATTCACTACCTGATGTTTACCTGCGACTGAAAGATGTCTCCTTGTGTGTGTGTGTGTATATATGTATATCTATAGAGATATAAATATCTCTATAGATATATATCTATAGATATATATATAGATATGTATATATCTATATATATATCTATAGATATATATATATAGATATATATCTCGATAGATAGATAGATATAGATATATATATAAATATATAGATATACATAACTCGATAGATAGATACAGTACAGACCAAAAGTTTGGACACACCTTCTCATTCAAAGATTTTTCTGTATTTTCATGACTATGAAAATTGTAGAATCACACCGAAGGCATCAAAACTATGAATTAACACATGTGGAATTATACATTACACTTTACAAAAAAGTGTGAAACAACTGAAAATATGTCTTATATTCTAGGTTCTTCAAAGTAGCCACCTTTTGCTTTGATTACTGCTTTGCACGCAGAAAAGGTGAACGGATAGACTCTACATGCCTGGTTCACAACGTGAAGCATGGAGGAGGTGGTGTGATGGTGTGGGGGTGCTTTGCTGGTGACACTGTTGGGGATTTATTCAGAATTGAAGGCATACTGAACCAGCATGGCTACCACAGCATCTTGCAGCAGCATGCTATTCCATCCGGTTTGGTGTTTAGTTGGACCATCATTTATTTTTCAACAGGACAATGACCCCAAACACACCTCCAGACTGTGTAAGGGCTATTTGACCAAGAAGGAGAGTGTTGGGGTGCTACGCCAGATGTCCTGGCCTCCACAGTCACCAGACCTGAACCCAATCGAGATGGTTTGGGGTGAGCTGGACCGCTCACCGCTTCAATTTTGAATAAATCCCCAACAGTGTCACCAGCAAAGCACCCCCACACCATCACACCACCTCCTCCATGCTTCACGGTGGAACTAGGCATGTAGAGTCCATCCGTTCACCTTTTCTGCGTGCAAAGCAGTAATCAAAGCAAAAGGTGGCTACTTTGAAGAACCTAGAATATAAGACATATTTTCAGTTGTTTCACACTTTTTTGTAAAGTGTAATGTATAATTCCACATGTGATAATTCATAGTTTTGATGCCTTCAGTGTGATTCTACAATTTTCATAGTCATGAAAATACAGAAAAATCTTTGAATGAGAAGGTGTGTCCAAACTTTTGGTCTGTACTGATATGTATATATATATATATATATATATATATAATATATATATTATTATAGATATAGATATAGATATCTATATAGATATCTATATCTATATAGATATCTATATCTATAGATATCTATATCTATAAGATATAGATATCTATATAGATATAGATATCTATATAGATATAGATATCTATATCTATATAGATATAGATATCTATATAGATATATTTATATCTGTGTGTATATATTTATATATACAGCATATATATATATATATATATATATATATATATATATATATATATATACTGTAATCTCCTTTAAAATGAGATCTGTGATACTGATCCCAAATACCCTCATATTCAGTTATTCATACATGCATTGAATAGCGGTTATTTCTATTTTCATTATTTGTATTTCATCTTCTCTATAGTTGTGCTTTGCCTATTTGTATATATAATCTAGCACAGTGCTCTTTTATGTTGTGTGTGCTGACACGTGTTCTTACTGAATAATACTCCATAATATGTAAATGACTGGGGTTACTTTGGGCCATTTATTCTACTGTAAATGAATGCAGCTTGGTAGCCATGCAGCCCATAGGTGCCACCGCCATGAGCGGGCCTCCTTGCCAGCCCCCCGGCTTAGGTGGCCATCCTCAGCGAGCCTTCTGATGCTGCATATTTAATGCTGTTGCCAGCAGAGGACTGGTTGCAGCCTCACAGCTCATGAAGGCTCTGGTTGGAGGCGGGGGCAGTGGGCCTTGAAGGAGGATAAAGAGGAGCACATACATTATTCATCCATTGCCTCTTCTGGCAGGAATCAGCTGGAGGAAGTGCTCTGGCCACACTCCTCACACTTGCTAGCCCTAGCCGGCTTTTAACAAGCCCAGGCAAGTCAACTTTTCCTCTTCCTCTACCGACAAATGTAGGGCAGACGACAGATGTGCGCAGCCCTCCTGTCTGGATTAACGGAGTCATGCGAGAGGAAGAAGCTTTAATAAGGACCCTCTGATGCATTCATGTTGGAAAATGAAGCTTCAGGTAGGGAAAAGCTTTGTCAGCAGCCATTTATTTTTCACCCTCCTGGGCATATGGTGGATGGGTATGATAGCTTCACTCTCCTAAGTCACTGGTCTTTCATTACTAGCACTTGCATGGCTGTAATATTGCACCTTTTGTGTTTGTGTCTCACTGATAGCACTACCAGTGGATGGCGGCACTAAAGTTTCCTAGCCATCAGGTTGCGCTCGCACCTGGCACATTGCGGTGAGGTTGTAGGATGGGTATCGGTATTGTTTGCAGACGCTGTCCTATGTGTTGTAATGGGAAGCCGGTGTATTCAGCGTTGGCATTGTATATCCCGGGGGATCCCCGGAGCATCTTCTACCGTACACAAAGGCTCCTTGTTTGGCGTGTTATTTGCTGCCTGCTTTTGCCCATGTCATATCTGTGCTTTGCTTCCTTTGTCTGTATCCCGGTGAGAATGATGAGTGCTGTGTATTGGTGCCAATATGGAACAATATGGAATAGGGCACAAGAGAATAATGATGTAACGGAGCAGCCGGTGCACCCAGCGGGACATGGGCTTGTTATGCCAGTTACCTGGAGGAAAATAATGACATCACTGCAGCATGGAGACACCTTAGCTTTGTGTGCGATCTCCAGAGAGAAGGTGGCTGATCACCTGGCCTGCTGGGAATAGGTGCCTCCTGTATGCCAGTGCAATGCCCGGCAGGACTGGCACCGCACGCTGCCCCCGTAAATACTCCCTTCATTCCAGGGTCTGAAGCTGTTTGCAAAATCTGACTTCTGTCCGCTGGCAGATACTGTAGTAATCGGAGCGTCTGTTTATACCGATTTCATCATTTCACCTGTTCTCTGGGAAACATTTCATTATAGCCGAGAATCCGCATCCTAATCCTCTCGATCTGCCCCTAGAGAGCTGGTAAGGCTGGAGTTAATATTTAACTATTTGTGCTACATGGTTTACACATTATAAAAACCGACAAGTCCGACAGAACGTGATCGCGGCTGGGCGAAATAACAAACCTTTTACATACTTCGCTCTACTAAATGTTAATATTTTAGTCGTCTTAATATTAAGGTATTTACGTGAGCATTACTGACTTTTGTTTTCTATATTCAGATCCTTTTGGGGATTGGCTTTGCAGGGGGCAGCCATGTTCGATCACGTGGGGGTACATTGCTGTCTACCCTTCATTGTGTGCTTGTGTACACACAACCCTGTTTTGTTAATAGCAGACTTCCCTAACACCTCCCCCCCATCCCCAGGGAAGAGGGGCCACTTAGTGGGCTTAAACCTATAAGACAATGGACAAAGGAACTAAAGCCCAAGTCTTTTATCATGAAGGTGTTGGTATCTGCCCCTGCTGTGATCCCTGTCACTATTGTTTGTTGGATTGAAGGATGGAAAGAAGTTTGGGGTTTACACTTTCAATTAATCCAATTTGGGACATGGTTTCTATGTGAGCAGAGGTGCGATATAGTAACTGAAGATGCACTGTAGAGACCAGCGATGCGATATAATAACTGGAGATGCACTGTAGAGACCAGAGATGCGATATAATAACTGGAGATGCACTGTAGAGACCAGAGATGCGATATAATAACTGGAGATGCACTGTAGAGACCAGAGATGCGATATAATAACTGGAGATGCACTGTAGAGACCTGAGATGCGATATAATAACTGGAGATGCACTGTAGAGACCAGAGATGCGATACAATAACTGGAGATGCACTGTAGAGACCAGAGATGTGATATAATAACTGAAGATGCACGGTAGAGACCAGAGATGCATATATATAAATTACGTAGAGAGATTAACTGTAGAGACCAGAGATGTTAAATAATAACTGGAGATGCACTGTAGAGACCAGAGATGCGATATAATAACTGGAGATGCACTGTAGAGACCAGAGATGCGATATAATAACTGGAGATGCACTGTAGAGACCAGAGATGCGAATATAATACTGAGCAAGATGCACTGTAGAGAACCAGAGATGCGATATAATAACTGGAGATGCACTGTAGAGACCAGAGATGCGATATAATAACTGGAGATGTACTGTAGAGACCAGAGATTGATATAATAACTGGAGATGCACTGTATGTAGAACCAAAGATGCAATATAATTACTGGAGACGCACTGTAGAGACCAGAGGTGCGATATAATAACTGGAGATGCATTGTAGAGACCAGAGATGCGATATAATAACTGGAGATGCACTGTAGAGACCAGAGATACAATATAATAACTGGAGATGTACTGTAGAGACCAGAGATGCGATATAATAACTGGAGATGCACTGTAGAGACCAGAGATGCGATATAATAACTGGAGATGCACTGTAGAGACCAGAGATGCGATATAATAACTGGAGATGCACTGTACTGTAGAGACCAGAGATGCGATATAATAACTGGAGATGCACTGTAGAGACCAGAGATGGATATAATAACTGGAGATGCACTGTAGAGACCAGAGATGTGATATAATAACTGGAGATGCACTGTACTGTAGAGACCAGAGATGCGATATAATAACTGGAGATGCGATATAATAACTGAGATGCGATATAATAACTGGAGATGTACTGTAGAGACCAGAGATGCGATATAATAACTGGAGATGCACTGTAGAGACCAGAGATGCGATATAATAACTGGAGATGCACTGTAGAGACCAGAGATGCGATATAATAACTGGAGATGCACTGTACTGTAGAGACCAGAGATGCGATATAATAACTGGAGATGCACTGTAGAGACCAGAGATGCGATATAATAACTGGAGATGCACTGTACTGTAGAGACCAGAGATGCGATATAATAACTGGAGATGCACTGTAGAGACCAGAGATGCGATATAATAACTGGAGATGCGATTAAACCTGAGATGCGATATAATAACTGGAGATGTACTGTAGAGACCAGAGATGCGATATAATAACTGGAGATGCACTGTAGAGACCAGAGATGCATATAATAACTGGAGATGCACTGTAGAGACCAGAGATGCGATATAATAACTGGAGATGCACTGTACTGTAGAGACCAGAGATGCGATATAATAACTGGAGATGCACTGTAGAGACCAGAGATGCGATATAATAACTGGAGATGCACTGTACTGTAGAGACCAGAGATGCGATATAATAACTGGAGATGCACTGTAAGAACCAGAGATGCGATATAATAACTGGAGATGCACTGTAGAGACCAGAGATGCGATATAATAACTGGAGATGCACTGTACTGTAGAGACCAGAGATGCGATATAATAACTGGAGATGCACTGTACTGTAGAGACCAGAGATGCGATATAATAACTGGAGATGCACTGTACAGACCAGAGATGCGATATAATAACTGGAGATGCACTGTATAGAGACCAGAGATGCGATATAATAACTGGAGATGCACTGTAGAGACCAGAGATGCGATATAATAACTGGAGATGCACTGTACTGTAGAGACCAGAGATGCGATATAATAACTGGAGATGCACTGTACTGTAGAGACCAGAGATGCGATATAATAACTGGAGATGCACTGTACTGTAGAGACCAGAGATGCGATATAATAACTGGAGATGCACTGTAGAGACCAGAGATGCGATATAATAACTGGAGATGCACAACTGTAGAGACCAGAGATGCGATATAATAACTGGAGATGCACTGTACTGTAGAGACCAGAGATGCGATATAATAACTGGAGATGCACTGTACAGACCAGAGATGCGATATAATAACTGGAGATGCACTGTAGAGACCAGAGATGCGATATAATAACTGGAGATGCACTGTAGAGACCAGAGATGCGATATAATAACTGGAGATGCACTGTACTGTAGAGACCAGAGATGCGATATAATAACTGGAGATGCACTGTACTGTAGAGACCAGAGATGCGATATAATAACTGGAGATGCACTGTAGAGACCAGAGATGCGATATAATAACTGGAGATGCACTGTACTGTACAGACCAGAGATGCGATATAATAACTGGAGATGCACTGTACTGTAGAGACCAGAGATGCGATATAATAACTGGAGATGCACTGTACTGTAGAGACCAGAGATGCGATATAATAACTGGAGATGCACTGTACTGTAGAGACCAGAGATGCGATATAATAACTGGAGATGCACTGTACTGTAGAGACCAGAGATGCGATATAATAACTGGAGATGCACTGTACTGTAGAGACCAGAGATGCGATATAATAACTGGAGATGCACTGTACAGACCAGAGATGCGATATAATAACTGGAGATGCACTGTAGAGACCAGAGATGCGATATAATAACTGGAGATGCACTGTAGAGACCAGAGATGCGATATAATAACTGGAGATGCACTGTACTGTAGAGACCAGAGATGCGATATAATAACTGGAGATGCACTGTACTGTAGAGACCAGAGATGCGATATAATAACTGGAGATGCACTGTACTGTAGAGACCAGAGATGCGATATAATAACTGGAGATGCACTGTAGAGACCAGAGATGCGATATAATAACTGGAGATGCACTGTACTGTAGAGACCAGAGATGCGATATAATAACTGGAGATGCACTGTACTGTAAGACCAGAGATGCGATATAATAACTGGAGATGCACTGTACTGTAGAGACCAGAGATGCGATATAATAACTGGAGATGCACTGTACTGTAGAGACCAGAGATGCGATATAATAACTGGAGATGCACTGTACTGTAGAGACCAGAGATGCGATATAATAACTGGAGATGCACTGTACAGACCAGAGATGCGATATAATAACTGGAGATGCACTGTAGAGACCAGAGATGCGATATAATAACTGGAGATGCACTGTAGAGACCAGAGATGCGATATAATAACTGGAGATGCACTGTACTGTAGAGACCAGAGATGCGATATAATAACTGGAGATGCACTGTAGAGACCAGAGATGCGATATAATAACTGGAGATGCACTGTAGAGACCAGAGATGCGATATAATAACTGGAGATGCACTGTAGAGACCAGAGATGCGATGTAATCACTGGAGTTGCTCTTAGTGATCAAATATACAAAACAGCGACCAAAGGTTCGATGTAACGACTGGAATTGCACTAGAGTGACCAGATATGCGATGTAATAATTGGAGATGCACTGTAGCGACCAGACATACAATATAGCAACCAGGGATGTGATGGGGACAACCTGAAATACATTATAACGACCAGAGATTTTATGTAATGCCTGGAGTTGCTCTGTAGTGACCAGAGATGCGATGTAGCGACCAGATACGTGATGTAATTACGAGACCTACAATATAGCGACCAGAGATGTGATGTAATGACTGGAGTTGCTCTGTAGTGACGAGATGTGCTGTAGCGGCCGGAGATGCGATGTAACAGCCAGTCATACAATGGCACGTAGCATTTACTGTTTCTACAGCAGCCAATTAATGAGCCTGTAATTAGGACAGCTGTTAGATGACACTTGGCTGAGCAATAAAGTTCTCTCTGGTCCATGGCAATCAATATGATATTCATTTTCCAAGGCTTTAGAAGCTGCCACATATTTACGGTAATATAGTTTTTCTAATATTCCTTTGTATTTAACCCTCTCCTGGCATTGCACATCCAGGCCGCAAAGAAAATTTCCATATGTTACAGCTCTCTAGTGTCTACTCTTACATGCTCATTAACTTCAATGGGGTTGTCCAGGATTGGGATGGGAGCCTTCTTTCTCCCCGGAGTCTGATTTTGCTTCTTCATCCTCTTCAGATGATGCCCAGTTCTCCTGCTTCTTTACAAAATATTAGTTTACTGCTTACATAAATAGATACAAGCTAATATGTGTAGCTATAGGAAATTAAAGGTGAATACAAATCTATATTTGCAGCATTTGGACTGCTGTGTATTTGCTTTTGCACTGATTCTATATAGTAGTATGAGAATATACACGTTGGGTCATGTTACTGTTTCGTCTGTATCTATTACTAGGTGATATAAAGTTTCTCAGAATCGTTTTTCATATAGTAATTGTTCCCACTGCCAATCACAGCCGGTGTGTCAAGATCTTTTCTTCTCTTAACTTGCAACTTTGGCAAAAATCCTTTATCTCCTATGCATAGGAAACTGAATAACTTTCTTATTGCTGGGGGTCCAATCTCTGCGACACACAGCAATCCGGCAGAATCTTGCATGGAAGTGTGAAGTGCATGCTGGGATACCACTCTACAGTGAGACAGCTGGATATAGCCTTTACTCTGCTTTCTCTGGTAGTGCCAAAGACAATGAATGGTGCACAGGTCAAGAGCGTGTACCTCCATTATATTCAAGACTATTTCTCAGATCCAAAGCCCCATTGTCTTGATCGCCAGGGGTCCCAGCCATCAGACCTCCAGTGATCAGCAAGTAATCTGATAATCTCATGATACGGGATAATTTACAATATTGGGAAAACCCTTTTAAAATGTCCATAGACATTAATTTGCTGTAGGCGGGACGCTCTTTCATTAGACCACTATCTCTCGATTCCCCCATACACATGGATGGTCATTTTGGCCGACTAGGGAGAAATGAATTTCTTACTATGAAAACAAAAAGATTGGGTATTAGGAAACCCTTATTCATATTATTGTGTTCTGCCAGCATTGATCTTCCATATATGGTCAATAAAATGCTAGAAGAGTCCTCCTGTCATGGGGTTACGGCAACAGAGAGCAGAGAGGAGCCACAAGACCACAGCTTCTGATTGCTCCTACTCCTGCGCTGAAAAGAGGCACTTCACCTTCTTTTTAAATGGTGTTTATTTCTTTTATCAGAACAGGGGTTAATCGCCCATCTTGGGAGCTCTGGGAGTCTGAGCTCTCAGCTGAGCTCGGTTAGCCACTCCCATCTCCTTTATAATCTGGGACCTGATTGAAACCTTTGTCAGAGCTAGCTTATGCTGCATGGCTTGGTGGAGAGGTGTTTTTATGAGAATGAGTTTGGAGGAGTTATTGGTGAGTGTTGCATGGGTTTGTATGTGTGATATTTCCCTTCTCTTATTTTGGTTTATTACTATCCTCCACTCCCCAGTGCATTTCTCTGTTATATGTGAGTGAATATTTGTATGCCTGTTATTTTCATTTGTCCTTGTTCGTGTTGCATTGTTTATCAGGTTGATGGACTGCGGTGCAGAGTAGTGGCCCTCTTCCCTGCGTGGGGGAAGAGAACAGATGGAGGGCTGATACAGGAGATAAGGCAAAGGTGGCGGCTCCGCATCTTTACCTTCAGAAGTATCCTGGGGAATAGAGTGAGGGCCTCGTCTCACATAGCGACGCACCAGCGATCCCGACAACGATATGAACTTGTCAGGATCGCTGTTGTGTCGCTACATGATCGCTGCTGAGCTGCCAAACAGGCAGCGATCAGGACAGCGACACTGCGGGTAACGTCGCTTAGTAACCCGCAGTGTACGTTGGATACCAGCCCGCTGATGCATGGAGCTGGTAACCAAGGCAGTGCGCTGGTATCCAACGCACACATGGGTTTCCAGGCACAGCCCCGCGCCTGGAAACCCGATGTGTACCTTGGTTACCAGCAGATCGCTGGTCTCCTGCCTGCCACACGCAGTGATGCGTGCTGGCCAGCGGGAGACCAGCGATCAAAAAAAAAAAGTCCAGGCATTTCTGACACGACCGGGGATTCACAGCAGGGGCCTGATCGCTGGTACGTGTCAGACATAGCGAGATCGCTGCTGAGATCGCTGTTGTGTCACAAAACTTGTGACTCAGCAGCCATCTCGCTAGCGATCTCGCTATGTGAGACAGGGCCCTGAGCTAGGGCACCCTCTAGTGTTAGGGACAAGGAAGGAGCCCCTGGTCCCGCGTCACCTGACCCCTCTCATGTGTGATCAGGAGATGGTTTTCTCATGCTTGAGAGTCCAATCTCAAGAGTTAAAATTAGTGTAACTGTCCTATGTGTTTTTAAAATGCAATATGATGATATTCTGGCCATACCAGCCTTGTGACACACTCCCAACTCTTTCTGTAGTGGCAGGGAAATATAGGCCCTGTTGTTCGGTAGTAGGAGGGAACTTGTAAAATACTCTTGGTGTATGTACACCTTGTGTCTTTAAAGGGGTGTCACTCTGTGACTGCAGATTTGTGAATCCTCATATAGCTCGCAATGCACGCTGTGAAAATTATCCTATGCCAGCATCAGGAGCGTTACCGCTAGTATGTGATTTGCATACATGCAGTCACCTGCTGACTAGTGACTGCAGACTTGTACCCTATGTGAGGCAGTGACTGGTGTCACATATAGGGGTCGCTGTGTGTCCCTCCATCCAGGATGTGCAAGGAGGCGTATTGAGGCCATGGGAGTGCATTGCATTTACAGGCGTAGCGGTGGTTGCAATGCAGAATAAAAGTGAGCATAGGTCTTGGACATGCTAATTGTCCAAGGCAGATTTAAATAAAAACTGCTCTGGGCTTTTGTGTTTTCAAACGGACTACAGGGTGGTAGTGTTGCAGTCCGTTTCATTCCCGACCCGGGTTTTCCATGTGGCCCATGGCCACAGATTCCAGTTGGGTGTGTCAATGTCAGTCTGGTGTTTGCAAGAGTGCAGAGTTCCACCTGTGTGAGGCAACATAGGCAATCGGAGCCAAACAGCCAAGGGAGCTGAAAGGCCTGGCGCCCACAGCGTACACGGCGGTGCAGTCGCCCACGGCAACAGGTCATGGAGGTGGACTGGCGTGTCTACTGACTGTAATCTGGAGGATATGCGCCCAGCTATGAACCGGAGGCGGACTGTCTTGTTCCCGGCTGTGATTCGGAGGTGGACTATCCTGTTTCCCGGCTGCGAACCGGAGGATATCGTGTGCTGTGTATTTTTGTGAGTACAATGAATCATTAAAGAGACTTTTTGTTTTGAAGATGCTCGGTCACTGCCTCATCACTGCTCAGTGTGGATGCTGCTGCACTACACCTAATGCCGGACAACCACTTTTAACACACTGGTGTTTTTCCTAAAGTGTCGTCTTTGTCATCTTGCAGGTCATTCTTTGTGGCGTCTTTGCCTCTGGCATTTTTATTTTTAGCTGTGTATATGTATATATATATTGGCGAGCTCCTTCGTAAAGAATGGTCAGGTCACTTCTTTCAACCGCTTCACGCTTTTCGAAACTTAAAGCTGTTAAAAGAAGCTCGAAAAGACTGACATGTACAGCCAGTCGCTTTGACATTGCCGTGCATATGTTCATTCTATTTAGCATTTTTTAAGTGCTTTTCACATTGCACCTGACTGAGAAAGATGTCATGTGTACATACCCTTATACTTTCTGACAGTAGGGTAATTTGATATGTTAGGTCATGTAATTACAGTCTGCAGACATTTCTCAGTTACTGCTGTTTTTCTTCAAGGTTTGCACCTTAGCATGTCATTGAGAAAGTCAGCAAGGGAAGCAATTGTTTGCTTCTCATTCATGCTGTAAGAAAACAAGTCACATTCTACAATGGCTCGTATAACCCAACACCAATAGGATAGGTGAGTCGCAACACTGAATCACAATGCAGAGACGTGTCGGAGAGCTAAGTATGTAAACGGGGCGCCGAAGGAAACTCAAGGCCTTTATGTCCACCAAGGAGCCGACACTCGCAAAGGCCTGTGTATAGCCTTATATAATACCAGTCTGTGTATATAGAATAGCAGGTTCCTTGTATTCAAAATGTAAAGTACTGATCATTAATGTAGGAACGTAGGAGTGGCTGAGGCTAATGTGAGCATGCTGTGCAGATGGCGACCTGAGCATGCCTCTTACTTAACTCATGCCATGGTTTAGATTCTTGGATCCAACTCTCACTTCTGTTCTAGAATTTCCTGAAGTCTTGGCCAGCGGAACTGGCATGAAGATGAGCATTTTGCCTGTCATCCTTCTATTTTCAGTCCTATTGGCAATCATTGTGGTACAGTCATACCGGCCGTATGTTCATAGATTTCTCCATAATTGTTCCCTTTCATGTATAAGGTATCCACTTAAAGGCATAGTTCCATAATTTCATGTTTTATGCCATAACATACAGTCATGGCCAAAAGTTTTGAGAATGACACAAATATTATATTTTCACATGATCTGCTGCCCTCTGGTTTTTATGTGTGTGTTTGACAGATTTTTTATCACAGACAGAAATATAATTGCAAACATATGAGTAACAAAAGCTTATATTGACAGTCAGAATGAGTTAATGCAGCAAGTCAATATTTGCAGTGTTGACCCTTCTTCTTCAGGACTTCTGCAATTCTCTCTGGCATGCTCTCAATCAACTTCTGGACCAAATCCTGACTGATAGCAGTCCATTCTTGCACAATCAATGTTTTCATTTTGTCAGAATTTTTAAGTTTTTGTTTGTCCACCCGTCTCTTGATGATTGACCACAAGTTTTCAATGGGATTAAGATCTGGGGAGTTTCCATGCCATGGACCCAAAATCTCTATGTTTTGTTCCCTGAGCCATTTAGTTATCACCTTTGCTTTATGGCAAGGTGCTCCATCATGCTGGAAAAGGCATTGTTGATCGCCAAACTGCTCTTGGAGGGTTGGGAGAAGTTGCTCTTTTAGGACATTCTGGTACCATTCTTTATTCATGGCTGTGTTTTTAGGCAAGACTGTGAGAGAGCCGATTCCCTTGGCTGAGAAGCAACCCCACACATGAATGGTTTCAGGATGCTTAACAGTTGGCATGAGACAAGACTGGTGATAGCGCTCACCTTGTCTTCTCCGAATGAGGCGTTTTCCTGATGTCCCAAACAATCGAAAAGGGGATTCATCAGAGAAAATAACTTTACCCCAGTCCTCAGCAGTCCTCTGCCTGTACCTTTTGCAGAATATCAGTCTGTCCATGATGTTTTTTCTGGAGAGAAATGGCTTCTTTGCTGCCCTCCTTGAGACCAGGCCTTGCTCCAAGAGTCTCCGCCTCACAGTGCGTGCAGATGCACTCACACCTGCCTGCTGCCATTACTGAGCAAGCTCTGCACTGCTGGTAGCCCGATCCCGCAGCTGAAACACTTTTAAGAGACGGTCCTGGCGCTTGCTGGTCTTTCTTGGGCACCCTGGAGCCTTTTTGGCAACAATGAAACCTCTCTCCTTGAAGTTCTTGATGATGCGATAGATTGTTGACTGAGGTGCAATCTTTCTAGCTGCGATACTCTTCCCTGTTAGGCCATTTTTGTGCATTGCAATGATGACTGCACGTGTTTCTTTAGAGATAACCATGGTTAACAGAGGAGAAACAATGATGCCAAGCACCAGCCTCCTTTTAAAGTGTCCAGTGATGTCATTCTTACTTAATCATGACAGATTGATCTCCAGCCATGTCCTCATCAACACCCACACCTGTGTTAATGGAGCAATCACTGAAAAGAGGTTAGCTGGTCCTTTAAAGGCAGGGCTGCAATGATGTTGAAATGTGTTTTGGGGGATAAAGTTCATTTTCTAGCCAAATATTGACTTTGCAAGTAATTGCTGTTAAGCTGATCACTCTTTATAACATTCTGGAGTATATGCAAATTGCCATTAGAAAAAGTGAATCAGTAGACTTTGGAAAAATTAATACGTGTGTCATTCTCAAAACTTTTGGCCATGACTGTATTGTGTTCAGTGGGGATCTAATCATTAGTACCCCTGCCAGAATCCTGAAGAAACACAGGTCCTAGTAGCTTGCATGTTTGGTAGCCAAAGTTATGAACTAGAAATGTGGCCCCTTCATTCTGAGGATCTTTGTGGGTCCATACAGTCATACATACCCCTCAATGGTTAGTATATCATGGCATATCCTAGTATTATGTTATTATTTAATTTAGCGGTATTTAATAGTATGTTAACACCTGTGTTGCTTTATCTATTGTTTATTTCCGCAAATAGCAAAACTGTATCTATTATACAATGGACAGCATTTTTTAAACAAAAATTTTTCAATGGCCTTCAGCTCAATCTCGAGCAAAGGCGACATAGTAGATAAACGATCTGTAGGAAGATCAATCTTGTGCAAGACTAGATGTGTCCAACAGGATCTTGTCCACTGTTGTCTTGATAGCATCAAGCCATCAAGTTGCTGGTCTTCATTTTGTTCCTTCTATTCTTCAGAACATGATGTGTATTCAACTATAGGATTAGTAATGTATAAGTGTCTTATAGACGCCTCTCCATAACTAAGCCGTGGGCTTGATGTCACCTGACAATACAAAGGTGACATCAACCCTCCCAGCTATCACCCCACTTGCCACCACTACAGGGCAAGTGGGAAGAGCCTGGCAAAGCACCAGAATTGGCGCATCTAATAGATCTGCCTTTTCTGGGCAGTTGCGGGCTGCAATTGCGGGCAGTTGCGGGCTGCAAGCTGTCTGCTTTAGCAAGGATGGCTGTTAAAAATGGGGGGCCAGCCAAGCTGTTTTTTTGTTTTTAATTATTTAATTAAACAATTAAAAAATCACCCTGTGTTCAGGCAGCAAAACCCGAATAGTAATACGGACGTCCTGGTGAAGTCCACATTCGGTGTCCGTGCCCAAACAGTAGGTGTTCGGTACGGACGCCGACCGTTACTGTTCGGGTTCGCCCATCTATCTCTAATCGCTGATATTAAGAGCATCCTCACCCAGCACCACATTTTAAATGGACGGCATAGCCCCGATATATCAAAGCCTTCAAACTTGAGCTACATTAGTGTTTAGAAGATCCCTGTGAGCCCGTTCTAAATTGTGTGTATGACATGATAAATAGCGAAAAGATATACACAAAGTTGCACATTCCCATGTACCAAATGCATACTATCCTGGTGAACTGGTAACAAACGAAAAGCCACCTCAATGTCTGTCTTTGCTAACCACGCCCCTTTTCCACATTCCTGAACAAAAACCATGGCCGCATTAAAAGACATATACAAAACCGAACATAACTGGGGGTCGATCCCGTCATTAACCGACAAACCCTTTGGAAATGAAAGGTGATGAATCAACCTAAATTTGTTAGGTTCCTTTATGGGTACTACACCCAAAGGTGAGACCCTCAAATTATCAATGGGAGCGGACTCAAAAGGACTGGCCATTCTACCCAATGCCACTTCTTTTCTCAACTTCTGCGCCACCACTTCTGGGAATTCCATGGCCGACTTCAAATTTTTAGTTGATAACTTCACCTTAACATCCACAAATGGAATTTTGAACCCATCCCTAAAACCTTCCCTCAATAACGTTGCATATCTGTCTGGGTATTTACTTAGAAATTGCTCCATCTCTACTAGGCGCATCGGCGTCGCCCCTTTTTCCAGTACCCTCTGACCCCTTTTGTCAACTTGGTTACCCGCACAGGAAGAACATTCATGGTTAAATTTGCATTTGGCCCCAAATCTACAGGCCTTCTCATTAAATGAGAAGCACAGCCCTTTTTGCATCGCCACCGAGTGCCCCGACTGCCCTGAACCCCCGGTGGCCCCATGGAACGACTGTGTTCCTTGCCCAGATCTGCTACGGGACGTTACTCTCATCCATAATGCATGTCCTTTTGTTCCCACCGAATGCAGGGCCGAACTGCTTTCAGTTGGCAGTACTGCTTATAATATCTAAGCCATCCCTGCCCCCCATAAACCCTATAAGCTTCCCCAATTGAGTCCATATAACAAAAAAGTACCGCACAATTCTCTGGTGACTTCTCCCCAATGACGTTGGCCAGTATAGCAAAAGCCTGTAACCAATTATTAAACTGCGGGAATTAACCGATACCTCCTCTTACCATCATCCTCTTTTTTCAACTCGTCCCTTCTCACCCTTTCTAAATTAAAACGTTCAAGGGGACGTAAAGAAAATATGTCTATGTATTCCCCTTTCCAGATCCTTTCCCTCACATCCTGCTTCAAATGTGTCCCCAACGGCCCATCAAAGAAAACATACACCTCCCCCTTGGCCGCATCATCCAGCCGAACTGTCTTATCCTTATCTTTATCTCCCCTGTCCCCCGCAGAAGGCCCCTGCCCCAGGAACTCACCGTCTACTGCCGATACCCCACCAACATTGTGGCTGTTACTGAGCTGGGTGAACCTGTCGCCCCGCTAACACCCATAAGCCTCACCCCTGTATTCCCTAACCAAGTAGACAACAGCGAAGATTCACCCTGACTCCTCCCCGATTCCCACAACCTCATTAATTCCCTCAGACCTTGCAATAACACAATCAAACCGACACCAGCCCCCCTGCAAACGCACCCCCACTCATACACACATTAGAAGCTAGTGATGGATGAACATTAACTAATGTATCTCTCTCACCTGGGTGCTGTGATCCCAGCAGCCGCCAATCCGGAATCCAGAAGCAGACGATTTGTGACTTGCTCTACGATGCTTCTCTGACTTGGCAATCCAGTAGCTCCATACTGCCGGCCTCCGCGGTCCGCTGCGCTATCTGTAGGTGTGCCGCTCTGAAACAGTCTGCGTGCTTGTATCACTTGAGGCAGCTGAATGCTGCCCATGGTGCTGATATATGCCCTCTTCTTCCCCCATATGTCTAAATTATCCCTGGCCCCAAACCCCGGTGTGGACCCTCACTGCCCATCCAAGTTACCCTCCCTCCTTGCCGAGGTGTGCAGCCCTGCGCGCCATTCCATGGTATAGCCGGCAGCCGGCGAGTGGGTGGGTCCCCCGAGACGCCACTCACCGGCCACTGTCCATGCCGCCGCTGGGTGAGGCCCGTTCCTGGCTGAGCCCCTGCTGTTCCTCAGTCTGGATCCTCACTCTCCACCATTCGTCGAGGGGGAGAGGCCGACACCTCCCCCCACTATAGGTCCCGCCGTGATGCCGGATTCCTCCCGGCCCTGGGATGGCGTGCCTGCTGCACGCCACCCTCGCCGGAGGGTCCCTAGAGGGGCTCACTCGGTGCCGGACCGTGGGGAAGCCTAAGGACTGAGGCGCTCCGAAGGCCAGGTTCTCCGAGGCCAGCGTCCTTCACCCTGAGCCTGTGTGCGCTTGGCTCCCCCACCTTGTAGTAGGCCCTAGATCGATGCCTGCAGCCAGCCTGCACCCCTGGAATCCGCAGCTTCTCTCAATTGCTGGAGGATTGCCTCGACCTCCATCATAAAGGTATTGTTTTAACAGCTTGTTTCCACTGTATTGGGGCACCTAAAATGGTTGCCCAATAAGATGGCTACCCCTTTTGATAATGCCCCGCTAAACTCCACCTTTTAACCCCTCCTACTCCTCGCAGCCTCATCCCCAGCCCTGTTATTATTCAAATCCCTTAACCCCTGATATGCCTCCTCCATTCTTAAGTACAGCTCCCTATAGGTCCCCTCAACCCAGTTATGTTGGCCTCCCTTTGAAGGCCTGCAGCCCAGTACGGCCTCACTCTTCTTTACTGCCAAGAGAGCATAGCCTTAAGCCCCCATCTCACATAGCGAGATCGCTGCTGAGTCACAAGTTTTGTGACGCAACAGCGATCTCCCCAGCAATATCACTGTGTGTGACACTTATCAGCGACCGGCCCCCCTGCCGGTATCGCTGATCGTGCTCGAATGCCCTGGACATTTTTTTGATCGTTGGTCTCCCGCTGGCCAGCACGCATCACTGCGTGTGACAGGCGGGAGACCAGCGAGCTGGTAACCAAGGTAAACATCGGTTTCTTAGCGTGCGGCGCTCAGAAACCCAATGTGTACGTTAGATACCAGCACGCTGGTATGCGGGTAACTAAGCGACGTTACCCTCGTAGTCGCTGTCATGATCGCTGCTGAGATCTGCCTGTTTGGCAGCTCACCAGCGATCATGTAGCGACACACCAGTGATCCTGACAAGTTCATATCATTGTCGGGATCGCTAGTGAGATCGCTGTGGAGTCACTAGTTTTGTGACGCAGCAGCGGACTCCCCAGCGATATCGCTGTGTGTGACATTCAGCGACGATCATCCCCCCTGCTGGGTATCGCTGATCGTCGCTGAATGTCCTGGACATTTTTTTGATCGCTGGTCTCCCGCTGACAGGCACGCATCGCTGCGTGTGACAGGCGGGAGACCAGCGATCCGCTGGTAACCAAGGTACACAGCGGGTTTCCTAAGCGATGTTACCCGCAGTGTCGCTTGTACTGATCGCTGCCTGAGCTGCCTGTTTGGCAGCTCAGCAGCGATCATGTAGCGATACACCAGCGATCCTGATTGTTGTCGGCTTTAGGCTTGCTGAATGTAGAGGAAACCGGTGGGGACCGTCGCTGCATTTGTATCACTGTTAACCGGATTAATTATCCATTATTTAAAATAAAAGTTTGCTATTTGAGTAGTGTAAAAATTTCCAATGGAAGGTTCCACATGATTGTTGATGTTGTAGATGAATTGTTTCACAGTTTTGCATTCAGATGGGCAGAAAGACTTATAGAAATTGATCTGTGTTTAAGATGCGTTCAGAATTCAGGGGTGGGGATTCTTTTTTCTGCCAAGGGCCTTTTGGATATTTATTCCATCCTTCGGGGGCCGTACAAACTCCGCCCACAAAGTACATCCTGACTCTGGCACTGGTGTCAGGACGTAATCTTTCATTGCCTGCCCCTCAGTGTTCAGTAGTGAACACTGCTGTGTGCTAACAGAGCAAAAGAAATTAATGAGCTGGTTGCAAAATACAGCTCCCTGCCCAAGAATGCTTTCTCTGAGAATCTGTCCGGGGGCCTGATAAAAGGTCATCGAGGGCCTTAAATGGGGCTTGAGGTTCCCCACCCCTGGTTTAGATGAACCAAGAGTAAACAGGTGTTCACAAGACTGTTCCCGATTTAAGGCTGGCCTTTCACGTTAGATGGCTGTCTCTGATGCTTCGGCCTGTCGTTCAGCTGACCTCCATCTCGGCAGACACTCCCATACACCAGAACGCTCACTCAGCAGAACGCTCCTATGATGTCTATGAGAAAGTCGCCACCTGACACATCTCCCAGCGGCTTATCTAAGGGAAAACCATGCGATCGGCAGTCCGAAACCAGATTGCGCAATTAACACCTCGACCAATCATCAGCCGGCTGGTGCTTTCATAGACATCAGACCATCTGCTGAAAATACCAGTACAATTAAAGTCCCATGCTAAATGGGGGCTCTATAGAAGATTTTATATTTGGGCCCCTAAGCTTCAGGTTACACCACTCTATATACGCATGTAGTGATCCTCTTGCAACAGTTTGATTTTATCAAACCATGTTTTATTAATCATCTTTGTAAAAAAAATATATAAAGATGAGTAGAAAGCCATTAAATGTTCCTTTTAGTTTATTACGTCTTCCTGTCATCCTTTTGAACCCATGTCGGTGCGTCATTTCGTTGACCTCAAGCTACCCTCTTCCATTTCGTCTCTTGTGGCTTTACAGTTCATAACATTTCTATGTGTGGTTAATGTGCAGCCCTCCAGGCCATCTGTGCCCATCAATGTAATTGCAGAGATTCCTGTAACCAAGCACTTCTTCCCCACAGTGACCACCTTGCTGTGATGTCTGTTGCAGGCTGACTGCTCCTTGCTCCAGGAGTGTTTCTACTTTCATCAGATTTAACCCTGTCTTACTCTTAGCAGAATGCACTCTAATCAGCACACTTTTTATAATTATACATGATTGATTGTCCCCCCTCTTATAGTTGCAAGCATTACATATCTGTGCAGACATGACTGAAAGAAGAATGTTAAAATAGAAAAATTAAAGACTATATAATTGTTATTGGTAGATTAGATTGGCGATATTGGAATATCTCCTTATAGTAATAGACTTGAATGTTTGGAATTGAGATGTGACCTTTACTGTGACAACATTTGGCAAGAATCTGGACAATGTGGAGCTTAGAAGTTGACACAGCAAGCTTTCATTTAATAAATAGCTTTTTTTAATTTTCCGTTTAGTCTTGAGTTGAGATGGGCAAACCCGAACAGTAAAGTATGGGGTCCGTACCAAACACCTACTGATTGAGTGCGTACCCCAAACACGGACTTCACCAGGAAGTCTGTGTTACTGGTCGGGTTCGGCAACATCTTCATGACAGCATGAGAAACACCAGCGGCTCTGTTCAGCGGTAAGATTAATATTACCGGTCAGAGCGCTGTGGCTCCCATGCTGTCAGCTGACAACGTGAGTATGCAGCTGTGACCAGAGGTAAAAAGTTTACCTCTGGTCACAGGATCACAGGTGCCGGCTGATGGGACTACTACTCCCATCAGCCTACGCCTGTTGCCGCTAATAACAGCGAGAGCAAGCGACCGCTGATGTCAGTATTCATAAACCACCACATGTGCTATAAATAAATTTAAAAAAATGGTGTTGGGTCCCCTGTATTTTTTATAACCAGCCAGACAAAACTGACAGCTTACGGGCTGCAACCCTTAGCTGTCAACTTTGGCAATGCTGATTATAAAGAATAGAAGGGAACCCATGCCATTTTTTAAAATTATTTAAGTAATTTAAAGAAAACTGCATGGGATATCCCCCCCATTTTTGACAACCAGCCATGCTGGGGTTAGTATTCTCAGGCGGATAAGGGGCCATGGATATTGGCCCCCTCAGCCTAAAAATTGCAGTCCTCAGCCGCCCCAAAAAAGCCAATTCTACACTTCTTTAGCGAAGGCAAGTGTGGTACATATTTGTGGGTTTTATGTCAACTTTTGTATTGTCCAGTGAAATCAAGCCCACGAATTAGTAATGGAGAGGTGTCTATAAGGCCTCTTTCACACTTCAGTCGTTTGGCGTCCGCTCAAATTCGCCAAAGTGTGAAAATAGCTGATCCGCCAGAAAAGGTGGAAAACGGATGCAAACGGATCCGTTTTTTGACGGATCCGCCATGAACTTTTAAACCTGGAAAATGCAGGTACGCATGTCTGGCACGAGAGGAGGAGAGAGAGAGAGAGACACCCCGGACAGTGTTCTGGGCATTTTCTATGGGAGGAACGGATCCGCTGGCGGATTCCATCAAAAACAGATGCCAGCGGATCTGCCACCCATAGGCGCCCATTATACAAAATGGCGGACGAGGCGGATCCGTCATAGTCCGCCATTTTGGCAGACACAAAAAAAAACGTTTTATTGGACGTTTTTTTAAAAAAAGAGGACGCCACATTTATGGCGGATCCGTCAAAAAACGGATCCAACGGACGACCATCCGTCAAAATCCGTCACTAATGCAAGTCAATGGGAAAAAAGTGGATCCGCAAAAAAAAATGACGGATCCGTTTTTTTCACACTTTGGCGGATTTTGACTGACGTCGCACGACTGAAGTGTGAAAGAGGCCTAAGACACCTATTCATTAGTAATCCTTTAGTTATATTGTAAATAAACACACACCCAGAATAAAGTCCTTTATTTTAAATAGAAACAAAACACACTTTTACTTTTTTATTTAAAAATAACAAATACAGTTTTACTCACCTAATGCCCACTCCATTGAAGCCCTCGTGTCCTGTAATAAAACAAAAATACAAAACAACCATATCCCTCACCTGTTAGATGTTTTGTCCATCGCCCTTCTGTCCCACTGGGGAATGAGCATCCTTGACTTATTATTGTGGCACCCTGAGGGTCCAGTCGCCACAGAGATGTTGCATCGCACCCAGCGGTGTGACACCTGACTCTCAGGTAAGGAGGAAACACCCCATTGACTCCAACCACTGCATTCAACACTACACTATGCCAGCTGAGTGTAGGCGGACCCAGAGGGATGGTCTAGCTCAGGCTGGTTAGAACAGGGTGTAGCTAGTTAGATGGGAGGGGTTGAGGCAGCCTCATGCTGCGTGTTAGATTAGAGTTCAGTTGGAGTCAGGCAGCCAGCGTGGGTACTGGGCTGGCCTGCAGCTCTTTTGAGTTCACCTCAGAGAGCCTTGCTGAGGAAGCGAAGGGGTCCTGGCTGAGACAGCAATTGAAGCTGTGCCTTTATCCTTGAAGAAGGAAGGACCAGGCAACACATCGGGGAGACGGTTCCCAGGCTAGTGGGTCAGTTCAGCGCCATTAGCAAACACCGCATCTAGTGGGACTCTTCAAGAGCCACTAGCTACCATAATCTCGTCCGGAAGCAGCTCAGTGGTCAAGTACGTCCAGGTTTCCGACGGTGTCTCGGTCTCCGTAGCTCACTGGGAGATGAACACCCGGGACATCGGGTCGCACCTGCAAAACTGAAAGGACCTAATACTGCTTCGCTGAGGGCTCTGTGGTAGGGAGGTGCAGGTAGAAGTAAGGAGTATTGCACAAAACGCCGGAAAGGAACATAAAAGGGAGTCTTTGGGAGTGTGACCAACTTATCTGAGAGTTACTGGACCACTCACTGGAAGGACACAGTGCCCAGCTGGAATCTGTGTGTACAACAGACTGTGAGTAAACCCTTGAAACTGCATAAGAACTGTTTCCTGCCTCCTTACTCCATCGCATACTCCGCTCTGCTACATCACTCCTGCACTATTGCTTCATCTTACATATACCTGCCCTGGGAGGACACAGTCCCACCTGTAGGGGACTTAACACCAAGCTGCTACAACACCATCCCTCCCAGAGGACCTGCACAGCAGCGCTGGTCACCCTGACCAGGTACTACAGGTGGCGTCACGACAAACCATATGAACATTCCATCATCCCCTGTAAATATCCCACATTACGGCGAGCGCCCAGGGCACGGACCGAGCTGTGCTACCCGTGACATCCCCTATAGACATCAACGGGCTCGGTGCCGAGTATCCCAAAGCCCTGGTACGCGCGGCTCGTCAACTTGGCGTCACGAACAGGATTCTGAAGCTCGTGAAACGCGAGTCCTGTGTGCCTAATCTAAACTGTTTTTGTGCCTGTGAACTGCCAAAATCATCAGAGACTGTATTGCCATTTTGTAAAACAACAACCGCCATTTTGCCGCCATATGTGCACCACGAGGCGCTGGTGAAGAAGAAGGGCGTGCCTTCGTGGGCGTACACTCACCTAGTGGCGCGAAAACAATGGCCGCCCAGTCTAAATGCTATTGCAATCTGAGATCCTGCCCCACAGCCCTAGAGTTCCGCCTCCTCATCCTCCTCAGTGGGCGGAAAAGACCACGAAGGTCCCGCCTCTCTACAAAAGATGGGGCCCCTCCTGATGCTAATGACACATGTGACCTGGCAGAGATGGCGACCGCAAGTGAGCTGCAGTGGGAAGGAATGGAGGAGTCAGAGCTCTCCCCCCACGGAAGCGATTCGATCGCTACAGAACCACCAGTGGGCACCAGGCCTGGAGACCCTCCTACGCTGGAAGAAGCGGAGGATACTCTGAGAAGTTTGGCCCGGCACCGGGAGGAGGTCACCAGAATGGAGGCGAGCTGGCGGGCCCTAAAGCTGCATTTGGAGCGGCGACAGTCTGTCTTATCTTCAGCAGTGTCTGTGCAGGAAGGAGAGGCACCCGTTCCAGTGGAGGAAGCCGTGCGGACATCCCAGCCGTTGCAACCAGGACCGGTTGCCAGTCTCGCAGTGGAGGCGCCCGTTCCTGCAGAAGACCCCGCACCAGTACCCCGGGATCCGCTACCGACCCCCGCCGTTGATTCGGAAGAGGCGACACCCGGCCTCATGGAGGAGGCCGCGCAGACCCCAGAGCCCGACCTGTCTGTACCGGAGCCCCAACCGTCATCTGTACCGGAGCCGGCTGCTTCTGCTGCAAGTGAGCGCTGCCAGGACTGGCGGGCGCCAGAAGAGCTGTCGCAAACCGGACGGCGGGGGCTGCCGTTTGATGGTGGAGACATGGAGCTGCTGGTGGAGGATCGTTACAACCGGCGTCAGGAGGAGGAGTGGAGGCGCCGGGAGCGGGAAGCCGAGCGGCAGAAGGAACAGCGTGAGTCCCAGCAGCTGCGCCAGCGCCAGACAGAGCAGGATCTGGCAGACAAAGAAAAGATGCGCAAGGACAGAGGTACGCTGAGGGAGCCGCGGCATAAGGGGGCAGTGCGGGACTTCAAATTAAGAAATAGTTGGGGTTTCATCCAGGAGCCTGGGTTGTACCTGGAGATTTTTGTTAATCGCCGGGACGTAGAGGCCCACCTTCCAGAAGGGCACCCGGGGAGGGACCTGTTAGCCGGGGACCTGGTCACATATACCCGGTACTGGGGAATGTTTCCCGGTGCGACCCTTCCCCTCCAGTAAGCAGGGAACCCGTTGTGGCCTCAGATAATCAGGTCCGCCCCAACCAGGCCTCTGCAAAACTGCCCCCTCCACGCCCTGCATCCTCCTTACCTCCCTCAACGGTCTCCTCCGCAGCTCAAGCAATGGAGACCGTTCAAATAATGGGCCCGTACCCGAAACCAGTTAGGCCCCCAGGGGTCCGTACAGTGCGGGATATAGGGTTCCAGACCGGAAGAGGAATGAGAGAAATGGCGACCCAGACAGAAATCATGGGTCATGACATCATTGTCAAAGCCACCAGGCGTCACCAGGTTCGGGTAGACCCTGGTGTTACAGATGTGTGGGAAGCTCCAGGCAAAGAAGTAAAGAATAACCCGGACAGGGTAACAGAATAATAATGTAGATAGTTAATTTATTGTTGTACCCGGACGGGTGCATGTTCAGGAAGTTGGAAGAGTTTATAAGTGTTTATTGATTCATGTTGGTTAACCTGAACTTTGTAGCCATGGACTGTGCTGGCTCACAAACTGTTTTGTACATAGTTGGCACTTCGGTGCTCCATCTTGGTTTTACAAAAAGCCTTATTATGTAGTAATTGCAACTACCTCAGAAACTAAAAACCCGTTTGGTGTGGCCGAAAGTGAGGTCTGCTAAAGGAAAGTCTTGCAGCCCACCCAAGACCACCGTTGGAGGTTTGGAGCGGGTCCTCCACCAACTCAAGTAATGACATTGTGAAGTTACCCCGGTGGGGGTAGTCCTAAGAAGTCTTCATGAACTTCGGCAGAATTGCAATTTGCACTTTTTGAATGTTCTTATTAAAATTGTTATGCAACGTTTAACCTGAAGTGCCTCCCATAAAGGGATGATGAGTTTTGAAATTGCCTTTCAAATGTTGATATGCATATCCAAAAATTTTGTATGTTTCTCTGTAACATCTTTACTCTTTTACAGCCCGGGAGTGCTGTGTTTAACCAGGGGGGAATGTGGCGCCCTGAGGGTCCAGTCGCCACAGAGATGTTGCATCGCACCCAGCGGTGTGACACCTGACTCTCAGGTAAGGAGGAAACACCCCATTGACTCCAACCACTGCATTCAACACTACACTATGCCAGCTGAGTGTAGGCGGACCCAGAGGGATGGTCTAGCTCAGGCTGGTTAGAACAGGGTGTAGCTAGTTAGATGGGAGGGGTTGAGGCAGCCTCATGCTGCGTGTTAGATTAGAGTTCAGTTGGAGTCAGGCAGCCAGCGTGGGTACTGGGCTGGCCTGCAGCTCTTTTGAGTTCACCTCAGAGAGCCTTGCTGAGGAAGCGAAGGGGTCCTGGCTGAGACAGCAATTGAAGCTGTGCCTTTATCCTTGAAGAAGGAAGGACCAGGCAACACATCGGGGAGACGGTTCCCAGGCTAGTGGGTCAGTTCAGCGCCATTAGCAAACACCGCATCTAGTGGGACTCTTCAAGAGCCACTAGCTACCATAATCTCGTCCGGAAGCAGCTCAGTGGTCAAGTACGTCCAGGTTTCCGACGGTGTCTCGGTCTCCGTAGCTCACTGGGAGATGATCACCCGGGACATCGGGTCGCACCTGCAAAACTGAAAGGACCTAATACTGCTTCGCTGAGGGCTCTGTGGTAGGGAGGTGCAGGTAGAAGTAAGGAGTATTGCACAAAACGCCGGAAAGGAACATAAAAGGGAGTCTTTGGGAGTGTGACCAACCTATCTGAGAGTTACTGGACCACTCACTGGAAGGACACAGTGCCCGGCTGGAATCTGTGTGTACAACAGACTGTGAGTAAACCCTTGAAACTACATAAGAACTGTTTCCTGCCTCCTTACTCCGTCGCATACTCCGCTCTGCTACATCACTCCTGCACCATTGCTTCATCTTACATATACCTGCCCTGGGAGGACACAGTCCCACCTGCTACAACACCATCCCTCTCAGAGGACCTGCACAGCAGCGCTGGTCACCCTGACCAGGTACTACAGGTGGCGTCACGACAAACCATATGAACATTCCATCATCCCCTGTAAATATCCCACATTACGGCGAGCGCCCAGGGCACGGACCGAGCTGTGCTACCCGTGACATCCTCTATAGACATCAACGGGCTCGGTGCCGAGTATCCCAAAGCCCTGGTACGCGCGGCTCGTCATTATTTTATTTATTTACAATATAACTATAGGATTACTAATGGATAGGCTTCTTATAGATGCCTCTCCATTACTTACCTCGTGGGCTTGATGTCATCTGACAATACAAAGATAAAATCACCACCACAAATATTAACCTCACTTGCCATCACCACCACAGGGCAAGTGGGAAGAGGCGGTAAAAGACCCAGAATTGGTTAATCTAATAGATGCGCCTTTTCTGCGGCGGCTGCGGGCTGTTATTTTTAGGCTGGGGGGAGCAATATCCATGGCACATTGCCAGCCTGAGAATATCAGCACCCAGCTGTCTGCTTTAGCTTGGTTGGTTGTCAAAAATGGGGGTGGACCCCACACGGTTTTTTATTATTATTTATTTAAATAATAAAGAAAAGAAACTGCACGGGTACCTCTCTATTCTTGATAACCAGCCTTGCTAAAGTTGACAGCTGAGGTTTGCAGCCCGCAGCTGTCAGTTTTGCCTGCCTGGTTAAAAATTACAGGGGAACCCACAGTATTTTTTTTTTTCTTTTATTTAAATATGGATACTCCCATCAGCAGCTGCCTGCTTTCACTGTTAGGCCGGCGTCACACTGGCGACAGAATCGGACGACTGCAATGCGATGAAAAATCGTATTGCAGTCTGCCCTATGTTAATCTATGTAGCAGCTCCCAGTATCAGATTTTTTGTGGTCCGTTTTAAACGTCCGTGTGCAATCGCAGCATGCTGCGATTGTCACCGATTGTGGGTCGACTATCGCCAATGCAAGTCTATGGGAGCGATGAAAAATCTGATTACAAACGGACTGCATGTGTGACTTGCGATGAAATCGCATCGGTGTCCTTTAGAAAAGCCGGCAATTCATCCCCGGCTATACTGTAAAATCACACTGACAGCTTTAATAAAGACTAGAAAGAATAGATATACACACATAGAATACATATATATACATATATATAATATATTGTAATTGTGACATGTGTATATATATATATATATATTTATATTTCCTAGACTTCTACATACTATAATAGCCGCAAATTCAATTGCCGGCTTCTGTGAAATCACAGAAGCCGACATGAAATGATACATTGTTTCCACACAGTTAACCATGTCATTTCCTGTATTTTGATATTTGTTTAGAACTTACAATTACATGAGTGTATTTGTGCTAAATTTCAGACATGTAGGGGTTAATTAAAGGTGTAAATTCGTTGACAAAAAAATGTGTGGGCTCCCGCTGTATTTTCTCCACCAGACAGACAAAGCAAGCGAGTGGGGGCAGATAATAATAGCCTAGGGAGGGTACTTTTTTTTTGTGCCCCCCCTGGCTACTAACATCTGCCCCCAGACACCCCAGAAAGGGCAAATCTATAATTAGATTTGCCCTTTCTGGCACTTTGCCCGTCTATTCCCATTGCCTTGTAGCGGTGGCGAATGGGTTAATAATCTCACCTTAATGTCACCTTAGTATTGAAAGGTGACCTTAAGGCAGGTTAATAATTGAGAGCTGTCAATTAGACAACTATCAATTATTAATCCTATTGAAGTAAATAAAAAACACACACACACTTTAAGAATAAATAATTTTAATGAAATAAAAACACATATTTTTGACCATCTTTTATTTCACTCTTAATCCGTTCGAAGCCCTTGTTCTTCTAAAATAAATATAAAATAATAAAACAACATTATTCTTACCTATCTGGCAATCTGTCACGTCCCACGATGTAATCCTTCACAAAGGGTTAACTACTAGGAATCAGATAAGCAGCGCAAGTAATCCTGCGTGCTCATCTGATAGCTCCTGAATGAATGAGCTTATCTCCTGCAAGGAGAGGATGTGATTCATGAATGAAGCTTAATTGATTGTATCCACTTTCACCTTAGGTCAGGTCACTCAAGTGAAAGTGGCAATAAATCAATTAAGCTCCATTCATGAATCTCTTCCTCTCCTTTCGCTGGGAGAGTAACTGATTCATTCAGGGGAATACAGGTCTGAGACAGCATTATTAGCTCTCTGCGACCTGTAACCTGTTAACCCTTTCTGATGGATTACAGCGTGGGACCTGACTGTACTTCGGATTGGTAAGAATCATTTTGCTTTTTTATTTTATTTTTATTACAGGAAATGGTTTTAGCAGGAAAATAAAATATTGTCAAAAACTGTGTGATTATTTCATTAAACTTCTTTTTTATTAAAGTGTGTGTGTTTGATTTTTCTATCATACAATAGGATTAATAATTGATAGTTGTCTAATTGACAGCTCTCAATTATTAACCTGCCTTAAGGTCACCTTTCAATACTAAGGTGACATTAAGGTGAGATTATTAACCCATTCGCCACCGCTACAGGGCCATGGGAATAGACGGGCAAAGTGCCAGAAAGGGCGAATCTAATTATAGATTTGCCCTTTCTGGGGTGTCTGGGGGCAGATGTTAGTAGCCAGGGGGGCACAAAAAATGTACCCTCCCTAGGCTGTTATTATCTGCCCCCACTCGCTTGCTTTGTCTGTCTGGTGGAGAAAATACAGCGGGAGCCCACGCATTTTTTTTCAACGAAATTACACCTTTAATTAACCCCTACATGTCTGAAATTTAGCACAAATACACTCATGTAATTGTAAGTTCTAAACAAATATCAAAATACAGGAAATGACATGGTTAACTGTGTGGAAACAATGTATCATTTCATGTCGGCTTCTGTGATTTCACAAAAGCCGGCAATTGAATTAGCGGCTATAACAGTATGTAGAAGTCTAGGAACTATAAATATATGTATATATACATGTCACAATGACATGTGTATGTATATATATATATAATATAATATATATATATATGTGTTCTATGTGTATATATCTATTCTTTTTTTTGTGATTGAAATACTATTCTTTTGGATCCATTATATGTCAGTTTTGCAAGCCTGCGAGAAAATCTCGCAAGTCGGATGAAAATCGGATGTTACAAGGTACACACACATGCGACTAAATCGCATCTTTGAAGGAAAATCGGATGCCAGAAGGATGTGTGATGTTTGCATTTTGATCCGACAATCGACCGTCTAAAACGGACCGATTTTTTGTCGTTGTGTGTGACGCCGGCCTTATTGGTGGCAGCAGGCGTAGGCTGATGGGAGTAGTCGTCCCATCAACTGACGCCTGTGACCGGAGGTAAAAATTTTTTACCACCGGTCACACTACAGGCTCACACTGTTATCTGACCGCATGGGAAATGCAGTACTCTGATGGCGGTAGCTATCTTACATGACAGCATGGCAAACACTGTATGTTCGGGCCAGTGTATGTGTTCGGATACTGCTCTGGTACCCGAACCAAACTTTTTTTTTTTTTAACTGTTCCACAAAACCCACCGGACTCGAACATCCATGGGTTTGCCCGTCACTAGTCTTGAGTGATTGTAGCCCTAAGAGTTAATTTTTTTTTCACTCCTCTCCTAAAAGAAACCTATTACGAACAAGTGACCTAAGGTTAAATCTTAATTTTTGTATGTAGTTTTTGGAATATTTTTGTTGCATTTCACCTTTGTGTAAGGTGATGTGAAGCAGAGTAATAAAAGCAACGTGTATGTACGCTTTCGCGTGTATGTGTGGTGGGGGGTGTTAATCACAGGTACCTGTTGTGCTGCTTGGGTCAAGATATGTTGCATATACAGTACAGACCAAAAGTTTGGACACACCTCATTCAATGATTTTTCTGTATTTTCATGACTATGAAAATTGTAGAATCACACTGAAGGCATCAAAACTATGAATTAACACATGTGGAATTATACATTACACTTTACAAAAAAGTGTGAAACAACTGAAAATATGTCTTATATTCTAGGTTATTCAAAGTAGCCACCTTTTGCTTTGATTACTGCTTTGCACGCAGAAAAGGTGAACGGATGGACTCTACATGCCTGGTTCCCACCGTGAAGCATGGAGGAGGTGGTGTGATGATGTGGGGGTGCTTTGCTGGTGACACTGTTGGGGATTTATTCAAAATTGAAGGCATAGTGAACCAGCATGGCTACCACAGCATCTTGCAGCAGCATGCTATTCCATCCGGTTTGCGTTTAGTTGGACCATCATTTATTTTTCAACAGGACAATGACCCCAAACACACCTCCAGACTGTGTAAGGGCTATTTGACCAAGAAGGAGAGTGTTGGGGAGCTGCGCCAGATGACCTGGCCTCCACAGTCACCAGACCTAAATCCAATCGAGATGGTTTGAGGTGAGCTGGACCGCTCACCGCTTCAATTTTGAATAAATCCCCAACAGTGTCAGCAGCAAAGCACCCCCACACCATCACACCACCTCCTCCATGCTTCACGGTGGGAACTAGGCATGTAGAATCCATCCGTTCACCTGTTCTGCGTGCAAAGCAGTAATCAAAGCAAAAGGTGGCTACTTTGAAGAACCTAGAATATAAGACATATTTTCAGTTGTTTCACACTTTTTTGTTAAGTGTAATGTATAATTCCACATGTGTTAATTCATAGTTTTGATGCCTTCAGTGTGAATGTACAATTTTCATAGTCATGAAAATACAGAAAAATCTTTGAATGAGAAGGTGTGTCCAAACTTTTGGTCTGTACTGTACACTGGAAACTGCACAGGGGTAATTGTCGATAGCTGCCATGATGAAGACATGTTGATGTTACTGCCCATGTTTAGCTAGGGTTAGTGAGGTAACAGGAAGCTCATGTGCCGCAGTACAAAATCTCAAACAGGGCCCCCTAATTATCATGGATCCTTTAAAGTATTTTCTCCAGCGCTTGGGTATAACTGAAAACCCCTTACACACGCCATAGTTACATTCTGGTTACAATAGGTCCACACAGAATTACATTATTTTTGCTTGTCATGTACTGGTGTCATGTCTGAGATTGTTTTGTTTTTGTTTTTTTGTTTTTTTTGGTCCCAAAAATTGTGCTCTACGTGTATGTTAGTTTTTTATTTTTGTGTGTGCATGTTAGGTGGTGTGTGGAGGTGTGGGGGAGTTGGGTCCCTCTATAGAAAAATTGTTGTTAAATTAAAAAAAAAAAACGTAAATTGCCATAAAATTTTCTATCAGTACTTCAAATGTTTTTTTTTGTTTATTTTTTTCATTGTTTTATTCAGGCTAAAGAAGAATGTATGCTTGCGTAAAGGAGGCCTAAATATAACATAACCCATCACAAATTAATGTAAAATGATGGCATTACAGAGACTCTATTTAAAGGGAGCCTATCACCTCATTTTGCCGCTATAAGATGCGGCCACTGGCTTTTGGGGCTTATCTACAGCATTCTATAATGCTGTAGATTATCCCCAGGTTTCTCCTGAAAGATAAGAAAAACAAGTTTTATTATACTCTCCTGGGGTGCGGTCCAATGCGGTCCAGTCCGATAGATGTCGCAGGTCTGAGTCCGGCGCCTCCCATCTTCATGTGATGTCGTCATCCTCCTTGCTTCATGTCGTGCTCCTGCACAGGCGTACTGATTTGCCCTGTTGAGGGCAGAGCAATGTACTGCAGTGCGCAGGTGTTGGGCCTCTCTGACCTTTCCCGGCGCCTGCGCACTGCAGTACTCTGCTCTGCCCTCAACAGGGCAAATCAGTACGCCTGCGCAAGAGCACGACATGAAGCAAGGAGGATGACGACATCGCATGAAGATGGGAGGTGCCAGACCCAGACCTGCGACATACATCAGACCGGACCACATCGGACTGCCCGCTGGGTGAGTATAATAAAACTTTATTTTTCTTATCTTTCAGGTCTGACCCGGGGCTTATCTACAGCATTATAGAACATATGGCCTGCTGCACCATTTGGCCGTACCCTTAATGCTTACACATATTGTATGCTCTGTACTGGATATCAAATTCATCAACTGTGTACTGTTGTGTTTCTCATTTATTATGTCAGACAGGGTTGAATCTTATTAATCATCAATATGCTGGTATAGAAAACCAATCACCCGTCTGGGGTGGGTAGGGCCAGATTGGTGGTTTTCATAGATATAAGTTATTGAGAAATGTGCACAGAACACTATACAATCTCCCCCGAAAGAGACTGACTTTCTATAAGAAAATAGGGCTAACACTTCCGGGTTGTGGGATCCCGACATTCAGCGCGACTTCTCACAACCCTCCGCTATCACGACATTCAGAGCGACTTCCCACAACCCTCAGCTATCACGACATTCAGAGCGATTTCCCACATCCCTCCGCTATCACGACATTTAGAGTGACTTCCCACATCCTCCGCTATCACGAGATTCAGAGCGACTCCCACATCCTCCGCTATCACGACATTCAGAGCAACTTCCACATCCCTCCGCTATCACGACATTTAGAGCGACTTCCACATGCCTCCGCTATCACGACATTAGAGCGACTTCCACATGCCTCCGCTATCACGACATTTAGAGCGACTTCCACATCCTCTGCTATCACGACATTCAGAGCGACTTCCACACCTCCGCTATCACGACATTCAGAGCGACTTCCCACATCCCTCCGCTATCACGACATTCAGAGCAACTTCCCACATCCTCCGCTATCAGACATTAGAGCGACTTCCCACATGCCTCCGCTATCACGACATTTAGAGCGACTTCCCACATCCTCCGCTATCACGACATTCAGAGCGACTTCCCACAACCCTCCGCTATCACGACATTCAGAGCTACTTCCACATCCTCCGCTATCACGACATTCAGAGCGACTTCCCACAACCCTCCGCTATCACGACATTCAGAGCTACTTCCCACATGCCTCGCTATCACGACATTCAGAGCTACTTCCCACATCCCTCCGCTATCACGACATTCAGAGCGACTTCCCACAACCCTCCGCTATCACGACATTCAGGCTACTTCCCACATCCCTCCGCTATCACGACATTCAAGCTACTTCCCACATCCTCCGCTATCACGACATCAGAGCGACTTCCCACAACCTCCGCTATCACGACATTCAGAGCTACTTCCCACATGCCTCCGCTATCACGACATTCAGAGCGACTTCCCACATGCCTCGCTATCACGACATTCAGAGCAACTTCCACATCCCTCCGCTATCACGACATTTAGAGCGACTTCCACATGCCTCCGCTATCACAACATTTAGAGCGACTTCCCACATCCCTCCGCATCACGACATTCAAGCGACTTCCCACAACCCTCCGCTATCACGACATTCAGAGCGACTTCCACATCCTCCGCTATCACGACATCAGAGCAACTTCCACATCCCTCCGCTATCACGACATTTAGAGCGACTTCCACATGCCTCCGCTATCACGACTTTAGAGCGACTTCCCACATCCCTCCGCTATTACGACAATCAGAGCGACTTCCACAACCTCCGCTATCATGACATTCAGAGCTACTTCCCACATCCCTCCGCTATCACGACATTCAGAGCGACTTCCCACAACCCTCCGCTATCACGACATTCAGAGCTACTTCCCACATCCCTCCACTATCACGTCATTCAGAGCTACTTCCACATCCTCCGCTATCACGACATTCAGAGCGACTTCCACAACCCTCGCTTCACGACATCAGAGCTACTTCCCATCCCTCCGCTATCACGACATTCAGAGCGACTTCCCACATCCCTCCGCTATCACGACATTCAGAGCTACTTCCCACATCCCTCCGCTATCACGACATTCAGAGCGACTTCCCACAACCCTCGCTATCACGACATTCAGAGCGACTTCCCACATGCCTCCGCTATCACGACATTCAGAGCGATTCCACAACTCCTATCACGACATTCAGAGCTACTTCCCACATCCCGCTATCACGACATTCAGAGCGACTTCCCACATGCCTCCGCTATCACGACATCAGAGCAATTCCACATCCTCGCTATCACGAATTTGAGCGACTTCCACATGCCTCCGCTATCACAACATTTGAGCGACTCACATCGTATCATGCATCAAGCGACTTCCCACAACCCTCCGCTATCACGACATTCAGAGCGACTTCCCACATCCCTCCGCTATCACGACATTCAGAGCAACTTCCCACATCCCTCCGCTATCACGACATTTAGAGCGACTTCCCACATGCCTCCGCTATCACGACATTTAGAGCGACTTCCCACATCCCTCCGCTATTACGACAATCAGAGCGACTTCCCACAACCCTCCGCTATCATGACATTCAGAGCTACTTCCCACATCCCTCCGCTATCACGACATTCAGAGCGACTTCCACAACCCTCCGCTATCACGACATTCAGAGCTACTTCCCACATCCCTCCACTATCACGTCATTCAGAGCTACTTCCCACATCCCTCCGCTATTCCACGACATTCAGAGCGACTTCCCACAACCCTCCGCTATCACGACATTCAGAGCTACTTCCCACATCCTCCGCTATCACGACATTCAGAGCGACTTCCACATCCCTCCGCTATCACGACATTCAGAGCTACTTCCCACATCCCTCCGCTATCACGACATTCAGAGCGACTTCCCACAACCCTCCGCTATCACGACATTCAGAGCGACTTCCCACATTGCTCCGCTATCACGACATTCAGAGCGACTTCCCACATTCCTCCGCTATCACGACATTCAGAGTGACTTCCCACAACTCTCCGCTATCACGACATTCAGAGCGTCTTCCCACAACCCTCCACTATCACGACATTCAGAGCAAATTCCCACATCCCTCAGCTATCACAGTGAAAATTTGTACATCACATCTTGTATGCTAGCTGGCAATGATTTATGCAGTCACAAGTCATATGTAAGCAACTCTCTTAGGGTATGTGGTCAACATATCAATCTGGTTTTATGGCGTAAAACTCAACGCAACTGGTCCTATGTAACAAAACAGTCACTCTAGCTATACTTTGCAGGAAATCACAGTGCAATATTTATTTCCACCGTATTCTGCAGCGTTGAACATGGATTTCAATTTCTCACGTCAGTTTCTATTACTGAGACACATAAGTTTCCCTAGACCGTTTAGAGAAAGCCAAGAGACTGCTTTAACAAACCCCATGCAAATATCTGTCACCCATCACCGGTCTACCTATAAATCATCTAATATGTTACCAGAGGGACAAACTACTAAACTACTATGGAAAATATATACTTTTTTCTTAACCTTTTGGATGGAGTGATCAGTGTTCCTCTGATAAATGTCAGTGACGTGATTCCTTCTGCTTTATTGATCGGTGATCTCGGTGTGTGTTCCTGACAGCCGTATTTCTATTAGAGTCGCTCACAGCAGTCCTCTTCATGGGTAAGGCTGGAGTCACACACAACCACAAAAAATCGGTCCGTTTTAGACGGTCGACAATCGGATCAAAATAAAAACATCACACATCCTTCTGGCATCCGATTTTCCTTCAAAGATGCGATTTAATCGCATGTGTGTGTACCTTGTAACATCCGATTTTCATCCGACTTGCGAGATTTTCTCGCAGGCTTGCAAAACTGACATATAATGGATCCAAAAGAATAGTATTTAAATGCCAAAAGAAAGAATAGATATATACACATAGAGCACATATATATATATATATATATGTCATTGTGACATATATATATACATATATTTATAATTCTTACACTTCTACATACTGTTATAGCCGCTAATTCAATTGCCGGCTTCAGTGAAATCACAGAAGCCGACATGAAATGATACATTGTTTCCACACATTTAACCATGTAATTTCATGTATTTTTATATATGTTTGAAACATACAATTACATGAGTATATGTGTGCTAAATTTCAGACATGTAGGGGTTAATTAAAGGTGTAAATTCGTTGAAAAAAAATGCGTGGGCTCCCGCTGTATTTTCTCCACCAGACAGACAAAGCAAGCGAGTGGGGGCAGATAATAACAGCCTAGGGAGGGTACATTTTTTGTGCCCCCCTGGCTACTAACATCTGCCCCCAGACACCCCAGAAAGGGCAAATCTATAATTAGATTCGCCCTTTCTGGCACTTTGCCCGTCTATTCCCATTGCCCTGTAGCGGTGGCGAATGGGTTAATTATCTCACCTTACTGTCACCTTGCTATTGAAAGGTGACCTTAAGGTAGGTTAATAATTGAGAGCTGTCAATTAGACAACTATCAATTATTAATCCTATTGAAGTAAATAAAAAAACACACACTTTAAGAATAAATAATTTTAATGAAATAAAAACACATTTTTTTGACCATATTTTATTTTACACTTAATCCGTGCGAAGCCATTGATCTCCTAAAATAAAGAAAAAAAAATAAAACAACATTATTCTTACCTATTCCGCCGATCTGTCACGTCCCACGCTGTAATCCTTCACAAAGGGTTAACTAGCTTTGAGCCAAGCAGTGCAAGTAATCCTGCATGCTCAGCTCAAAGCTCATGAATGAATAAGTTCCTCTCCTGGCGACAGGAGAGGATGTGTTTCATGAATGAAGCTTAATTGATTGTGTCCACTTTCCCTTTAGGTCAGGTCACTACAGTTAAATTGGCAATAAATCAATTAAGCTCCATTCATGAATCTATTCCTCTACTTTCGCTGGGAGAGGAAGTTATTCATTCAGGGGAATACAGGTCTGAGACAGCATTATTAGCTCTCTGCGACCTGTAACCTGTTAACCCTTTCTGATGGATTACACCGTGGGACCTGACTGTACATCGGATTGGTAAGTATAATTTTGCTTTTTTATTTATTTTTATTACAGGAAATGGTTTTAGCAGGAAAATAAAATATGGTCAAAAACTGTGTGATTATTTAATTAAACTTATTTTTTATTAAACTGTGTGTGTTTGATTTTTCTTTCATACAATAGGATTAATAATTGATAGTTGTCTAATTGACAGCTCTCAATTATTAACCTACCTTAAGGTCACCTTTCAATAGCAAGGTGACAGTAAGGTGAGATAATTAACCCATTCGCCACCGCTACAGGGCAATGGGAATAGACGGGCAAAGTGCCAGAAAGGGCGAATCTAATTATAGATTTGCCCTGTCTGGGGGCAGATGGTAGTAGCCAGGGGGGCACAAAAAATGTACCCTCCCTAGGCTGTTATTATCTGCCCCCACTCGCTTGCTTTGTCTGTCTGGTGGAGAAAATACAGCGGGAGCCCACGCATTTTTTTTCAACGAAATTACACCTTTAATTAACCCCTACATGTCTGAAATTTTGCACAAATACAGTCATGTAATTGTAAGTTCTAAACAAATATCAAAATACATGAAATTATATGGTTAACAGTGTGGAAACAATGTATCATTTCATGTCGGCTTCTGTGATTTCACTGAAGCCGGCAATTGAATGAGCGGCTAATACAGTATGTAGAAGTCTAGGAACTATAAATATATATATATACACATATACATGTCACAATGACATATATATATATATGTATTCTATGTGTGTATATGTATGGATTCGATTCTTTATTAAAGCTGTCAGTGTGATTTTACAGTATAGCCGGGGATGAATTGCCGGCTTTTCTAAAGGACACCCGTGCGATTTAATCGCAAGTCACACAGTGTGGTCCGTTTGTAATCCGATTTTTCATCGCTCCCATAGACTTGCATTGGCGATTGTCGACCGACAATCGGTGACAATCGCAGCATGCTGCGATTGCACACGGACGTTTAAAACGGACCACAAAAAATCTGATACTGGGAGCCGCTCCATAGATTAACATAGGTCCGACTGCAATGCGATTTTTCATCGCATTGCAGTCGTCCGATTCTGTCGCCAGTGTGACGCCGGCCTAAGTCTCATCCTCCATTCAGTCCTCGGGAGTCACAGACAAAAGCGCCAACTAATTAGTGATGCCATCTACCCATTATTTTGTAGTGCCGTAAAAAAGGGGTAATGTCTTAAGAGTGCGGGAAGAAAGTGACAGAAAATAGGTACAATTACTCCATCCAAAGCCTGTAATTTCAACAATAAAAACTATCACTTTTCTTCTGACTGATATTGGTTGAATGTGAAGGTGTCTTGGCGTGGCTATTAGACCAGCTGTGCCAAATTTAAAGGGGTATTCCGATTGTCAGTCCATTACACAGCCACGGGAACTAAACAGATCTTGTACACCCTGAATAATTCATATAGAAAGTGTGCAGAAGACTTGTATAACTTTTCAGTATAGTAAGAATAACCTTTATTTGCTGAAAAGTGGAATACTTTTATACTGCAACTCTCAGACATATAAGAGCATATGTAATAGAAAATTGCATTAGATGCATTTCCCAGATTTATTGTAGTTTAACATAAATAATCCTTAGCAAAAAAGGGGTAAATAACCTTCCCCATCTTCTAGAATGCTTGTTCACATGCTACAGATTACAATGGGACAGCTTAGAATTTATGCTTATATTAGGATATGTTGCCTAAATGGAGATCTCCTGACCAAATTCCCAATTCCATTTGCTGAAAAACATCCCCAAACTGGAGAGGATCCTACCCCATGCTTCACTGTTGCCTGCAGACACTCATTGTACTGCGCTCCAGCCCTTTGGGGAACAAACATACGTCTGTCACAGCCAAACATTTCAACATTTGGCCCATCAGTCCAGAGCATCTGTTACTAGTTTTTGCAACCCAGTTCCTATGTTTTTTTTTGTACATCATCAAGTCATTTGGCCTTGTATTCATGTTGAAGGTATAGTTTTTGGCCACGGTTCTTCCATGAAAAGCTCTTCTGGACAGGCTTCTCCGAAAAGAAGATGTGTGTAGCTTGATTTTACTGGTTGCTGCTGGCTCTGAACTGATTTTTCTGTTGGGTATCTTCTGATTTTGAACGAAAGGAAGGGCTCATGCAAATGGTTGTATTTTCGGTCTGAGTGCAATTTGACAAAACATTGCATTGCACTCAGACCAATGTTATTCTGTTATTCTAGGGGCCATGTGTTTGTCAGATCTTTTCCTCGGACTGTGATGGTGTGAGGAAAAAATAATTGCGTGCCCCAGTTTGATACGATATTCGGATCACACTTGGCCATGCAAGTCAATGAGTCCATGGAAACCTTTTGGACTGCACTCGGATGGCATCTGAGTACAGTCTAATTTCCACAGACTGACAGAATGGAGAAGATGGAGAAATTTTTCCCTCTATCTTCTCATTGAAAATAATTGTGATTTGCATAATTAACCCGATTCTCTCAGATGAGAGAATATATGCTAATCTGCATCTGCCTTAAGCATGATGTATCTTTTAATCTGCACTTTCATTGGTTGACTACTGCATCTACTATTTTCAATAATGTCTATTTCTTGGTGCACATTTAAAATAGCTTGAACATCTTAAATCCCCGGTCTGCTTTGTAATCTTTGCTTTGGAGATACCTTGCTGATGCACTATGACTACCTTGTGTTACTGCCATGGACTGTGACATGAAACTTCCTTCCACAACTTGGCTTTTGTAGCAGTTTGGTTGTTCCTCACTCAGATTTAAGCATCCGACACAAGTGATTCAGTTAATGATGGTGTCTCCACCTATGTATAAAAATGATAATCATTAATTACCCCTTTGGCATAATTGGTTACTATAATCCTACAAAATCCTTGCACAAGTGTACCTAGAAGAACTGAGACTGTTTTTCAAGAAAAATGGTGGTAATATCAAATATTGATTTGATTTAATTTCTTTTTCTCTTTCACTTTTCCTCTTGTTAATTGAGAAAAAAAAAAAGATTACACATTCTATTCTTGAAAGCATTTTTTTTTTGCACAGCTGCATAATACGGACATACAGTTCTGCGCGTCTGACTACGGACACCTGTTCTTAGGCCATGTTCACACGTTGCGTTTTTGCCGCATTTCTTTTTAATGCAAATTTTTAAACTGCGTTTACAGTGCCAGTAAAAGCTATGAGATTTTCGAAATCACATTTCTGTAACTGCCTGAGCTGCTAATGGCATTCGGAGATATGCTTTTACAGCAACTACAAGGGCCGGCCACAGGGAATAATTATAAAAATTTAATTCCAACTCGCCCAGTTGCTCTATGCTCATCCATCTGGGGCTCAGATACCGGCCTCGCCCTGGCCTCACATCAAGGATAGTAGAAAAAATTGGAGTCCAGCTCAACAGGACTCAACATGACTAATGATTAGTCATGAGTAAGACTGCTTGGTGCAGTCGAAACGTGTTGACCATGAAAATTTTCTTTGGTATTCACTGTAATTTCTTTTGAAAAAGAAAAGGAAAATCCAGTCCTGTTGAGCCGGACTCTAATTTTTTCTGTTATCCACAGGGAATAATGGACTGGGATTGGGATGGTTTTCTAGGCATGCTCTGGGACTTGTGTTAGGAGAGGAACATGTCATATCTTCTATGTGATGGTTCCTTCTGTGTAGCAGAAACCATCATTTACAAGATATAACACAGCATACCTATAAAATATATGTTATGGTGCATTTATACCTGCTGACCACCACGGCCATTAAACAACCAATGACTGTCTATATATACAAGTTGATCAGTTGTCATTTATTGGTTTGTTTTGGCTGCGTTTACACATGGCAGATGAATCGCTTCAAAAACGCATCGTTTTGACACGATTTTTCCAAAATTGCAGCAAAAAATGTTGCAGGTCTATAACACAGCAATGTGTGAACACAGCCTTAGACAGGCCAATCAGAATTCTACTTGCCTAGAACGATCAGTGACATGATAGTTAATACAATTATCCTGTGCGCAAAGGATATCATTGATGTTTTTATTCCTGATTAGGATTGAATCCAGCAATATGGCAATATATATAGTAGCAGTAATAATGGTAAGTACAAGGCTCAAGTAAATGAGTAAAACCTAAGTGGTGATAGAAAAGGTTCTTTTTTTTTTGTACAAAGTGGATGGCAATTAAATTGAAAATAATCTTTTTTTTTTTTTTCTCTCAAAAAAATTGACAATTTTTTTACACGCTTGTGAGATTTTAGCGTCACCCTCCCCGTGACTGTTTGACAGCTGCAACCCATGTAGGGATAGCCTAACAAACGGGGAACCACTGCATGTGTTGCAGCTGTCGCACAGCCGTGAGACATGCAGCTGCGAGGACTCGAACACCGCATTCGAGCACGCCCAAGACACTGTTAGTAGCTGAGCATGCCCAGAATAACACCTTATCCCAGCACGTTCGCTCATCGCTAAACGATAGTAACCATTAAAATAATAATAAAAAAATGTTTTAAGTAGATGATTTAATCAACAGGTTATTTTCTGATTGATTCTCCATAATGGTCCTGCACAGCCATAAATACAAAGCACACTCTTGGGTCAACACCGTATCATGTTTAATGCCTACATCTTCCCGTAAGCCTTCCTCCTTTTTTTTTTCTACGTATTATATTTTTAGTATTTAAAAATATTGTTTTTCTAATCTCCAGTGTCTGTGGTTTCCATGGTAACTGTGCAGTCAGCGCGGTGCTCTGGGGACAGTTCCATGTTCACCTCGGCACTGGGGATTCCAAGGAAACCATCAGTCTTCAGCTTCCGCTGTGTGAAACGGTCCTGCAGATGTCGGCTCACCCTATGTACACAATGTGGAAGACGGTAAAATAGATCTGGGAAAGTGAGCAATGTGGCAATGACTGCAAGCAGATTTTCGATTTAGCGCTCTCAGATATGTTCACCTAAGAAACGTAAAGACTTAATAATTCTGCTGTTCTCGACCGGCTCGAAATTGGGTATTTTTAAAGTATTTTCTATTCTAGTATTTTTCCAAAAATGAGTAGTAGATGTCACTGTAGAAACTTTTCACATCTTTTTAAGGGAAAGTGGGATCCTTCTCACCTTCTAACATCTTACTGCTTGTCTTGAAATCTTAAGGAACCACCTTGTTAAGGTCAATAATGAGGAAATTGTAGACAGAGGATGGAGTTGCAGTTCCAGAGGGGAGAGGCTGCGTCAGTGAGGAAACACTGGGTTCAGAGCTAGATCTGTGTATAATAAGTATTGGGACACGTGCACATTACATCTACAGGAGCTTTCATGACCCCCCGTTCTAGATCTGATAAGGAGTTGGGTTCCTGTTTGCAGCTCTAACAGTTTACCCTTCTGGGAAGGATTTTTAAGTTTTTGGAGGTGTTTGGGAAATTTTTCCCCATTCTTCCAGAAGAGCATTTTTGAGATCTGGCACTGATGTTGGACAAGAGGGCCTGGCTCACAATCTCTATTCTGGAGGTGTTGGATGGGGTTAAGGGTCCAGGCTTTTTGCGATCAGTTAGGTTCTTCCATGCCAACCTCATCCAATCATAGACACTGGGGCTCATTCGTGGAGAACAGAAAAATAGCCTTCCCCAAACTGTTCCCACAAAATTGAAAGCTACAATTGTCTAAAATGTCTTGATATACTGAAGCATTAAGATTTTCCTTTGCTGGTAAGCAACCCCATAATATTATCCGTCCTCCACAAAACTTTAGAGGTGGCACAATGCAATCAGGCAATTAATGTTCTCCTGGCATTCACCAAACCCAGGCTCTTCCATTAGACTCCAGGTAGAGAAGTCTGGTTAGTCACTCCATAGAAACACGTTCCTTCTGCTCCAGACTCCAGTGGCGACGGGTTTTGAACTACTTCATCCATCTCTTGCCATTGTACTTGGTGATTCAAGGCACAGTTTTTGTGCTAAGGTTGATGGCACTGGAGGTTTGGACTTTGCAGTTATGGAGGCAGCAGAGCGTTGGTGACTTTTATGCACTATGCTCCTCAGCACTTGATGTTACTTTAGGTGGCTACCATTTTGTAGCGGAGTTGTTGTGGTTCCTAATTGCTTCCACTTTTCAGTAAATATGACTTATAGCTGGTGGAATATTTGGGATAGAAGAAATTTCATAAATTGACTCGTTACAACGGTGACATCCTATTACGGGACCTCGCTGGTATCAGTGATCTCTTTAGAATGAGCCATTCTTTCACAAATTTTAGTAAAGGCAGATTGCATGGTTAAGAGATGTGTCCCAATACTTTTGTCCATCTATTCTATATGGTTCCTGCAAAAGTATAATTTCTTGCAAATGTGTAGGTTGGCACCATTGTCTTTGTATCCATGCATCGTTTTTGCTGACAAGTGATGTGCTGGATAGGAATAATCACAGTTGCTATATAAAGACTTTGCTGATGAATCTTACTATTTGACATTTACATTTCCCACTTACGGTAGGTAATATGTCAGTTTCTTCCCCAGATGAGAACTGTTGCTTCACGTGCACAATGCTTGGACCTTTATGCCTGGAATAATAAAATATTGCAGTTAGTGATAGGACATAACCGGCCTGGGTTTAGGGCCTTAACATTTTAAGCACATTAGATCCTAAAATGATTTGTATTTCAGGCCATGTCTGCTGATGTAAGCAGATGGGTAATTCGGCTGAGTGCTGGTGAAGACATTTCATTTAGAATGTGGTAATCTGTTCTAGTGTTCAGCATTAATGATGAGTCCCACTTACATGTCTGCTGTAATTTATCCGTCTATGCTACCAGTCTATCTGCAGAAGAGATTATCCATCTTCTTGTAAATTTAATGCATCGTCTTGCACATGTTGCCCTTTATTAAAATGGACACCAATGTGTGTTAAAATTTTTGTAAGAATTTTTGATATTGGGCTGTTTTAGAAAATCTAAATCAAATCAATATTTGGTGTGTCCGCCTTTTTGCCTTCAGAGCAGCATCAATTCTAGGTGCACTTGTGTGCAGTTTTTGAAGGAACTCTACAGGAAGGTTGTTCCAAACATCTTGGGGCACTAACCACAGATCTTCTGTGGATGTCGCTTGTGCAAATTCTTGTGTCTCTTCATGTAATCCCAAACAATCTTGATGATATTGATATCAGGCTCTGTGCGGGCCTTGTCTTCACTTTCATGACTCCTTGTTCTTCTTTACACAGAAGATAGAACTTAATGACATTGGCTGTCTGGGGTCATTATCCTGCTGCAGAATGAATCTGGAGACAACCAGACGCCTCCCTGATGATATTATATGAAACGGGCCAGTCCCAGCAGTAACTGCAACTTCCAGTCACTTTATAAGCATGCCGATATTTGTGAATTTCACACCCTTGTTCCTTTGGCCCTTTGTATTAACTTTAAGGCCGGGTGCACACAATCCAGAAGAAGCTGCATCCAGAAGAAGCTGCGTTTTGGATGCAGTTCATGTTTGTTGCGTCCAAATCGCTGCCGACTGTTGAACGCAGGTGGTGAATCTCCATGTGTTCACTGAACCGTGTTGATTCACAGAGTCCAATACATTGTATGGGAGAAATTTCTCTGGTCTGGAGAGACGTGCTGCACATCAGTCTCCGCGGATCTGTGGACGCATAGTGGGCATAGGATTTATTGAAATCCCATCTGCTATTCTGTAACAGCTGGACACTGCGGGTTGGACGCTGCACAAGTACACAGCGTCCAACCCGCAGAGTTTATTGATGGTCTGCACATGCCCTAGGATGTCAGAATTAGCACAGGTGACCTGTAGTAATTTCACTTCAAAGAAGGGTGGAAAAGATTTGGTTCCTAATGACAATCGTAGAAGAGAAGGTCTTGTTTAGTGAATCTGACCTAAACATTAACAGTATTATATAATATCTAAGAGCATTTTGGATGAAGTCCAGCGCAGTGATGGATTAACCAGATACTATCTGATATTCTGGATGCAGCAGGCTAGTAAATGTTTCACCTGTCCTCCCTTTCAAATGTACAAAGCATCATTACTTTTGTGTCATGTTCTTAGATCTGTACCTGTAGTTCTAGAGTTCTTAGATCGATTCTTAGATCTGTACCTGTAGTTCTAGAGTTCTTAGATCTGTTCTTAGATCTGTACCTGTAGTTGTAGAGTGAAGACACTTTTTACAAGTTTACGAACAAAAGCGGATAGATGAGTTTAGAAAAAATATCGTCGGCTCATTTGAAGAAACAATGCCAATCTTGTTCATAGACTTTGGTGTTGTACCTCAACCAGAATACATGGTATGAGTTTCAAGAGTCTCATCAAGACTGTAATTTTTGAACACCAGTCTTGAAGAAGGGTGTCCTGGAGAAGGACTCTCCAAACTCAATGGGAGGCGTATGCCTCTTAATTAATTTGTTACATCTTTCTTCTGCCATGCACTAACTTTAAGAAATGAACTCCTTATTGGGGCTGGAACACATTTCTGACGCAATTTACATCAGTTTTGTTTAGTAAATCATGATGAATTTGTCGACCACGTTCACTCCTTGGTGAGCTGCACTCCCTTTTTAAAAGATGCCCCCAGAACTATGGTGAAAACGGTCACAATTTTTTAGTGCAACTAGGAGTTGCAATGTTTCAAAGAATGTTACACCGGATTTTTGCTCCAAACTGATGAATCATGGCTTAAACGATCAACTTTCAGTTCTATGGTGGATCTTGGTTATTCAGCACACACTAAAAATTGTGACCTCTCCTGCAAGCTCTGGTGCACGCACATTAACAGCAGGTGCGCTGGCATTGTGATGCTTTCTAGCCAAGAGAGCCAGGACCTATAAGAGAGCTGGCTTTGAAATTAAGCGTACAGGGAGTCAATGGTCACAAGCTTGATGATCTGACAGCTGGGTATGTAGGCACTCTGTGACATAGGGCCGTGTCGACCCATCATCAAGTAGGAAGATATGACAGGGCTACTGACCTCGTGTCCAGGATTTTGATCTGCGTTAAAGCACAGAATTGAAAATTATTATACCAATAGCAGTGAGCAGTTTTTCTGAAATCTTATTACTCATGAACAATTTTTTGACCCCTGAGATAAGTCATTCTACAAATGATGCCCCTTTTGTCTGTGACCTGTGTGACCCCACTGGGTCTGTGACCTGTGTGACCCCACTGGGTCTGTGACCTGTGTGACCCCACTGGGTCTGTGACCTGTGTGACCCCACTGGGTCTGTGACCTGTGTGACCCCACTGGGTCTGAGACCTGTGTGACCCCATTGGTTCTGAGCTACAACATGGCATTGCCCTCGGGCAAGGGTGGCATTGTTATTGAAAAAAAGAAAACCTATCTTTTTTGGCTGCTTTTAAATGGTTATTACATCATAAATCTTTATGGCCTCTCCATGGGGTAGGAGCCAGAAAGTCATCCTGGCAGGATGGAATATACTCCTTTACATTTTTTGGGGGAATGAATGATGCGATTTCATTGGGAAAAGAGACCTTAAAGTCTAAAATAGCAGCCTTCTTTAGTGTTTCTTCCAGTCTCCTTTTTTATCTTTTGTACTGACTTTGCGACCTGACTGAGGGTATATTATTGGAAAATAGGTGGGAGATTGAAGATATCAAATAGTTGAGTAATAATATAGCTTAGTTGTCACCTAGCTTGACTTAACTCCATACAATAGTGACATGCTGGGTCAAGTGTTCTCTTATGTAATACTCTGTCTACCAGCATACTAATTTACAGACACTTACATTTGTGGGAAAGTGCACTTACTATAGCTGTGTTGTTACCAATTCATTGCAGAAATGCCAAATCAATTTTCCATGCTAAAAACTATATGGGGTTCATTGTTCTAGTCATGTCTTTGGGTAAGCAGTTGATAAATGTAGTGATACTCATATATTAAAGGGGCATTTATTTCTACTATATAATGGCAATGGCGAAACGTAAGACCCTGTTCACACTGCGTGTTTGCAGTGCATCTGGGGGTTCCGTCTGAATTCCCCTAAAAACGGGATTCGGATATACTGATGATGGGGGACCTAGACGTCCAGATCAACTTCTTTTGTGGTTTTGTGCTCCGTTTTTTTTTTTTTATGCGTCTGAGAAAAAAACACAAACTGAGTTCATCTGATCATCTGAACTCCTCGTGTCATTGCAGTCTAAGGCCCCATTGGCAATTTGTCTGAATCCCATTTTTAGGGCGGTTAAAATGGGACCCCCATCAAACTCCAGAAATACAGCGCAATCTGTTCCTAAGGGACCACCCCTGATCTTGAGACTAAAGGGTCCTGGAAGTTGCAGCATTTATGTGAAAGGTTTGTACTAATTTAGAAGAGAATACAGCGGGTCACAGAGGTTGGACCCCACCAATGCATTAGAAGGCTTGAATACACCTTTGACATGAGATGTATTCTTGTATCTCTGTGTAAGTTAATGCTGTTCTTCTTTGTGCATAAGTTAATGCTGTTCTTCTTTGTGCAGATATTTTCTGGGATAGACACTGGGATTGCAGAAGATTAACATTTTTTTGCAGAAATAGTGTCACTTTTGGGTATGACCTGTGTAGTATTGCCACTCTGTTCCATTCACTTGAATTGATGTGAGCTGCAATATCAGACAAAGTCCACGGACAGAGGTGGCACTGTTTCAAGGGGAAAAAAAGTATTTTTCTAATCTCAAACACTCTGTCACTGTTTAAAATAAGAGGAATATTCAATGGAACTGTTATGTGAAATAGAATAAGATCTCGAATTGTGAAGCGTTCACCTGGGACGGGTCTAATTTCTTATTTTGTATGTCAATAAATGAGATCCCGCAGTAAATAATTTCATCAGTACAAGCTGCTCTGAAAGCTGTACCCTTCTGACCAAACCATAAGAGGGTGCTTTGATGTTTCCAAGGGACTCTAAATGGGAGAATCAATAACGGGTTACTGGGCTTAAGTGCAGCGTAATGGACTTTGGTTACAATAATGGAGAATAGCAATATACGGTATACACCAATGCCTTCTCCAGCCGAGAAAAAGGTTTGGCAGAAACGAAGAGTATTACGTTCTGACTGGTTGATACTTTATGCCATTTTAAACTACTGCAAGAAAAAAATGACTGGAAGGGAAATAAAAATGAATCAATAAGTTTACACAACTTTTGAAGTAATAGACAAAAAAGGTCAAATATAGTCCAAAGTTTTGGGTTTTAGTCTTGGTTTGTCATATTGAATTTAAATGGCACCAGTCACATTCAGAAACTCTATTTACCTGTAGATATAGTGGTAATGTCCAACTAAATAGTGTTAATAATCGTATTTAGTCAGCTTAATGGAGTAGCGGCTACAGGGATAAAAATGAAGTTTTATTCTCCCTGTAGCTGCTTTCTTCCACTTAGAAGGGCGGTGCAGGGACCAGTTAGTCACTGCTCAGTATATTGTGAGCACACGCTAATCGATCCCCTGCATGCTGATTGATAGCCTGTTCTACACGCACGCACACTCCGGGACAGTCTGTCCATCAAAATGCCGGGGAATTATTACAGAGCGCTCGCTGTGTTGTAAGTAGCAACTGTAACCTCTCCCTTCATTATCTTGATGACTGGAAGCGAGCGGCTACAGGGAGGATATTCAAGGAAAGTACATTTTTCTCCCAGTAGTCGCTGTTCCAGTAATCTGGCTTTAAACCTAATTTATCTGCCCATTACCACTATATCTGCAGGTAAAGAGCATTTATGGATAGGATCAGTTCCCTTCAAGGGCATGTTTAAATTTTGTTTTTCGAGGAATCGGATGGAAACTGGGGTCGCAGATGGGTCTAAATACACCTCTATCCAAACTGGATTTTCATTATCTATCTGTTACTTTTACAGCTGAGACATGTTAACATTATTGTGGGTCTCCAAAAAAGAAGACTTGCTGCATTGTTATGGTGAATTTACAATGACTGTATTTGTAGATAATTCCTTTTCCTTTTATGCACATTATAAATAATTTACATGTAGTAGTGTGAGTTCTTGTTTGTTTTCCATTACATTGCATTTTACAACAGCCTAAAACCTGGTTTGCAGTCAGAGGCAAAGGTGCCTCCTGCCTGTTCTTCCTTCATTACCCTTTATGCCTCCTGCCTGTCTTTCTACCATTACCCTTTATGCCTCCTGCCTTTCCTTCCTTCATTACCCTTTATGCCTCCTGCCTGTCTGTCTTCCATTAACCTTTATGCCTCCTGCCTGTCCTTCCTCCATTACCCTTTGTGCCTCCAGCCTATCCTTCCTCCATTACCCTTCATGCCTACTGCCTGTCCTTCCTCTATTACCCTTTGTGCCTCCTGCCTGTCCTTCCTCCATTACTCTTTGTGCCTCCAGTCTGTCCTTCCTCCATTACTCTTCATGCCTCCTGCCTGTCCTTCCTCTATTATCCTTCATGCCTCCTGCCTGTCCTTCCTCCATTACCCTTTGTGCTTCCAGTCTTTCCTTCCTTCATTACCTTTCATACCTCCTGCCTGTCCTTCCTCCATTACCCTTTCTGTCCTTCCTCCATTAGGCCGGGATCACACATGCGAGAAACTCGCATGATTCTTGTGCGAGTCTCTTGCATGAACACCCGACGCTGCCACCGGCACTCGGACCGGAGCGTACAGTTGCATGTATTTCTATGCAGCCGCATGCTCCTGTGCGAGTGCCTGCGGCAGCGTCGGGTGTTCGTGCGAGTTTCTCGCATGTGTGATCCTGGCCTTACCCTTTTGTGCCTCCTGCCTGTCCTTCCTCCATTAGCCTTCATGCCTCCTGCCTGTTCTTCCTCCATTACTCTTTATGCCTCCAGCCTGTCTGTCTTCCATTAACCTTTATGCCTCCTACCTGTCCTTCCTCCATTAGCCTTTATGCCTCCTACCTGTCCTTCCTCCATTAGCCTTCATGCCTCCTACCTGTCCTTCCTCCATTATACTTCATGCCTCCTGCCTGTTCTTCCTCCATTACCCTTTATGCCTCCTGCCTGTCTGTCTTCCATTAACCTTTATGCCTCCTGCCTGTCCTTCCTCCATTACCCTTCATGTCTCCTGCCTGTCCTTCCTCCATTACCCTTTGTTAATTACCTTCAGCGTTTGTCAGTTTTCACCTTCCTGTCCAGCACAGATTTTTTTTAAATCGGACATATCATTGTATTTGGTAATAACTTTTCAATGCTTCTACATATCCCAGTGATTATTTCTGAGGTTTTATTTTTTGTGAAACATTGTACTTTGTTAGGCCTCTTTCACACTTCAGTCGTTTGGTGTCAGTTAAAATCCGCCAAAGTGTGAAAAAAGCGGATCCGCCACAAAGGAGGAAAAAAGGATGCAAACGGATCCGTTTTCAGATGGATCCGTCATGAACTTTTCAACCCGGAAAATGCATTGTGCGCATGTCTGGGAGAGAGAGAGGCCCCCCGGACAGTGTTCTCAGCATTTTGTATGGAAGCAACGGATCCATCGCTGGCAGATTCCGTCAAAAACGGATGGCAGCGGATCCGCCACCCATAGGCGCCCATTATACAAAACAGCTGACGCGGCGGATCCATCATAGTCCGCCATTTTGACGCACACAAAAAACGTTGCATTGGACGTTTTAAAAAAAAAAGCGAACGCCAAATTTATGACGGATCCGTCAAAAAACGGATCAAACAGCGACCATCCGTCAAAATCCATCACTAATGCAAGTCAATTGGAAAAAAGCGGATCCGCCAAAAAAAAAATGGCGGATCCGTTTTTTTCACACTTTGGCGGAATTTGACTGACGTCGCACAACTGAAGTGTGAAAGAGGCCTTAGTGGTAAATTTAGGTCAGTATGATTTGTTTATTTATGAAAATATCAGATTTTTTTTACCGAAAATGTAGCAATTTGTAAAATGTTTACATTTTTATGTCCTTTAGGGCTTGTTCACATGACCGTATTTTCTGTCCGAGTGCTGTCTGTGACGGACCGCATTTAGTGCAGAGGTTTTTTTTTTTTTCACTGACTGAATCTTCATGTGAAAAAAAATGGCAGCATGCACTAGTTTTTTTTCCGTTAATCATATGAAACTCGCCCATTCAAGTCTGTAGGTGTCCAAAAAATTTTGATGCCATAAGGAGTTACAGTATAGCACCTGTTTTTATGAATACATTGCAGTTCTATAGCATAGGAAACTATACTTTTTTTAATAGCTGCTGCTGTAAAAAAAAAACATGATTGCATACAGACTCCACACAGATGACGAGTAAGAGAAAAATTGCCCCACTCTTCTAGATATAACGGTGAACTTTTTTTGTTATGCTCTCGTATGAACCTACCCTTAAGCAGACACGTCCTTTTATTTTGTTACGGTGTTAGAAGGCTTACAAGTTTAGCATTAAAAAAAGTTGTCGACTACTTTATCATTGTTTTCCTAGCTTTTAAATAGGTATTTTGGAATAGGAGACGGATGTGCAGTACCCTGCCGCGGCCACTATCAGGAGACGGGCACACCAAAGGTGCCGATGTAATATGCAATGCAAAGAATCTTTGTAAATAGTGTAATACTAGATTATTGCAGAAGCGCCCCAATGGGACACCATTACAATACATATGCATAATATCGGCAAGTGCTAGTCCACATCTAGGACATACTCTGTAAACCATTTCTGTTCAGTCCTATATACGCTGTGTAGAAAGTAAATTCGGGAAAGTCTAGTGGATATTTTGCCAAATAGATGAAAGTATTGACTCCCACTGTTCCTCATCAATGGATCAAAGATCCGCCTCCTACTTTTCTTTTAATTTGTGTTTTTTCTAAATATTCATGCAAGAGGAATGTGTAAAACACAGAGGTGTGTGTGTGTGTGTGTGTGTGTGTGTGTGTGTGTGTGTGTGTGTGTGTGTGTGTGGTGTGTGTGTGAATGTGGGGAAAAATAAGAATTTGATACACTGCCGATTTTGCAAGTTTTCCCACTTACGAAGAATGGAGAAGTCTGTCATTTTCATCGTCGGTACACTCCAACTGTGAGAGACAGAATCTTAAAAAAAAAAAATCCAGAAAATCACATTGTATGATTCTTACATATTTCATGCAATAAAATGTAAATTAATTATTTGATGCAATAGAAAAACAGAACTTAATATTTGGTACAGAAACCTTTGTTTGCATTACAGAGGTCAGACATTTCCTGTAGGGTCTTGACCAAGTTTGTACACACTGCAGCAGGGATTTTGGCCCACTTCTCCATACAGATCTTCTCCAGAACTTTCAGGTTTCAGGGCTGTCGCTGGGCAACATTGAGTTTCAGCTCCCTCCAAAGATTTTCTATTGAGTTCAGGTGTGGAGACTGGCTAGGCCACTCCAGGACAATGGAATTCTTCTTACGGAGCCACTCCTTAATTGCCCTGTGTGTTTCGGATCATTGTCATTCTGCAAGACCCAAGCACGATCCATCTTCAATGCTGTTACTGAGGGAAGGAGGTTGTTGGCCAAAATCTTGAGATACATGACCCCATCCACCCTCCCTTCAATACGTTGCAGTCGTCCTGTCCCCTTTGCAGAAAAGCACCCCCAAAGGCTACTTTCACACTTGCGTTTTTTTTGCGCAGCGCATCTTGCGCTATCGGACGCATGCGCAATGTTCCCCTATCTTTAACATGGCGGGCGCAGGATCTAGCGCTTGCACGCATTTATGTGCGTTTGTCGTGCGCTGCGCATTTTCCCAGTGTGCGCCCATACGCGCCAGACGCTACATGTTGCATTTTTTTTTCCGCCCAACCGCTTTAAAAAAACGCGTGCGCACGTGTGCGCATGCTATGCGCAAAAAATAACATTGCAGTCTATGGGGGCGCTGGCGTGCGCATGGCTTTGCGCTCATCAGCGCTTTTGCACGCACGCGATTTTTCTGTAAATAATGGAGCCAGAGATGATGGAGCCAGAGATGATGGAGCAGAGATGATGGAGGCAGAGATGATGGAGGCAGAGATGATGGAGACAGAGATGATGGAGACAGAGATGATGAGACAGGATGATAGAGACAGATGATGAGACAGATGATAGAGACAGATGATAGAGACAGAGATAATGGAGACAGAGATGATGGAGCCAGAGATGATGGAGCCAGAGATGATGGAGCCAGAGATGATGGAGCCAGAGATGATGGAGCCAGAGATGATAATGTGACAAATAGAAAACGCATGCGCCAAAAAAACGCAAACGCATGCAAAAACGCATGAAATCGCAGACAAACGCTGCGTTTTTTTGTCGAAATGCGCATGCTGATGCGACTAAATATTGCAGCGTTTACAAGCGTTTGCATGCGTTTTTTTAATGCGCTTCATGTGCGCTCGAAACGCAGCGCAAAAAAAACGCAAGTGTGAAAGTAGCCTAAGTATGATGTTTCCCCACTATGATTCACATTTGGTACGGTGTCCTGGTTTTACTCATCCTTCTTCCTCCAAACACGGCGAGTGGCGTTGGTACTACAAAGTTCTGTTTTGTTCTCCTCTGACCACATGACCTTCTCCCATTCCTCCTCTGGATCATCCAGATGGTCATTGGTTAATTTCAAACAGCCCTGGACATATTCTGGCTTGAGCAGGGGGACATTGCCCCGCAGGATTTTAATCCATGACTGCGTAGTTTGTTACTAACAGTAATGGTTGAAACTGTGGCCCCAGTTCTCTTCAGGTCTTTGATCAGGTCCTCCCGTGTAATTCTGGACTGATTCATGATCGTTCTCAGAATCATCCTTACCCCACGAGGCGAGAACATACATGAAATCCCAGACCAAGGAAGATTGACCGTCATCTGGTTTCTTCCATTTTCTAAAAATCATGTTGTTGCCTCCTCAGCAAGCTGCTTGCCTATTATCCTGTATCCCATCCCAGCCTTGTGCAGGTCTACAATTTTGTCTCTGGTGTCCTTTGGCTGCTCTGTGGTCTTGACCATGGTGGGGAGGTTGGGGTGTGATTGAGTGTGTGGACAGGTGTCTTTTATACAGGTAATGAGTGTGGAGTAGGAGGTCTTCTTAAAGAAAAACTAACTTGTTTGTGAGAGCAAGGCCTCATACTCACTGGCTGAAAAAAAATCGGTCCGTTTTCTGCAGGAAAAAAACGGTACATTTGTTGTAAAAAGGCCTGCATGCGATTTTGATGCGATTTTAAATCGCACCATGCATTTTCTGTCAGTTTTCCATCAGTTTTCCATCTGTATGCAATGCGATTTTAACATGAAGTTTTACATAGAGCAGTTATCTCTATGTAAAAAGTCATGTAAAAATCACATTGTAACAAAAAAATTTTCACAAAAAGCAAATAATTATATATATAATAATATATATATATATATATATATATAATATAATATATATATAAAATATATAATATAATATATAGGTCATACACTTCTACATAGTATAATAGCCGCTAATTCATCCCTGGCATTACTGTAAAATCACACTGACAGCTTTAATAAAGAATAGAAACAATACATATACACACATAGAATGAATATATATATATATATATATATATATATATATATATGTAATTGTGACATATATATACATATATTTATAGTTCCTAGACTTCTACATACTGTAATAGCCGCTAATTCAATTGCCGGCTTCTGTGAAATCACAGAAGCCGACATGAAATGATACATTGTTTCCACACAGTTAACCATGTCATTTCCTGTATTTTGATATATGGTTTGAACTTACAATTACATGAGTGTATTTGTGCAAAATTTCAGACATGTAGGGGTTAATTAAAGGTGTAAATTCGTTGAAAAAAAATGCGTGGGCTCCCGCTGTATTTTCTCCACCAGACAGACAAAGCCAGCGAGTGGGGCAGATAATAATAGCCTAGGGAGGGTACATTTTTTTGTGCCCCCCCCTGGCTACTAACATCTGCCCCCAGACACCCCAGAAAGGGCAAATCTATAATTAGATTCGCCCTTTCTGGCACTTTGCCCGTCTATTCCCATTGCCCTGTAGCGGTGGCGAATGGGTTAATAAGGCGTTAATGTCACCTTAGTATTGAAAGGTGACCTTAAGGCAGGTTAATAATTGAGAGCTGTCAATTAGACAACTATCAATTATTAATCCTATTGTATGATACAAAAATCAAACACACACAGTTTAATAAAAAATAAGTTTAATGAAATAATCACACAGTTTTTGACCATATTTTATTTTCCTGCTAAAACCATTTCCTGTAATAAAAATAAAATAAAAAAGCAAAATTATTCTTACCAATCCGATGTACAGTCAGGTCCCACGGTGTAATCCATCAGAAAGGGTTAACAGGTTACAGCTTGCAGAGAGCTAATGCTGTCTCCAAGTTGTAACCCCATGAATGAATCAGTTACTCTCCCAGTGAAAGGAGAGGAATAGATTCATGAATGGAGCTTAATTGATTTATTGCCACTTTCACTTCAGTGACCTGACCTAACGTGAAAGTGGGATACAATCAATTAAGCTTCATTCATTAATCACATCCTCTCCTGTCGGCAGGAGATAAGCTCATTCATTCAGGAGCTATCAGATGAGCACGCAGGATTACTTGCGCTGCTTATCTGATTGCTAGTTAACCCTTTGTGAAGGATTACATCGTGGGACGTGACAGATCGCCAGATAGGTAAGAATAATGTTGTTTTATTATTTTATATTTATTTTAGAAGAACAAGGGCTTCGAACAGATTAAGAGTGAAATAAAAGATGGTCAAAAATGTGTTTTGATTTCATTAAAATTATTTATTCTTAAAGTGTGTTTGTGTTTTTTTATTTACTTCAATAGGATTAATAATTGATAGTTGTCTAATTGACAGCTCTCAATTATTAACCTGCCTTAAGGTCACCTTTCAATACTAAGGTGACATTAACGCCTTATTAACCCATTCGCCACCGCTACAGGGCAATGGGAATAGACGGGCAAAGTGCCAGAAAGGGCAAATCTAATTATAGATTTGCCCTTTCTGGGGTGTCTGGGGGCAGATGTTAGTAGCCAGGGGGGGGCACAAAAAAAATGTACCCTCCCTAGGCTATTATTATCTGCCCCCACTCGCTTGCTTTGTCTGTCTGGTGGAGAAAATATAGCGGGAGCCCACGCATTTTTTTTCAACGAATTTACACCTTTAATAAACCCCTACATGTCTGAAATTTTGTACAAATACACTCATGTAATTGTAAGTTCAAACCATATATCAAAATACAGGAAATGACATGGTTAACTGTGTGGAAACAATGTATCATTTCATGTCGGCTTCTGTGATTTCACAAAAGCCGGCAATTGAATTAGCAGCTATTACAGTATGTAGAAGTGTAAGAACTATAAATACATATATACTAGCTGTAGTACCCGGCTTCGCCCGGGTTAATTAATAACTGCTGTTAGCTGTAACAAAATAGACTATGTTAACAAAAATTTATTCTGCACATAAAATTCACACACCAAAACGTGCGGGGGTTAAAATTTCCATTCAACACATAGCCTATGATGCTCCTGGGGTTGAGATGTGCGGGCATGCAAAATTTCATGCCCGTAAGTACAACGGTGCAGATTCCTATCCCGGGCCAAAATTATTTGCCAATTTGGAATGCGCGGGGTTAAAATTTCGACTCAAAACCTAGCCTATGATGCTCCCGGGGTCGAGACGTGCGGGTGTGCAAAATTTCATGCCCGTAAATGCAGATTCCTATGCCGGACATACACACAAGCATTTAGCTTTCTCCCCATTATGTAGATAGGGCCAAAATTGTTTGGCGATTTGGAACGTGCGGGGGTTAAAATTTCCATTCAACACATAGCCTATGATGCTCCTGGGTGAGATGTGCGGGCATGCAATTTCATGCCCGAATACACGTGCGATCCTATCGGGCCAAAATTATTTCGATTTGATGGCGGTTAAAATTCTATCAAACCTAGCCTATGACGCTCCGTGCAACTGCGGTGTGCAAATTCTGCCTAATCAGATTCCAGCGGACTACACACAAATCAGCTTTTCCATTATTATAGGCCAAATGTTTGGCGATTTGAACGCGCGGGGTTAAAATTTCTGACTCAAAACCTAGCCTATGACGCTCCCGGGGTCGAGACGTGCGGGTGTGCAAAATTTCATGCCCGTAAATGCAGATTCCTATGCCGGACATACACACAAGCATTCAGCTTTCTCCCCATTATGTAGATAGGGCCAAAATTGTTTGGCGATTTGGAACGCGCGGGGTTAAAATTTCGATTCAAAACATAGCCTAGGACGCTTTCGGGGTCGAGACGTGCGGGCGTGCAAAATTTCATGCCCGTAAGTGCGACGGTGCGGATTCCAATCCCGGACAAACATACCCACATACATACACACATACATACATTCAGCTTTATATATATATATGTATGTGTCACAATGACATGTATATATATATATATATATGTGTTCTATGTGTATGTATCTACTGTTTTGTGAGCTGTCAGTGTGATTTTACATTAGCCGGGATGAATTACCGGCTTTTCAAAGGAGACTGATGCGTATAAATCGGACAGCACGTGCATGGTGCGAGTGCTGTTCGTTTTTTAATCGCACCCATTGACTTGCATTGGCGATTTTCATCCCAAAATCGCATCAAATCGCAGCAAGCTGCGATTTTTTTCTCACACCAATATCTGATGAGAAAAAAATCGCTAATGAGAACTCACCCATTGACTAACATTGGTCAGATTTGCATCCGATTTTTTATCGTCTGATTTTCATCCGTTATCGGCACCAGTGAGTATGAGGCCCAAGAATTGAATTCTTGCTGGATGGAAGGTGATCAGTTTCTTATTTCATGCAATAAAATGCAATTTAATTACCGTATGTAAAAATCATACAATGTGATTTTCTGATTTTTATTTTGAGATTCTGTCTCTCACAGTTGAAGCGTACCTACGATAAAAATTACAGACCTCTCCATTCTTTGTAGTTGGGAAAACTTCCAAAATCTGCAGTGTATCAAATACTTATTTTCCCCGCTGTTTATATCTATCTCACAAAAAACAGATTTAAAGAACAGGTAATTTCCTGATCTCATTTCCTTTAAGAATATGCTTCTTACATTCCTGACAAACAACTGATTTTGCCTGAGAAATCTGCATACAGAAATGTAGTATTACAAGGCTGCTATTCAGATAATTAGATAATGCTGCTCTATGTCCGCCAGAACAGGAGCCCCCGCAGAGTGATGATGCATTCTGGCACATGGTGTAACATCCTGAGCCGGGGTCTATCCCATATGATGTACATATGCCGTAATATGTATCATACCATTAGTACGTCTGCATCTGAGGCTTTGTTGATTTTGTTTCTACATTCTTAACTAGAAATCACCGTGGAACAACTCCAGTGTTAACCCCGTCGGTATTTCAGAACAGCGGAAAAGGATCTTTCCAGGGTTCATGTGACAGGGCGTGCAATAAATCTGTTCCGTTATAAAGACTTTCACCCACTCTGATTGTCACTACTAGATTATACCTCCCAGCACGGAAAAAAAAAACACAAAAAAAACCCTCTACACTAATTATATCGGATGCATCTCCTGTTAGCCTAATAATGACCAAATATTTATTTGTAGGTTCCCATACTGAAGACCTTTCTCCTACTGATCCATACCTCTGAAATTCATCGACTTGCTGCAGAAACATCCCTATTTTGATGTATTGAATTAAAGGGAACTGGTCACCTGATTCATGCTGTACAAATCGCGGGCACCATGAATCCGGGCCGGGGTTATTGAATACAGCCAGGAAGCACTCTGGAGTCGCAGTGAAATTACATTTAAAAAATGTGCCTGCGACCATAGCTGGAGACGAGGTTAGTCCCACACTGCCCTTGGCCAGCTGTTCCCAGCGCTGCTAGAGGTTATTGAAAGGTATTTCACTATATACATGCAAAATTAAGACCTGTCAATCACCTAGAGTGGCGCTTTGAAGACCCTGCCAGGGGCAGCTATGCACTTATGATTACCTTGCTTAAATGAATGATTGATTTCGTAAGCAAGAGACTGAATTAGGCTATGGTTCCACGGTCCGGAACCATAGCGCTTTTGACGGAGCGGAAATTCCGCTCCGTCTAAGCCCCGCCCCCTTTCTGACGCGCGATCTTTCCGGAGGTGTTCAGGACACCTCCGGAACACCTCCGGAAAGAGCGCAGGGCTACATAGCCCTGTGTTAATTATGTTGCGGCGACGCACCGTCGCCGCAATACGCGAGGACATGCTGCGGTCTAAAAAGACGCGCCGCATGTCCGTTTACGCAGATTTGCCACCTGCGTATTGTTACGCATAGTGGAGACGGGATTTCTTGAAATCCCCTCCACTATGCTGTAACATCTGGACGCTGCGTGTTTGGCGCTGCGCCAGCGCACAGCGCCAAACACGCAGCGTTTCCTGACCGTGGAAACTCACCCTCAGGGAACGTATTGATAAATCTACTCTCATATTTGCAATCATTTAGTAAAAAAAAGACAAATGCTTTAGACTGCGGCGACCCCTAACAAAAACCCCCCGATAGTATCTCTCTCCCTCCCCTTCCCACAACTACCATATCAATAATGAGAAACACAAGTAATTGCTGGGTGAGGGTCACAGCTTTTAATTTCTTTTATATAAACATATATAACAATAAAAGGAAGCACTTTTAAAGCTCACAACGGCCAGTAGCCAAATGCCCTGCAACATCTGCAGGCAAGTCAGCCTACTTAACCTCACAATTCCGTTGCTTCCTTTGTTGAAACAGCCGCTGTGACTTTACATCTGTAACGAAACAAGTATTAATTACCCTTACATAAGGGAGGGAGGGTGGGACAAGCACCTCCGGGACCCAAAGGGGAAGAGGAGGATCCTCGCCGCTGCTGCCCTTAAATACACAGGTATTGCCGGGGGGGCTGACATATCCCGAACGTTGCCCATTGGCCTGCGTAACACGGATCAAACCACCATAACCCCATAGAGGGGAAGGGGAGGAGTTAAAACCTGGCTGTATAGTTTGTGATGGAGGAGGGGCACTGCAGTCAGTGGCACATTCCTTAAACAGTGTTGTGCCATCCAGACTGTGGCGACCCCTAACAAAAACCCCCGATAGTATCTCTCTCCCTTCCCTTCCCACAACTACCATATCAATTAGAAACACAAGTAATTGCTGGGTGAGGGTCACAGCGTTTAATTTCTTTTATATAAACATATATAACAATAAAAGGAAGAACTTTTAAAACTCACAACGGCCAGTAGCCAAATGCCCTGCAACATCTGCAGGCAAGTCAGCCTACTTAACCTCACAATTCCGTTGCTTCCTTTGTTGAAACAGCCAAGGAGGATCCCGTGTAGTCCTACACGGGACTCCGACCCCCACCCATCAAATACAACGCTTGTTCTATCCCATCTTGGAGCCCCGACAACAGGATATCTAAACCAATATCAGTGAGGTGGACACCATCTGACCTCAAGAGAGCTGCATTGTCACCCTCCAGCTGACGATGCCTCACCACCACACCAAACTTATCCCGCACAAACTTGGACATACGTGTGTTGATGGTGCGCCTAGTCCGCTCCACTGCCATCCCATCCCGGGCACCCTGCCACACAGCTCTGGGAACTATTTCCGACCAGACTAAAATAAGCTCGGGGAAAAAACTTGGGAACCTTTCCAAATCAGACCTCATCATGGTCAGCAGCTCAGCCACTTTGTAGGAACACAAGTCATTTCCACCAGCATGTAAAACTAAAATTACTGGTCCAACCACATCCCTCCCAATATCAACCACCTCCTGTAACACCTGAGGCCATCTCAGACCCTGAATACCCCTCCAATTTACTTCCATACCCTGGAAACCCAAAAGTCTTCCACCAGGACGGCATTCCGCTCTCTGAGCCGCCCAGAAAATATGTGAATGGCCTAAGAGCCACACCGTTGGCCTGGAACGACCTAGACAATAAAAGAAAACAGATTATATTAATAAATCCGGTCTGATATACCTGAAATAACAAGCGGAGCTCCACCGTCCAATCCTTTTCACCTCCAACTCTGATAAACCCGCTTTTGCAGCCTCAGTAGCGACCCCTATGCGAAAGGAGTGTGTACCATATTCTCCTGCAGAAACCCCCGATGCCTGTAAGCCCTTACGAAAGATAGACTGAAATTGAAATTTAGTCAACGGGGACCCATCCGCATGCGCAAGGAAAAATTTTCCGCTACTTCTGAATTCCAAGTAACATAAAACTGTCTTAACCAGGCAAACTGGGCCTGAGACTGAGTTTACCAAAATTCAAGCTCCCCTCCCTGAAGGATCTGTTTTTGACATGCGAATACGGAGACGAATTGCATCCCCAACTACCACCACATCCTACCACAATAAACCTCTGTCTGAACTAGCTTTTGATCTAGGAACTAATTCGCTGATACGTAATGCGCCAAAATACAAGATTACATACGCAGCAGAAAATCGGGAAGCTTCAGATTGAGAAGAGCAACTAACAGAGGTAAATGACACCAGCTTGTGTAATAAGGCAATAGAAATGGGTTGTCTACTTTCTTTGCAGGGTTGGGCTCTTTTCCACCCTTTTAAAGACTATCTGATAATAAAAGACTTCGTGACATCTGGCCAACCTAGTAGCTGAAAATAAAAAGCCAAACCCGATAGACGTTGTTGAGCCGAAAAACCAGAAATCCCAGACTGCAACATTAACATCAAAAATTCAACTGTTACGTCCAGTCTGCCCTTGCAGCACGAGTGAACTGGTCTCCCCTTGATCAAACGACACCACTCAACCCAAGACTTACCGTATGATTGCCAAGTAGAGGGGGCTACTGACGAACGGACCAGTGACATCAACTGTTGGCTACAATGTCCCATAGGGAAGAAGGGCAAAGCAATCCTATCGGGTGGGCACTGGGGAGAAGCTCTCTGAAGACCTGTCAATTGAAATGCGACAAAGCATCAGCGATATCATTTTCCACTCCTGGAACGTGTCGAGCCCGAAACCAAATGTTCTTATTTAAACATACAAGGACCAGGTGGCGAAGAAGGCTAAGAACTGGAGGAGAGGATGAAGACAAGCGATTTATACAATGGACCACGCTGAGATTATCACACCAGAAACATATTTTTTTGTTGGCAAACTGAGTACCCCATATCTCCACTGCTGCTACAATGGGAAAAAGTTCCAATAGCGTAAAGTTTTTGCAAAACCCTTGCGACTTCCACGACTCTGGCCAAGCGACCGCACACCACTGATCTCCAAAAATGGTGCCGAAACCAGCCGACCCGGCAGCATCTGAAAATAATTTTAACTCCTGGCAGGTAATTTCTGAAGACTTGAAACAATTACGGCCGTTGAATGACATCAAAAATGTTTTCCAAACCTCCAAATCTGCCCGTAAACTTCTTGTTATCCTGATTTTATGACCAGGGAGGGAAGCCCCTCTAGTCGCCAACGACAAACGCCTTGAAAAAACCCTACCCCTTGGCATGACTTTACAGGCAAAAACCAAGAGTCCGAGTAAGGATTGCATTTGTTGTAGGGTAACTTTTTTAACGGAACAAAAACCTTCAATCATGCACATCAATTTCTCCACTTTTTCGACAGGCAAGCGATAAACCATGTTCACAGTGTCGATTTCAATACCTAAGAACGACAGGGTCGTAACTGGACCAACCGTTTTTTCCGCAGATAACGGGACCCCAAACTGATGAGCTATCTCCTTGAAAAAATTCAATAACTGCAAACACACGGCTGAATCATTTGGTCCCACAAACAGAAAATCATCCAGTGTGTGACAGACCTGAAACCCGTTCCCGATCTAACAACCCAATCCTAAAAGGAACTGAAGAGTTCAAATTAATAACAAGATATGGAACAACCCATCAGGAGGCACATGTCGTAATAATAACCATCATCCACCTGACATCCCAAAAGGTGAAAACAGTCAGGGTGAACTGGTAAGAGGCAGAAGGCAGATTCGATATACAGACTTCGCCAGGAGGGCGCCGGCGCCAGCCTGGCGGACCAAGGCCACCGCCCTGTCAAACGAAACGTATGATACCAATGCGTCCTCCGAAGAAATTCCATCATTAACAGACTCACCCTTGGGGTAGGATAAATGGTGTATAAGACGAAAAGTGCCAGGTTAGTTTTTTGGAACTAAACCCAAAGGGGAAACTCTGAAGTTCCAAAAAGGAGGAGTGTTGAATGGACCCGGAATCCTGCCTAACTTCACTTCTTTGTCGATCTTCTCGCGCAAAACTTCGGGGTGGTCCCGGGCAGATTTCAAATTAGCGGCAAACGAAGAGACCTACTAAATTTGAAAGGAATAAAAAACCCATATGAAAAACCGAACCGAATTTGACCCACCGCATCTTTATTGGGGTACCGGTCTAGCCAAGGGGCCATCGCGGATACGCTCACCGGGGTCCTTATGATCCCTGCTTTCAGTAGAGGCAGGCTTGACTGGAAGTTTGTTCGTGGGGCGGGGACAGCGGGCCAGCGGGATGAGCTCCTCCACAGGAGGAGCATTCATGTTTATATTTGCATAACACAAAAAAGCGGCAGTGTCCTTCATTGAATAACCAGCAGGCTCCCGGTCTCCGGACGACCACTGAGTTTTGACCTGCTGTTGTGGGGTGACTAGTGGCCGCTGTTGGAAAGGGGGGCTGTTTTTGAGAAAGCATTAACCTGATCCACACGTCCGTAGCCTTAACCCCCCAACCTATTTCAGGCTGCAGGGCCAGCCGTCTTCGGAACTCCTCATCATAGCGCCACCAGGCAGAACCGCCGTGGGCCTTGTAAGAAGTGTAAATCATGTCCTGATAAATGAACAAATCAAAACACCGTTCCGGATGTTTTTGGCCCATGACACAGCCCAAAACCGCAAAAGCCTGTAACCAATAACTCATGGTTTTTGCGACCTTCTGTCTGCTCCTATCAAAAGGTCTCTCATTTAGTCTCCTTTTCTTATCGACCTTATGCTGGTCCACCAATACTAATGACCATATATCTATATAATCATTTGACCATATTTTATTCTTGGTTTCGGTATCTAAATGAGAACCAAGTGGGCTAATACCACAATAAAGGGAATCTTTAAATATACTGGCAAGCGGTGGCTCGACTATACTTCCGAGATCCTTTGCGTTACTTGTGTATTACCAACCGGTGTTGAAAACTGCTCAATCAAAGCCCTAAGGGCCGGTAAAAGATCGGAATTGTCCGTTTTTCCTGCAAAAGAAAAGCTGCACTCACCCACTTCTGCTGCAGGAGGAGGGACTCCACTTGAAGGAGGAACTCTGGCACCTGCACTGACATCTGGATGAGTGAGGGCCAGGCTGGCAGCCCTGGATGCAGCTCTCGGCTCGGCCAGGCTGGATGCCCTAGCTGTAGCTCTCAGCTCCCGTCTCTCGCCACGAGAACGATGCCGATAATCGGGACTCGCTGATGCGCTGGAAGACTCCGAAGTTGACGGAGAGCGCCATCTTGAGGACCGTGACCTGCGACCCCTCCCGTGAGATCTAAACCTCCGACGCGCATGCATGGAACGCTTGCTACTCGGCTTGATGAGCGGTGTCCATAATGATGATGGGATGAAGTTGAAGAGGACACACTTGAACCACGGCGACTACGCCTATTCGGTTCAACCTCCTTATATGTGGCAGTTGCCAGAACAGGAGCTACCCTTGAGGCACAGCAGGAGCCAAATCGCCCCCTGAAACCACATTACTGACAGCAGCCATGCCAGAAACAGCACGATCAGACAGGGGAGGGAGCACCCTAAGAGTTTGCTGCATGCCTACTGAAAAAGGCTCTGGTGTGTCCTCTGAGGAGGCTGAGGTACTGCCTCTAGACCCCATCTGCACACTATATGGGAGCTGCACTGAATAGGGCAGTGGTGAAGGGGTTACAGTTGGTGGAACAGTAATGGTGCCTACCCTGCTGTGCACGCTGACATGTGAGGGAAGGCTGGGCTGAGATAAAGTGGACGGAGCCACACTCTGTCCGGCCCGAGTGTATAGCCACTGACTCGGCAGGCAGCGAAGCAGAGAGCGTGGCCAGGGGCACAGTGACCGGATCCCCCCCGTCTGCTCGGCGTGCACAAAAGCGCCCGGCAGATGAAGGGAAATCCTCAGCAGCTGCAGGCTGAGCAACCATCGCCATAACAGGGGGCAGAGCCATAGCGCTATGACTCACAGGGGGCGGAGCCACAGCAGACGGAGCTGTGGAGGATGGGAACACTTTGCTTTTCCGGCGCCCACGTGAACGCGCGCCCGGGAAAGCAGAAGAGGTAATGGGGGAAGGGCTGAGACCGACAGGAGGGCGGGAACGCCTCACGGACCGCCGGCCTCCTGACATCGGAGCAGCAGGAGTTGGGAGATAGGCACTAAGCCCTGAGATCGGGGCCTGCACCCACTGCTCACCCTCCTGCGACGCCCTAGCACGCAACAAGTCCAACACGGGATCAGCCATCTCTCTCTCTCTCTCTCTCTTCACCAGACAGTGCAGACAAGCACCTCTGGGACCCAAAGGGGAAGAGGAGGATCCTCGCCGCTGCTGCCCTTAAATACACAGGTATTGCCGGGGGGGCTGACATATCCCGACCGTTGCCCATTGGCCTGCGTAACACGGACCAAACCACCATAACCCCATAGAGGGGAAGGGGAGGCGTTAAAACCTGACTGTATAGTTTGTGATGGAGGAGGGGCACCGCAGTCAGTGGCACATTCCTTAAACAGTGTTGTACCATCCATAAATGTAGGAGATGACATCACTCTCTAATCCACAAAGTCTGTTGCTCAGATTCATCAAGACTGGCATTTTATACACCAGTTTTGATGAAATGTGCCCTGGAGAAAGGGGTATGTACTTCTTCATGGGCGTACCCAGGATCAAAACTAGGGGGGGCAAGCCATGGTCGTTCAGGTTGTAAAATATAAGAACAAAAAATGTACCTTATAGATGACGTCGTCTCTGGAGTCATTCTCCTTTTCTTCATCTTGTCCAGACCCTATGATGAGTTTTCTCATCCACAGTCGTCTCTGCAGACCTCCATCTTCTCCGCTCTTCTGCACCAACTCTCCACACGATGCCCTTAAAGACAGAAGAGTCATTATAATGCTCCTGAATAAAAATATCTGCAATATACTGTCGCCTCACACTATTCCCCTCCCTCCTCACGCTGTCTCCTCATATATTTACCCCCTCACTCTATTCTGCCTGCTCACACATACCCCTGACTCCCCATACTGTGTCTGCACACATCCCATCACCCTCACTCCCCATACTGTGTCCACACACATTCACCCGTTCACTCCCCATACTGTCTGCAACCATCCCCCATACTGTTTCCTCATACATACATGCTCTTCAGTACCCTCAAATCCCCCCACACATTAAATCCCCCATCCCCACTTCAAATCCCCCCACACACATTAAGTACCCCATCTACACTCCAAATCCCCCACATACATTAAGTACCCCCCCACCCACACTCCAAATCCCCCCACATACATTAAGTACCCCCCCATCCACACTCCAAATCCCCACACTTAAAATAACCCCCCATCCCCACTCCAAATCCCCCCACACATTAAATCCCCATCCCCACTTCAAATCCCCCCACACACATTAAGTACCCCATCTACACTCCAAATCCCCCCACATACATTAAGTACCCCCATCTACACTCCAAATCCCCCCACATACATTAAGTACCCCCCCATCCACACTCCAAATCCCCCCACGCATAAAATAACCCCCCTATCCCCACTCCAAATCCCCCCACTCATAAAAGTAAACCCCCCATCCCCACTCTAAAACCCTCCCCCCCCCCCCCATACACTCACACTCACACATGTCCCCCGTTAATCTTCGGTGGTTCTTCAGCTCCATTACACGTCTGGAGCACTTACCACCAACCGCTGCCTCACTGCCTGTGTCTTCACCTCTGAAGAGCCAGCGTGTGACGTCAGCAGCGTGATCATGTGACCTGATCACGCTGCTGGCGCTTCATGAATGCGGAAGTGCCTGCGGCGGCGGTCAGGGCACAGAGCACTGCAGAGGAGCAAGATGTGAGTGTGTGTAGCTCAGCTGTATACTAGCGTCTCTGACTCTGACACCTGGCTGGAGCCTGGAGTGAGTCAGATGCTAGCACACTGTGACTGCACAGCGATGCGCAGCAGCAGCACTTTCTCTGAGCCGGCTGTCAATTTGACAGCCGGCGCTCAGAGAACGGGAGAGGGGGCGGCAGAATGCAGCTACAGGCCTCATCTTGGCACGGCGCGCCCTGCTCCTAGGGGGGGCAACGGCCCCTCCTGCCCCACGGTGGGTACGCCCATGTACTTCTTAATAAATTTGGCGCAGTTGGTGTGCACTATTTTAAGAGATGTACTCGTCGGGGATTGAAGTACTTTTCTGTTGTAATTTACACTATTTTTTTTTACTTTAAAGGGAACCTGTAGCCAGAAAAAAAGTGCTATCTGCAGGTTAATAGTATTACTAACCCACCCAGCACGCACACTTGGTCAAACGCTGCAGGGGAAAAAATTAACTTTATTCCCCCCAGCAGCGTACGGCTTCCAGTCACGAGGGGCGATGCCAATGAGGGTTCGCTCACCGTTCTGACAATACAGAGAGGCAGCTGTAACTGCGCCCCGGCCCTGACGGACAGCAGGCCCTAATGCAGAGCCACTGTCAATCAGTGGCGGCAGCGCGGTTACCACCGCCTCTCTGTATTCTCAGAGCGGTATTGGCGGCACCACCCACATGACTGAAACCGGAAGACTGTCGGGGATAGAGGGGGAAATGAAGCTCATTTTTTCTTCAAAGTGTTTGGCTAAGTGGGGCGCCAGGCAGGTTAGTAACGCTGTTAACCTGAAGATGAACCCCATATCTGCAGGGTAATAGTTTTATTCTTGTGACTGGTTCCTTTAATTCTGATATTTTTCTTGGTTCTACACAGCCACGCCCCCTCCGTACTTAGCTCCTCCCACTTTATAAACCGTTGCCTGAGCTGTATGCCACTGGTGTGAAAACGCTAATACATAATCGCAATCTTTTTGCTCACTACGCTATGCACACACGTTTAAAATAGTTTCATGCCAGAAAACTGTCGAATATTTGCTTGCTGAATCGGGCACTGTAGTTTACTGGTGTTGCTATGTACTGCAGCTTAAAATGTATTAAATTGCCCTGATCAGAGGGACGATCATGACGTTTTCGAAGGTTAGTCCGCCATGATCCGTGTTGCCTCCTTTTATGGCAGTGGCAGATGACTCTTGCGATCTACCACAGTCGACTCCCACTGTATATAAAGCCTTCTCAAGACATCGGCTGCTCATGTTTGATCTTAATATAGGTCACATGTTGCCTAAAAGTTTTTTGAATTGTGTGATTGATTGGGTTGGCCAGAAAAAGGAAGTTATCGCTTATCTGCAGGAGTGGTCAACCCCCACCGATCTCCAGAACTTGCCACTTTTATCCTCATCAGCTATGTTTATGCTCAACCAAAGCTCCATGTATTCTCTGTGGGGCTACTGAAATAGCAGTGTGTCAGCTGTGCTCGGCAATCCAATAGAGACTGCATGGAGCTGGTCGACCTCGACCATGTGTGATACCACTCCAGTGGGAAAAAAAGTGGCCCTTTATGGCAATCAATAGCATCCCAGCCATTGGACCCTAACTGATTTCTAAGCTATTATTCATCATGCAAATAGGTGATGACTCCTTTACGTTAGAAATAGTTGAAGTTTTTTGCTAGGAAATAGATTGTAGTCCCTGGTGAAGCTTATAAAAATGGCCTGCCCATCTATGCACACTTATGCTACACTTTTTGCTTACTCACACTTGATTACTAAGCTAGGCAAACAGTGCCACCTGGTACTACCGTGAGCAATGGCAGACTTAATCCAGGAGAGCCATTAAATGCATATATAATTTGTGCAATGTTCTGTCTCCTTATTACGATGCAGCTAAATAACATAATTCAATAGTTGCTTGGTTATTGAGTAAAGTCAGCCAAGGAGAGTTCTGAGGTCATTATGTGTTTTTTTTTTTACTTACTCAAGCAAAAGCAGTTTATATAAAGCCATTCATCAGCAGATTTAAAGGGTCTGGCTGACATGATAAAAGATAAAAATAAACAACCGATTCGGTATCCATTAACCTTTTCGCTCCCGGGCTTAAGCTTATTTCATAACTTTATGTGATTCTTATTTCTCCTGGGAGAAATAGATTTTGGTACATTTTTGCTTTTCCACATACTTGGATGAAAAACTTACATGCAATTTTCAAGTTTTAAAGGTTTGACTTTTTTTTTCCATCCTTTTTTTATACAGCCTTGTTCACACGTTCAGTGTTTGGTCAGTATTTTACATCAGTATTTGTAAACCAAAACCAGGAGAGGAACAATCAGAGGAAAAGTAGGAACACGTCAGTGTGTAGCCCTGGTACACAATACCAGGAGGATGAGTGGAGAGGTAACAGTTAAGGGCTCTTCATGACATCACGTACACTTCGGACACACCCAGCAGGGGTGTGGAGGGGAGTGATTCATTCAGTCAGATTCCTGTCCTTGGACAGAGCAGACGTGTTCAGTCTGAGCCTGTTAGCAGTTCAGAAAGTGGAGGCTAGTACAGGTGGCCTAGTTCACCTCAGCCTAGTCAGAGCTGTGCCCCACTGGAAGACAGACTTAGATATCTATTAAGAGTGTGAGCAGATCGAAGGGCAAAGTGGAAGAGAACAGAGAAGTGCCATAGGTCAAGGATACCTGCACATTGTAACCGGTCACTGGGGACCGAAGGATCACTATAGCTTCAAGCTTAGTGGTGAGAAAACCAGAGGCTTACCGGACCTTAGGTAGCGGAAAGCAGCCCCTAAATAGTCGGTACGTAACTGGGGTCAGGGGAAGTGAGGACCTTGAGTCTCTGCAGGACAAGATAGGAATTCAGCTCTCCCACAGGAAGGCTCCGACCACAAAACTGACTGGGCAGAACAGCTTTGGAATAGCTGGAATTATAGAGGGAACTACGCTTCAGGCTGGTTGCACTCATCATCATTGGACAGTAAAGGAGGCCCCTAACTTGCTTAACCGTTGCCTCAAAGCTCATCCTCCATCAACCCCATCAGCCTCCCTGGGAACTGCCTTACCATCTTACAAGTAAAAGGTATGGAGAGACGCTGACGGTGTGAGACTGAGTTATTTATTTGCATGCCTGCACAACCCTGCTTTAACTACCGACCTGAGGGAAGAGTCCCACCTGTAGGGGACCCGACATCTAGCTGCCTCACCATCCCCTCAGAGATCTACAGCAGCGCTGGTACAAATTACCAGAAGACTACAGGTGGCGTCACGAACTGTATATAAATCTATCCCCTGTAAATATATCCCCAACATACGCCAGACCGCCAGGGCCACAGACCGAGCCACCGCTACCTGTGACAATCCCCATAGACTTCCATGGGCTCGGCTCTGAGTACCCCATTGCCCTGGTAACCCACAATTGTGGTGCGTGGTCGATACAATTTGGCGTCACGAACAGGATACGAAACTTGCAGCATTGCGAGCCCTGTGTGCCTGTGGAGTGTTTTGGTGAAAAAGACTGTTGCTGTTGTTTGGCGCCAAATACCGCCATATTTGCCGCCAGATTCGCGCCCTAAGGCGCTGGAGAAGAAGGAGGGCGTACCTGAAAGAGCGCGCAGAGTCTTGAACACGCCCCTGGCTCTGACTCAGCGGCAGGTCCTGCAACAGGAAGTGAACGCTCTGACATCAGAGCGCCTGCGACGAAGGTCCTGTTCCCACTGCGGTGCCTGTGAAATAGCAGCGTCTGAAACCGGTAGGCTCCGTTTAACCAAGGGGGCGCTAAAATGTCACAACAACCGGCTGACAGTGCGGCCCCGGCCGGAGGCCCCAATCCCGCACCGCCTGGTATTGTAGCGCCAGATGGGGGTGCAGGCCCAGCACCCAGTCCGGTAGTCCCGATCATGCCACTAACGCTCCCATATATGCCTGGGGCGAAATGGCTTCCCCAGTACAGCGGTGAGCCAGGCACATTAGCAGGCTTCAAGCGGAAGTTATGCAGCATCCTAGAAATGTACTCCATGTCTGAGAGACAAAAAGCTGCTGTGCTAATAGGGCAGCTAACCGGCGCTGCTGAGAGGGAAGTGGAGACTTGGGATACCGTTGATCAGGAGTCGGTACCTGCGATCTTCCTTAAGCTACATGCCATATTTGAAGACCGCACAGAAACGGATCTCCGGATGGCCTTCTATCACTGTTCACAACAGCCAGGTGACAGCATCCGGGACTACGCTTGCCGATTACAGGGAGCCCTGAGAGCCCTCAAGCAGATTAACAATTTAAATGCTATCGACGAGAATAAAATGCTGAAAGAACAATTTATACAGGGATTGAGATCCCAAGAGGAACGCAGAACTGTAAACTGGTGGTCCTTAGATCATCCGGATGCTACCTTTGATGCCCTAAAAGACATGGCAATAAAAGGGCTGCGGCCCCTGGGCAAACCCGAGGTGGCAACCCAACATCATCGGGGTGAAGTCACTCTGGAACCGGCAGTAACCCCCTGTTCCCCGTTAGTGGCCGAAGCCAAAGCGCAGATGACATCTCCTAGTGAATTGGACTGTCTGCGCTCAGAGGTGCGCCAGCTGACTAAAAATCTGGCCGCTGTGATGAGTGCCCTGCAGCTGCGGAAAGAGGAAGAAGGGAAGATCTTATTAGCTGACTGCCCAGAAGACGTCCCGTGGATGCACCGGAGAAGAAAGAAGACGTCGCCCCCCCAGAGGAGGACAACGCCACCCCCAGGAGCGACCTCTGATCAACACCCTCCTCGTCGAGAGATCATCTGTTATCGCTGCAACCGGAAAGGTCATCTGTCTCCACAGTGTCCTTTAAACGGGCAGAACCTGGGTCCAAGGGCCAACACCCAGGAGAATACCCGTCAGGCCCCCTAGACTGGAACCGCAGGTATGTGGGCGGGCGACCCTACCTGTCTATTATTCTAGATGGTATTGCTGTTCCGGCATTGTTAGACACTGGGTCGCAGGTGACCCTAATACCTGATGCCCTATATACCAAGTACTGGTCAATGGACAGTCTTAAACCTCCGAGCCTTGACTTTACCGTGTATGCTTCTAATGGTCTTCCTGTAGAAGTACTCGGGACAAAATGTGTAGATGTAAAGGTGGGCAGAGAGGAGTTGAAAGACCAGGGGCTTCTGGTAGTAAAGACTGTAAATGAGGAGAACGGTTTAAATATAATTTTGGGTACTAACATTATCGGTAATTGTTTGGGAGAAGTTGTGTTCTTACTCCAACAGCTCGCTGAGATTGCCCGACCAAGGCAGAGAGGAGTAATCCAAAGAGAGATCCGGGCCCTGGTGTGTCAGCAGCAAGCGAAGCTTACCGACGGCGAAATTGGTAATGTACGGGTCACTGACTCGGATCCTATTGTGATACCCCCAATGAGTGAAATGATCATCTGGTGCAGGGCGGCCATAGGTCTGAGAGGACAGAATTACCAAGCTGTAGTAGAACCCCACCATTCAGAACATAGACCTACACTTATGACTGCTAGAGGAGTAGTAGAAGTGGTGAATGGAAGAGTACCGGTACGGCTTCTCAATTGGGGAGATGATGAGGTAAATTTACCCCGTTATGCAACCATTGCTAAACTACATGCTGTTGATAATAATTCTATTCTCCCGGCTGAGTCCTTAGACTCCTGTCAAATAGCGGAGGACAATGACCCAGCAACTCAGGTGGCGGAGTGGTGTCAGCAACTCCATGTTGGGACGGACACCACTCCCGCTCACCAGAAGCAAGGGGTATTACGGGTGGTGCAAGAGTACGCCCAAGTGTTTAGCAAAAATCCACTTGATTTTGGGATAATTAAGGGAGTACAACATCATATCCCTACAGGCAGTCATCCTCCCATCAAAGAGCGGTATAGGCCCATACCTCCAGCTCATTATCAGAAGGCTAAAGAAATGTTGAATGATATGAAGAAAGCCGGGGTGATAAGGGATAGTTGTAGCCCCTGGGCAGCCCCTCTAGTGCTGGTTAAAAAGAAAGATGGTAGTATGAGAATGTGTGTGGATTACAGGCAGGTGAACCGCATAACACACAAGGATGCATACCCATTACCACGCATAGAGGAATCATTAGCTGCTCTGAAAACGGCTAACTACTTTTCTACCCTCGATCTGACTAGTGGTTACTGGCAAGTGGCTGTGGCTGAGGAGGATCGTGAGAAAACGGCTTTCACCACCCCAATGGGGCTCTGTGAGTTCGACAGAATGCCGTTTGGGCTCAGCAGTGCCCCAGGAACATTTCAGAGAGTGATGGAAAATTGTCTGGGACATCTCAATTTTGAAACCGTGCTGCTATACCTAGACGACGTCATCGTGTATTCCAAGACATATGAGGACCATCTGAAGCACCTGGCAGAAGTATTCGAGTCCCTGTCCAGGTACGGGATGAAGTTGAAACCCTCAAAATGCCATCTACTCAAACAGAAGGTACAATACTTGGGGCACATCGTCAGTTCGGAAGGAGTAGCGCCAGACCCAGAGAAAGTCACTGCCATCCAGAAGTGGCCGGAGCCGAAGAACCTTAAGGAAGTGCGACAGTTCCTGGGACTGACGGGTTACTACAGGAGATTCGTGAAAGATTACACGAAGAAGGCAGCTCCTTTACAGGACCTCCTAGTAGGACAATCCCTAAAGAGCAGAAACCCTCCCTTTAATTGGGGTAAAGAACAGGCTGAAGCATTCCAAAAGATGAAAGAGATCCTTACAGGTGATGAGATCTTGGCCTATCCTGATTACAGCCAACCGTTCCTGTTGTACACCGACGCCAGTAATGAAGGTTTGGGAGCAGTTCTCAGTCAGAAGCAGAATGGCCAAGAAAAAGTCATCGCATATGCCAGCAGAAAACTCAGGCCAACTGAGAGGAATCCGGAAAATTATAGCAGCTTCAAGCTGGAGTTTCTGGCGCTGGTCTGGGCCATTACTGAAAGATTTAAGCATTATCTGGCCTCTAACCAGTTCACTGCGTTTACAGATAACAACCCCTTAACGCACCTGGAAACTGCCAAGCTGGGTGCCATGGAGCAGCGATGGATGGCTCGGTTGTCCAATTACCAGTTTACTATCAAGTACCGGGCAGGTCGAAAGAATGCTAATGCTGACGCATTGTCCCGAATGCCGCATGACTCTGACACGGAAGAAGAATCGGACGACCTGGAAGAAATTGAGCTCCCTGCGTTCCATCGAAATGGGGTAGTCCACGAGCATCGAGTCAACAGAAAGCAGTATGGTGCAACATTAAATCCTTTACCCCATCACAGCTGGAAAGAGACTCAGGACAGTGATCCAGTGGTCAGCCGCATCAAGGAGTTGTTAAAACAGGAAGGTTCCTCCTTGGAAAAGGATGCACCTATGTCAGCAAAGCTCCTGTGGAACGAGAAAAGCAGGTTGTTCCTATACCGTGAGAAGTTGTGCAGGAGATACGTCAACCCCAGAACCCACGAGATGGTCTGGCAAATAGTGGTCCCCAAGGCAGACGTCCCAATGGTGTTGGAAGCATACCACGATCAAGCAGGACACTTTGGCTGGAGAAAGCTGGAGACCCTGTTGAGATGCCGGTTCTACTGGGTAGGGATGCGCAGCTCTATTGAGAGGTGGTGTCGGAACTGTGGGACCCTGTGGTCTCAGAAGAAAGGACTACGGTAGTCAGAAGGCACCCCTGCAACCTATCCGGACGACTCGTCCCCTGGAGATTGTGGCCCTGGACCACGTCAAACTGTCGCCAAGTAGATCTGGATACTCATACGCCCTGACCATGGTGGACCATTACTCCAGATTTCTGGTGGTTGTTCCAGTTAAGGACTAGACCGCAGTGACGGCCGCGAAAACCTTTCAAGCAAGCTTCTGCAGACCGCATGGGTATCCGGAGCAAGTATTAACCGATCAGGGACCTGCTTTCGAAGCCGATTTATTCAAGGAATTCTGTCACATGTACGGGTGCAAGAAAATTAGAACAACACCATATCACCCTCAAACCAACGGTCTTTGCGAAAAAATGAACCATATTGTCCTTGACTTGTTGAGATCCATACCGTTGGAAGACAGGAATCGATGGCCGGATTTACTACCTGATTTGGTTGATTTGTATAACCATATACCTGTCAGTTCCACTAACTGCACTCCAGCCTATCTTATGAGAGCAAGGCCCGGAAGACTACCAATGGATCTAGAACTTGGAGTGGTAGAACCGGAGGCAGACGACGCCATTGAAAACTGGGACATCAATCGGCAAGAGCAATACAGAAGAGTACAAATCTGTGTAGAGGAAAGTCTCAACAAGGCACGGGAGAAACAGGAAGATGTTTACAACAGAAATGCTCCTGCCAAGCCTTTGATGCCTGGAGAGGTAGTATTAAAAAGAAAAAGGAAGATGCACAAATTGGATAACCAGTGGGAACAAGAACCCTACGTTGTACAAGATTCTAAATATGACAACAGAAAAGTTTGTATCATCAGTAAGGACGGAGGAAGAACAATAACCACTGTGTCCAGAGACCATTTGAAATTGTGTCCAGAACCCTTAAAATGTTGTGACAAGAACCCTGTCATCAATCAAAAAGAAAGGAAAGAAGAGGTCATACACACCGATCTGGGAGATTTTCCTGCGGATTGGCCTAGACTGGGAGATGCTGTAATAGTTCCGGTGTTGCAGTTTTATCAGCCACAAGAGGAAGTTTTACCTCCAGTTGTGCCCGTGGTGCCAGTCGAGCCCGTTCAGGAGTTACCCATCCCAGCAACACCTCAACCTATGGAATCTCAAGAAGGATCATCTGAAGCAGCGCCCCATACTATGGGATCTCCTGGTGAAGCTGACTCACACCGCCCAGCCATCAGTACGCTTGCCAGATCCATAGAAAGATTGAGGCAGTTCTATAGTTTGCCGTTACGCAGTGCAGACAGATCGCAACTTGATATACCTGAAGCTACACCACGTAGATCAGAGCGAATCACAAAAGGGAAGTTACCCATTAGATATCAGCAGTGATTATAACGAATTAATGTGAATATTGTAAAAAGTCTATATATATATGTGTTTTTCCCTATTATGTCTTATAATGGACTCAGAGGCTGAGGACTGTGCCAGCCCAGAACTTATCCTGTAAATAGTTGCGCTTAGGTGCACAATATTGGTTTTACATAAAACCACCACAACTACCTCTGAATAATAAAACCCGTGTGGTGTGGCACTGAGTGAGGTCTGCATTCCTATGTCCTGCAGCCCACCCAGGACCCACGTTGAAGGTTTGGTGCGGGTCCTTCACAAGAATACTGTGTATTTATTGAATGTTTGATGCCTTAATACTTTTTGTATTTTTCTATATATAATGTTTTTGTTTTGCAACGTTCAAGATATCCTCACCTCCCGGATGGGACGAATTAATGTTTAATGTTGATGTTTTAATGCATAAACAAAATGTCTCTTTGTATTTTACAGCCCGGGAGTGCTGTCGTTTACCATGGGGGAATGTGTAGCCCTGGTACACAATACCAGGAGGATGAGTGGAGAGGTAACAGTTAAGGGCTCTTCATGACATCACGTACACTTCGACACACCCAGCAGGGGTGTGGAGGGGAGTGATTCATTCAGTCAGATTCCTGTCCTTGGACAGAGCAGACGTGTTCAGTCTGAGCCTGTTAGCAGTTCAGAAAGTGGAGGCTAGTACAGGTGGCCTAGTTCACCTCAGCCTAGTCAGAGCTGTGCCCCACTGGAAGACAGACTTAGATATCTATTAAGAGTGTGAGCAGATCGAAGGGCAAAGTGGAAGAGAACAGAGAAGTGCCATAGGTCAAGGATACCTGCACATTGTAACCGGTCACTGGGGACCGAAGGATCACTATAGCTTCAAGCTTAGTGGTGAGAAAACCAGAGGCTTACCGGACCTTAGGTAGCGGAAAGCAGCCCCTAAATAGTCGGTACGTAACTGGGGTCAGGGGAAGTGAGGACCTTGAGTCTCTGCAGGACAAGATAGGAATTCAGCTCTCCCACAGGAAGGCTCCGACCACAAAACTGACTGGGCAGAACAGCTTTGGAATAGCTGGAATTATAGAGGGAACTACGCTTCAGGCTGGTTGCACTCATCATCATTGGAAGTAAAGGAGGCCCCTAACTTGCTTAACCGTTGCCTCAAAGCTCATCCTCCATCAACCCCATCAGCCTCCCTGGGAACTGCCTTACCATCTTACAAGTAAAAGGTATGGAGAGACGCTGACGGTGTGAGACTGAGTTATTTATTTGCATGCCTGCACAACCCTGCTTTAACTACCGACCTGAGGGAAGAGTCCCACCTGTAGGGGACCCGACATCTAGCTGCCTCACCATCCCCTCAGAGATCTACAGCAGCGCTGGTACAAATTACCAGAAGACTACAGGTGGCGTCACGAACTGTATATAAATCTATCCCCTGTAAATATATCCCCAACATACGCCAGACCGCCAGGGCCACAGACCGAGCCACCGCTACCTGTGACAATCCCCATAGACTTCCATGGGCTCGGCTCTGAGTACCCCATTGCCCTGGTAACCCACAATTGTGGTGCGTGGTCGATACATCAGCACTTCTGTATTTATCACCCACTCCTGGTTTTGGCTTACAAATACTGAGGTGAAATACTGACCAAGTACTGATAGTGTGAATGTGGACTTAGTCTCCCTATAGTCTTTTTAAGGCCAGGTCAGACATGCGAGAAACTCGCACAAGTCTCTCACATGTCAATACCCGGCACTGCCACCGGCACTCGGACAGGAGCGTGCAGCTGCATGTATGACTCGTGCGAGTTTCTCGCATGTCTGACCCTGGCCTAAAAAAAAAAAATAAAAATGTCTAAATGAAATTCGAAGGAGAAATGTTTGTTTTTTTCTTACTTGTGTGATTTTTCCTTTATATCATAATAACCTAAAATAAAAGTTGCACAAAATTAAAAAAAATAAATAAATTGAGAAAATTATTTATTTAGAGCATGGATTTCTTGGTGGCTGGGGTTTGACTCATCAGGACAACTATCTAAATTACAACAAAAAAAAAACATACAAAAAAAGAGGCCCATTGGTAATTGTCTAATCTTAGTGGGTCCAGAAATGGACACTATAGAGTAAATTTAGCATTACGTGCAACTGAACATCACCCAACCACAGTGGTGTTCTAATAAATGGAAATGGTCGGAGGACCCCTTTGTTCTATTGTATACATCATTTTGCATGGCACAGGGGTCTTTTTTTTTTTTTTCTTAGTCAAGTTTGGTTATATGTCACTTCTAGTATTTCATTTCTACTCAAACAGATCCTCAAGATGCACTTACTACCAGTTAGTAGAGTGAAAGGACCCCTTATGTCTCAACAGGATGATGGCGCCCTTGTCATTTCTTTTCTTTTTGGCCCACGTCATATTCATGGCACAGATGCAGAGGTGACGCAGTTAATCTAGTTACTGTCTGGCCAGTTGCATATGGGCTTGTTGCCTCTGCCCTTTTTAAAAACATAATAATTTGAGGGGAATTTATTTTTTTTTTCATTATTTTTGTTTTTCTGTACATGCCCCAGCACGCATATTTTTCCCAGTTTCTTTGCCAGCAAGCCTAATTAGTTGGCATCGGAAATAATATTTCTCACTATGATGATTAAACACAACTACCTGTTGTTTTAAGATTGTTATTTTATCTGCAGCGTGTACAATAATAAGCGGTTTTGCATATGGAAATTAGAGGAGCACGTGGTGCGCTTTTGAAGCCGCAAGTTCCCCAGAGCCGTTTCTGAAATGTAAACCTTTGGCAATTAAAATGATGTTCTTAGCGGAGGTTAATTGCATGCGCTGCCGAAACAAAGCATTGCCTAGAACTCAACATCTGTATTTGATCTCGCTTGTATGTTTAAACTTCCATCATTGCTTTGTTTAAGAGGAACAAACTGGTTAGGGACGTGTGTGAGTGACGGAGACTGAAATTTCAGATTCACTTTGTCTTTATGTGGTTATTGGAAAAATAAATGTCTGGGTGATGAGTTTCGTCACCACATTGCTCAAGTGCACAGAAGATAAAAGAATGAATGGTAATGCCTTAGCATCCGTCTTAACTAAAAATCTTTTATTGTTTTGTGTGTACAACTCTAGTGTAGACTGATGTGTATCCATGGTAACAGACTACACACAAATCTAGAATGTTGTCTGATCCTGTGGTTAAAGGGGTATTCTCGTGTTTAAAAGTTCTCCTATTCATAGAATAAGAGAGAACTTCCCTCTCACTAGGGGTCTGACTGCTGGGACCCCCATTGCTCCAAGAACCAGGGAGGCCTGTGGAATTGTCGATCATGCACTTTGCTGGTCTAGTTAATTCTAATGGGATTGTAGAGTGTTAGGCTAGGTTCACATTGTGTTAGGGGCATCCGTTTAACGGATCTGTTAAACGGATGCGCTATTGCTGATGTTTACAAGAGTGAATGTGTACACATGATTGACTACCACTCCATTCACACGTGGCTGTTCAGTCCTCGGGATCGGTGGGATCCCAGCAATCTGGAACCTATCCCATGGACAGAGGATAACTATCAGTCTTGAGACTACCCCTTTACGTGATACTCACTTCCACCTTCCCTCTCTTCTATTGTATGTTGGTTAGCAAAAAAAGCAAGCAGACTAATTAATTGGTTTTTAACCACAGTGGTTGTGCTTGTTGTCTGTAATCAAGGAGACACTTGCTTTATTAAAATGCAAAACGTTAGCATTTTATAGGAGCAAAACTCCTTAAAGGGGATTGTGCCAAAATTAGAGTTGTGATTCGTTGATGAGTAGTGGATCACTGGGGTCCAAGTCCTCCATTTGAATGGAGCATCAGTGTAGCATGCGCTCTACTGTTCTCTTCATTGACTATCGGACTGATAGACACTGAAATAGCAGAGTACAGTGTTCAGCAGTCTCTGACAGTTCCATAGAGAATGAATGGAGTGACAGCTCAAGTGCTTGACTAATGCTACATTCCTCCAGTGGACCCTGGACCTCTGTTCACATAATTAGTGAGAACCAGCACGCAGCAACCTCCGTGGTTAGGTGATTGTTATTATCATGGCGCAACTCCTTTTTTAAACACAAAATGTGACCGGGGTAAGCCTTTTTTTTGGCCCTTGGTCACAATTACTATTAATGTGAACAGTTAAGCAAATTGAAGATGAAATGATCTCTTAAAGGCCTGAAGTTAAAAATGATACATTTTCTTTGTATTTTAGGCAAAATTTTTATATATATATACAGTACAGACCAAAAGTTTGGACACACCTTCTCATTCAAAGATTTTTCTGTATTTTCATGACTATGAAAATTGTAGAATCACAGTGAAGGCATCAAAACTATGAATTATCACATGTGGAATTATACATTACACTTTACAAAAAAGTGTGAAACAACTGAAAATATGTCTTATATTCTAGGTTCTTCACAGTAGCCACCTTTTGCTTTGATTACTGCTTTGCACGCAGAAAAGGTGAACGGATGGACTCTACATGCCTGTTCCCACCGTGAAGCATGGAGGAGGTGGTGTGATGGTGTGGGGATGCTTTGCTGGTGACACTGTTGGGGATTTATTCAAAATTGAAGCGGTGAGCGGTCCAGCTCACCCCAAACCATCTCGATTGGGTTCAGGTCTGGTGACTGTGGAGGCCAGGTCATCTGGCGTAGCACCCCAACACTCTCCTTCTTGGTCAAATAGCCCTTACACAGTCTGGAGGTGTGTTTGGGGTCATTGTCCTGTTGAAAAATAAATGATGGTCCAACTAAACACAAACCGGATGGAATAGCATGCTGCTGCAAGATGCTGTGGTAGCCATGCTGGTTCAGTATGCCTTCAATTTTGAATAAATCCCCAACAGTGTCACCAGCAAATCACCCCACACCATCACACCACCTCCTCCATGCTTAACGGTGGGAACCAGGCATGTAGAGTCCATCCGTTCACTTTTTCTGAGCGCAAAGTAGTAATCAAAGCAAAAGGTGGCTACTGTGAAGAACCTAGAATATAAGACATATTTTCAGTTGTTTCACACTTTTTTGTAAAGTGTAATGTATAATTCCACATGTGTTAATTCATAGTTTTGATGCCTTCAATGTGATTCTACAATTTTCATAGTCATGAAAATACAGAAAAATCTTTGAATGAGAAGGTGTGTCCAAACTTTTGGTCTGTACTGTGTATATATATAAAATCTTTTACATTTTAAAAATTAAAAAAGGAAGGTGGGCAGATACAAAAGTTTGGACACCCTCAGAGATTTCTGTGCTAAGATAACTCTGACAAAGGTTTTAGACCTTAACTAGCCTGTAATGGTTATGGCTTGTGTTAGGAAACACCAGGTGAGGCAAATTTCCCAGCTTTATAAAAACCCAGCCTCCTCTAACCTTGTGATGAAATACAGCAGCCATGGGTTCTTCTAAGCAGCTGTCTAGCACTCTGAAAATGAAAATGGTGGAGGCCCACAAAGCAGGAGAAGGCTATAAGAAGATAGCAGAGCGTTTTCAAGTTGCCCTTTCCTCAGTTCGAAATGTAATTAAAAAATGGTATTTAACTGGAATAGCTGAGGTCAAGATAAGGTCTGGAAGACCAAGCAAAATTTCAGTGAGAGATGCTTGTAATATTGCTAGAGAGGCAAATCGGAACCCCTTGACTGAAAAAGACCTTCAGAAAGATTGAGCAGCCTCTGGAGTTGTGGTACATTGTTCTACTATTCAGAGACACATGTACAAATATGGCCTTCATGGAAGAGTCAGCAGAATAAAACCTGTCCTGCGTCCTCACCATAAAATTCAGCATCAGAAGTATGCAAAAAAACATCTAAACATGTCTTATGCGTTTTGGAAACAAATCCTATGGACTGATAAGGGCACAGAAATTCAGGAAAAGAATGTTATGCCAACCATTAAGCATGGGGGTGGATAAGTCATGCTTTGGGGTTGTGTTACAGCCAGTGGCACTGGGAACATTTCACAGGAGAGAAGAATGGATTCAATGAAATTTCAACAAATTCTTAATGCAAACATAACACCATCTGTAAAAAATAAAATAAAAAATAAAATCTGAATTTGAAAAGACAATTGCTTCTACAAATGGATAATGATCCAAAACACTTGTCAAAATCCACAATAAACTGCCTCTAAAGGTACAAGCTCAAGGCTTTACAATGGCCCTCACCGTCACATGATATGAACATCATTGAAAATCTTTGGCTAGACCACAAAATGGCAGCGCATGCAAGACGAGCGAGGAATCTCACAGAACTGGAAGAATTTGAAAGATTCTTGTCTGGCTATAAAAAGCGATTACGAGCTATGATACTTGCAAAATGAGGTGCTACTAGGTACTAACCATGCAGAGTGTGCAAACTTTTGCATCAATCCATTTTCCTTTTTGTAATTTTTAAAATATATTTCCATGTGCAGAGGAAGAAAGGTGGCACTCATTGTCCGATATAAAAGGTTCCCTTTATTGGTTCACATTAAATTGGAAGCAGGAGAGTCTTGTGTGGTACATGTCGGACTATGGCTGTTTCCGCCTTGAGCGCTTCAATGGGTCCTTTATTTTTATTTTTTGGCTAAAAGTAAAAGAAAATGTGTCATCTTTAACTTGAGTCCTTTTAGAGATCATTTCATCTTCAACTTGCTAAGCTGTTCACAATAACATTTTGATCAGGGGTGCCCAAACTTTAATATGCCACTGTATCATTATATTTTCACTAGATGAAGGCGGTAATGTCACGATGTGCTCGCCCACCTATCCACTCTCTCTTTAAAACTGTGCATGCGCTCCTCCTGTACAAAGATGGCGGCAGTCAGTGAATCATTAGGCTGATCCCGGAGGCGGCGTGTTCGCGACGGTGTTCCGCTGGTGGTACTGTGCAAGAGGCTGCCTATAGTGTATACAGGGTGTGTGTGTGTGTGTGTGTGTGTGTGTGTGTGTGTGGTGCGTACGGCATATACAGTGTGTGTGGTGCATATGGCGTATACAGTGTGTGGTGTGTACGGCGTATACAGTGTGTGTGGTGGTGCGTACGGGCGCATACAGTGTGTGTGGTGCATATGACGTATACAGTGTGTGTGTGGTGCGTACGGCGTATACAGTGTGTGTGTGGTGCGTACGGCGTATACAGTGTGTGTGGTGCGTACAGCCTATACTGACATTACAGCAGATCGCAGAGGATACATTTTGTGAGGTAAAATATTGTTTAAAAACAGTCAGTGAAATATTTTTCCTCACAAAATGAATCTGTGATCCCCTGCTGTAATGTCAATATTGTGTTTTGCTTCCTCCCCTGCCCAGGAGATGTCATATGTGGGACCACCAGCAGTTTCCATATTGAGACACCCATCACTTGGGGGTCCCAATATGGCACACAAGAAAAAATGTGAAAGAGTATTTCATATTGTTTCAGATCTTTCTTTTTGCATTACGAGGTTTCTTTGTGTATTACAGCTGTGTGTTGTGTTTGCAATGTTACTTTATTGGGATTACTTGAGTTAAATAAATAGACCACACAAATAAATACAAATTTCCATTGCACGAACTATAATACAGGCATTACTAGAAATCGGCTGGCGGATGCATTGGTCTTTGATACATTAGTCCCCTGAAAAATGGGGACATTTTGTTGCCATGTGATGACCGCAGATTTGGTAAAAATCAGAGGTTGCAGAGGTGAGATTTTAGTGGCGCAGCAGCGTTGACAGTGAAATCTCCAATTATAACAAGGACAAAATATACCCAGTTACAGGTCACGTACTCGGCTGCTGCAAAGCCACACGTGTTTATGTGATCGCAGATGCTAAATCCAGCGACATTCTCGCCTTACGTCTATTAAATGAATGGGAAAAGCCACAAGTGCCAAGCTTTAAGCCCAAAATAGTTTGTAAGTGTATATTATATAATGTCATCATCCTACAGGATCAGAATTGCTGAGATCAGTTTGTTTAGTGCTGGGATACCAGAGAAATTTCTTGACAATAAAGAATACTTGCTGAGAAGGTCATTCTAAAGGCACTGTGACTTAGCGATCGCACCAGCGATCACGACAACAACACGACCTGGCGAGATCGCTGGTGCGATCGCTATGTGGTCGCTAGTAAGATTCCAAACACAACTCATCAGCGATCTGTATAACGACCTCTGCGGTCGTTGGGAAAACCTAGTCCTGCCTGCGCCGCTGGTGAAGTCATTCATAAAGGGTGTCACACTCAGCGATTCAGGCTCACCAGCGGGACACCAACGACCAAAAAATGGCTCAGAACGTTCATAAGCGATCAGCGACATCTCAGCAGGGGCCACATCGCTGCTACATGTCACACACAGCTGCGTCGCTAACGAGGTCGCTGCTGCGTCATAAAATCGCTGACGCTTAAGCGATCTCACTAGCGATCTCGCTTAGTGTGACAGTACCTTAACTGTATAGCACTGCCCTTGATGGCATCCCTCCAGTGACTGGCATCCATTTAGGACCCCGTGCGGTCAGTGTACGGTGAGATGCTCCTTAAAGGGGATTGTGCCAAAATTAGAGTTGTGATTCGTTGATGAGTAGCGGATCACTGGGGTCCCAAGTCCTCCATTTGAATGGAGCATCAGTGTAGCATGCGCTCTACTGTTCTCTTCATTGACTATCGGACTGATAGACACTGAAATAGCCGAGTACAGTGTTCAGCAGTGACAGCTCAAGTGCTTGACTAATGCTACATTCCTCCAGTGGACCCTGGACCTCTGTTCACATAATTAGTGAGAACCCCGCACGCAGCAACCTCCGTGGTTAGGTGATTGTTATTATCATGGCGCAACTCCTTTTTTAAACACAAAATGTGACCGGGGTAAGCCTTTTTTTTGGCCCTTGGTCACAATTACTATTAATGTGAACAGTTAAGCAAATTGAAGATGAAATGATCTCTTAAAGGCCTGAAGTTAAAAATGATACATTTCCTTTGTATTTTAGGCAAAAAAAAAAATATATATATATATATATATATATTATAAAATTAATCTTTTACATTTTAAAAATTAAAAAAGGAAGGTGGGCAGATACAAAAGTTGGGGTTCCCCTGTATTTTTGATAACCAGCCAGGCAAAATGGACACCTGTGGGCTGCAACACTCTGCTGTCAGCTTTAGCAGGTTGGTTATCAAAGAATAGAGGAGTTCCCATGTAGTATTTTTTAATTATTCAAATAAATAGTTAAAAAAAAAAAAAGGCTTTGCAACCCCCCCTCCCACTTTTAATAACCAGCCAAGCTAAAGCAGACAGCTGGGTGCTGGTATTTTCAGGCTTGTAAGGGGCCATGGATATAGGTCCCCCAGCCTATAAATAGCCCGTAGCCGCCCTAGAAAAGGCACATACATTAGATGTGCTAATTCTGGCGCTTTCCCCGACTCTTCCCACTTGCCCTTTGGTGGTGGCAAGTGGGGTTCATATTTGTGGGGATGATGTCACCTATGTATTGTCTGGTGACATCAAGCCCATGGCTTAGTAATGCAGAGATGTCTATAACACACCTATCCATTACTAATCGTATAGTTGTATTATAAATAAACACACAGCCAGAATAAAGTCCTTTATTTGAAATGAAAACAGAACACACTTTTCCTTTTTTATTTAAAATATAACAAACACCGTTATGAAACCATCATCTCCTGTAATAAAACAAAAATGACAAACAACCATATCCCTCACCTGTCTGTCATTCTGTCCCATGCAGTAACCCATGTCTGGGGATAAACCGTTTTCAACCTAGACGGTGCTAAGATGAGACCGTCAAGGTTGAAAACTGTTTATCCCCAGACATGGATTACAGCTGTGACATCAACCCCACTAGCCACTGCCACAGGGCTAGTGGGAAGAGCCAGGCAAAGCGCCAGAATTGGCACATCTAATAGATGCACCTTTTCTAGGTTCCTGCGGACTGCTATTTTTAGGCTGGGGAGGTCAATATCCATGGCCCCTTACCAGCCTTGAGAATACCAGCCCCCAGCTGTCTGCTTTAGTTTGGCCGGACCCCCACACTGTTTTTTTTTTTAATGATTTATTTAAATAATAGAAAATAATATGATGTGGGGCTCCTCTATTCTTGATAACTAGCCTTGCTAAAACTTACAGCTGAGGATTCAAGCCAGCAGTTTTGCCTGGCTGGTTATCAAAAATACAGTGAAACCCCACGTCATTTTTTAATTTTTTTTTTTTTTTATAGCGCAGGGCGGCTGCTGATGAATACTCTCATCAGCTGCCGCCTGCTCAGCTGGTAACAGTGAGAATACAACTCAACATTCTCCCCTGCTAGCGCTGATCACAGAGGTTTTCAGCAGCCAATGTCATCCGGGTGCACATGTGCGGGACGTTTTGCGACCCATGTTGCTGTCTAAAAATGGGCATGTTAGTTTGTGTTGCCCACGGACGTACTTGAATGGGTCTATGTGTGTAAGCTTCTCCGGTACGTGTGAAAACTGTCACCACATGTACAGGGAACACTGATGTGTGAAAGAGGCCTTAAAGTCAGAATGCTGGTTTAAAAGGTTGCAGTTATTTCACATAAATTGTGAAATTGGCTTTTTCTTTTGCTAGTGGCCCAGGTGCACTTAAGAGCCATGTGCCTCTTTGTCAGGCTAGTCTAGATAAGGGGACTGGATTTATTAAGAGACACACCTTTTTAATGAATCGGGCAAAGGTGCGAAGTGGCGTGACTGGAGTAAGATTTTGTGGTGTAAGGAATGTCATGAATTTGATGAGTGGGGGGTCGCCTTGGCCAAGCTTCCCCCATTTTGTCTGAGTTGGGTGTAAAATAGTATGAACACTCCAAGTCTGAAAATTTCCTGTAAAAATCATCCCTAAAATAGACATCTGAAAGTGACATATTTTTTCAAAGAAAATGAAATCCTGAGTTTGTCTGAACAGTATGACATTTCATTAAATCTCTAAGTTCTCTTCTGTTTTCCTTGTTGCATTTCTGTCTTCTCGTACAGTGTGCTAACACACTGAGGCCCATCTACAAAATCTAATGCAAGGCATGAAAGCAAGAGATGTTTGCACTTTTGCAACAATTTAATTCCTTCAGTGCGCCAAATACAGATAATAAAAAATCAGCATAAAATTTGCAAACTGTTTTGAAGATACTGCTACTATGTATTTGTCTCCATGGCGACAGACTACAAAAAAAGCCCTGTGTGTAGTTCCATTCCATTTCCTTCCCTGCTAACTGGCAAATGTTTGATTAGGGGAAGAAATCTGTGTTCAGCTGTTCTTGTCACTATAGTGTGTGTTTTCTTTCACTTTTTGTCAGAAAACCTCGATTGATTGACATCGTTGTGCCTTGGTGTCCAATACTCACAGTAATCCGTTTTCATCTATACATACTGATAGATATTATTGCCTGTTCTCTATCATGAGCATTCTCTTCTAGCACATCTCATGTCTTTCCATTTATGTTGTATTTCAGAATGAGAAGACTCTGGGGCGATCAGTCAGCCGGTCCAGTAACATTTCCAAGGTAACGTTACTATTTTCTCCATTAATGTGTGTTCATGTGAGTATTACAATGGTGTCACTGTCTCATCATGTATATAGGAAAGATGTGTATCTTCGTACCGTGTTCATCATCATCATGTATAGTAAATCAATGACTGTGAAGTGCTAGAAAATGTCAGTGCAGGTAGACTCAGATATTGAAATATCATCCTATATTTGGGTGCAAAAAATGCATACTTTTTAAAGCTCAGGATCTTTTCAGCCTATTGATTTTCTTCCTCCACTTTTTTTTGGAGTGGTAGGAAGACACATTTGACCTTTGCACTTCACTCCTCAGTTGTTCGGAATTTACAGCTGTGATCACTGATCACCATAAGTTGGCTAGCTTAAAGAGACTGTCCACTACTTTAGCTTTGATGACCTATCCTTAGGATGTCTGATCAATATGGGTCCGACACCCATGCCGATCAGCTATTATAGATGTCGGCGGCCGCCTGCGGCTGGAAGTTTTCACTTGTGGAGCTGGCCGTCTTCTGGTAGTCGCCATCGCAGGGTACTACACATCACTATTGCTTTGAATAGGAGGCGGATATTTAGTCCCAAGCTTCGCCACTATCAGAAGACGGCCAGCTCCGCAAGTGAGTACTTCTGGAAGACACCGATAACAGCTGATTGGCGGAGGTCCTGGGTGTCGGACCCCAACCGATCAGATGTTGGTGACCTATTGACCTATCCTAAGTATAGGTCATCAATGCTAGAGTAGTGGACAACCTTTTTAAGGATAAGACTTGCCAAGTGAGGGAGCGTGTCTTTAAAATGGTACAAACTTAGGCCTGGGTCTCACATAGCGATACACCAGCGATCCCGACAACGATATGCACTTGTCAGGATCGCTGGTGTATCGCTACATGATCGCTGCTGAGCTGCCAAACAGGCAGCGATCAGCACAGCGACACTGCGGGTAACATCGCTTAGTTACCCGCAGTGTACCTTGGATACCAGCGCCCTGATGCAGGGAGCTGGTAACCAAGGTACACATCGGGTTTCCAGGCGCTGCGCGGTGCCTGGAAACCCGCTGTGTACCTTGGTTACCAGCTCCCTGCATCAGGGCGCTGGTATCTAAGGTACAAAGCGGGTTTCTAGCGCCTAGAAACCTGCTGTGTACCTTGGTTACCAGCGGATCGCTGGTCTCCCGCCTGTCACACGCAGCGATGCGTGCCTGTCAGAGGGAAACCAGCGATCAAAAAAATGTCCAGGACATTCAGCGACGATCAGCGATACCCAGCAGGGGGGCTAATCGTCGCTGAATGTCACACACAGCGATATCGCTGGGGAGATCGCTGCTGCGTCACAAAACTAGTGACTCAGCAGCGATCTCGCTAGCAAGATCGCTGTGTGAGACGGGAGCTTTACATTCAGGAGTATAGTAGTAAAGACATACATATTGTTTAAATCAGAGTTTGGGGCAAAATATATTTTTTAACATTTTTGGTCATATTTTTTTCCCGTATGTCACAATCTTTATTAAAAATTCAAAATCTTGCAATTTTCACACTGCTGGGGTTGTTTTAAGACTTTAACTTCCTTTTTCAGGAAATGCACGTGTATATTAGCAGCGATAAACAGACCCTATCTTTTGTATTGAAGCATCGAGCATTGTGATGGCAGAGGGAGCAATGAAATGACCTATTGTGATTTGTGGATGCGATCTTATCCGCTCCATGCAGAGGTGTTACCGGTCATTGTAATCCTGACTTTGCTAATAAGGAGCCTCCTGAAAACTCATCCTGAAAGGACAAAGTATGAGTCTTAAAAAAAAGAAAAAGCCTCAGTGGCCAGTGTGAAAATTGTAAGATTGCAAATTTATTTTTTTTTAACAAAGATCATATCAAGACAAAAAAAAAGTTTTTTGTTTTTTTTTAAAATTTAACAAACTTAAAAAAATTGATTTATACAATTGGTAATTTTCTATCAACACAAAAATCTGTCAGCAGAATTTCATCCCACAAACTATTTATATGTTTATGTAGCCCTATCAAAGACAAGTCCAGCAATAACTTTACTTGGCCAGTCTGGTCCTCCTTTAACGAGAAATTAGCATTTGATTTGAAATGTAAATTAGGTTGAAGAGCTCTTTCTAGATCTGAAGCCCCTGTCACTCCAGCTCTATTCCCCGCCCAGCGCTGCCTCATCCTGCTTGACTGATGGCTCCTTTGCCTGAAATCACACAGCATACAGGCTGTCTGTTAAAAAGCAGGAGGTTGCACTGGGTGGGGCATAGAGCTGGAGTGACAGAGGCTTTAGATCTGCAAACAATCCTTCACCTTCATTTATATAGCAATTGAAACACTGATTTCCCAGCAATGGAGGAACAGACTGGCCATGTAAAGGTATTGCTGGACTTCTCCTGGAAAGATCTACATGTGCGTATAAATAATATGGGGGTGAAATCCTGCTGACCGACTCCTTTTAAGTATTGGGTTTTGCAATCTGCTACTCAGTGGAGTGTGCGGATATCCTGGAAGCACACCGTGAACCACAACGCTTTTAACAAAGTGCTGTGAGCAAATTTCTACTTTGTTCCCTGTCAGTCACTGATTGTTCCTTGTCTATTCCATTTTAGTTGCACTTTACCCAACCAAATCTGCCTTTGGGTATCTTGTACAAGTGCGTCAGTCATATGTCTGGGAATGATGCTGAAAACTCTTAAATTGAAGACTTTATTTGAATGTACCGCACAGTTTCCACGTTTATTCCTGTGTAGTGGTGGGGAATAGTTTTTACATCAAGAATGAATATTCCATTAAATTGACAAAAGCTAGACTTTCTGGAATAAAGATTGCAGAAATGTCATTTAAGATAATAATCTTTAATAATCTTTATTTAAGATTAGAAGGAGTGTCCTTTTGCTTCTAAAGTGTTAGCGGTCATGTTGGCTGCAGTTTATAGATTCTACCGCTCTCCAGCCCCCTGACTTCGGGGCACTCCTGATTGAGTGACGGTAGATGCCAGTTGCATTGTCGTACTGTTTTCCTGAGTTGTGATCTCCGATGCTTCTATATGAGCTAGCGTTGCCTCTGTTGCATCGGAAGCGCAGTAAACTGCGTGCTCCAACAATCCCGACCAGCCACTGTGCAGTGCTTACAAACTCAACTAGTCAACTGGAAAGAGCTTGTAAGTACTGTGCACGTTTGGTCATGGCTATGAAACCGCTGTGGTGTCCCCGCTCCTTGGCAATGAGCTGTATAAAAGAAAAAAAAAAAAGAAATACAAGAATAGGTGAATGGAGGATGCTAAAAATGGCAAGTAAATTGCATACTTGCCTGATTTCTCACGGTCTACCATTTTCTTCGGTTTGTTGAATATGAGAATAACCCTTTGAAAGCCTGCGTTGTTGACCAGTGGCAGAGGCGTTGGTGGAATAATCACACCTGTCGAGCGGTCAGCATGCCAGGAGGTTGTCATTTTTTTTTTTCCAATGTCTTTATTGTAAAGCAGGACTATAATCTATGGAAAACTATTAGTTCACTTTTGTAGCCTCTTCAGTTGTTCACCTCAAAATTAGAAAAATTAAGATGTGGAAATGATCTATGAAAGCAGCACGTCAAAGACTCTTGATAGGGTACAGTGCCCCTCACTTATTCTCCAGAATCACTTCTGCAGTACACAGGACTTTCCTACAGCTGCAGAGTACCAATTCTGACTATCCCCACAGCTCTCGCAGTATTGCACTGTGTTTCATCTAATATATTGTCGTGCACTGTATATCTTAAAGCCAGTTCACAATTTTTTTTATATACGATAAATGCAAAATGCATAATTGTAATACTTGGGTCTTTGTTAATCTTTCTGGTGCACTTTTTTCTATTTTTATTCCTGTAAAATTAGCTGCCAAGTCCTCTGACTACGCTATGTGCACTTTGTAGTCAGACACGCCCCCTGCTCTTGATTGGTCTATTCATGAGCAAGGGGAGTGTCACAGACTATCAAGGTCAAGTGCGCATAGAGTAGTCTGAGAAACAGGTGGCTATTTTATAGAAATAAAGAGGAGACTGGGAAGAGATTGAATTGTTCCAGCAATAGTAACAATGAGGACACCCGGTAATTTATCCATGCATTTGGCATTGATTTTTAAAATGTTTATTTGTACTTAGAGCATCGCTTTAAATCCCCCATAGCTTAATTGCAAAATAAAGTTGGGAATAAATTTTAATATATGCAAATTAAATGGATGTTATGACAAAACAGTAGATCGTTTCCACTGCGTAAAATGTAAATTTAAGCCATTGGACTGATGCATAGCCCTGTCTTCTATTTAGAAAGTAAAGGTGAGTCAGGATATAGGAAGCCCTAAAATTAGATAACGGGGATGTTGTTGCAAAATTTTGCTGCAGTAATAGCAAACAAAATGAAGGTCTTGCTCACACAAGCATTATTCAAATTGATCTCTCCTCAGTTTAACTTTGACAGGAGAATCTACTCACGGCATAACTTTGCTTTCTAGTAAGAAATAGTGGCGCATTGCTGGAGAATGATGAGGTTGGAGTGGAGAGGTGTCTCTTCCATATCTTTCTTTTCGATGAGCTGAATCCTTGATTTGTCTCTTATTTGTGGATAAATAACAGTAGTTTTATAAAAGTGGGTTGTATTTCCCACCCCAAAATTTCTTCTTCTCCTGGTTCCCTAAATGCTTCTTCAGGATCATGACTTACGGTAATTACTCACTCATACCATGTCATACCCACTGACCGGTGTAAAGAAATGCTCTCGTACTTCATACCATGACATCCAGCAGAGTAGTATCTGTGGATCAATGCAGTAAAGTCTTAAATCTTAACAACTTTACGGTAATTATTTTTGCCTGGAGTGATTCCTGTTTTGCTAAGAAATTGATGGCTTGTCTCTTTGCTATCCCATCTATTAGTGATCAGTCTGATTCTGACTTGGAAGACCACCATGACCTTTAGACTAAAGGGGCTGCACTAATAGGAGTTGCCTCAACTTACAAAGATGAATTCCCCTTCAAGGGTGGATCCTCACACTTTGTAGCTCCTTTTTATGGTGTATTCTGTTGGTGTTTTTACTTGTGCTATTTTTTAGGTCAAGAATGCGATAGCTAAATTTTGTTTTATAACCTATAGTGAAATATAAAAGAAAAAAACATTACATATAAGGGATTTCTGCTCGCAGCACTTTAGGAGTCATCAACATTTTTTTTAAATAAGGAGGAAGACTTTTGCTAATCTTTTTTTTAATCTGCACATGTAAATTGGTGCAGCAGCTACCAAGACCTGCTTACAGAAGGCTATATGAGAAGCGTGACTGCCTGCGCTTCTGCTTCAGGCTGGGTTCAGACGGCCATACTAAAACTCAGGCCAGTCATTTTTGCAAATTGCTTATGTGACTGGCTCCATGTGCTCGTCCTCTGTGCTGAAACTGCTTGCTATTTACATGCACTGATCTAGTCTGTAAAACGAACCAAAGTAGCGCATACTGAATTTTTTTCCACATACATATCATTGGGTCATGTTGAAAATCGCCCACTTTCACTGGCACAGTGGGCACAATTGTGGTGTGTGCTCCCCGTGACATACCCCCCCCCTTTGCATCTACCTCATTGTCTTCTAGCCATACAGGTCCTCTGTGCTGCACATTCTCTCTGTGCTGCTGCCATGCATAGTGGTTGCTATTATATGTCTTTGGTCCTGCTTGTTGTGTAGTGCAGACTGTTGTCATATAGAAACAAAAAAGCTGAAAAGTCCCTCCGAACAGAATAAAGCAAGTGTGAACAGGTGCAGCTGCCATGACTGCATAATATACATACAAGAGAATACATCAGTTCTGTAAGCGCTTAGATGCATGCAAACATAGAATATATGAAGTTCGAACTGCATTACTGCTACATGGAAAATTATTATAAAAATGAAGATACTTCACGCTAAGTACCTTTATTTTTTATAAATATATTCTATATGGCAGTAATGCAGTTCAAACTTCATATATTCTATGTTTGCATGCATCTTAGCGCTTACGGAGCGCTGCTATATTCTTTTATTTCATACAGCACCGCCCCCTCAGTATATAGCCTTCATACCAGCAGCAGGATAATGTACAGTGCCGCTCCCTGCCTCAGCTGGGATATAAGTGGCCTATAATTTAGAGGACCCGACTTCAGGCAGGAAATCTGTATCAGTACATGGTAAGCAAGGTAAAAGGGGTGACCTGACTGTGTAATTTGTAATTTATGCATATGTGCTGTACATACAAACAAGGCAAGAAGGTTTAAGATCGAAGGAAACTTTGTGAAAACCAAAATCTGTCTCTCTGTTTTTAGATCTTTTAGTCAGATGTTATCTATGGTTACTTAAGGAAGTTGTCCTCTACTTGGACAACTTCTTGTCATACCCCTCACTTAGCCCCTATAAAATAATAAAGCTTTTACTCCCCTCCCGTGCTGGCACCATTCCCACGGTGTCGATAGTCGCTCTCCCTGGGGCTCCCGTGTTGCCGTTGTGACACGTGATCCCTGCAATCAGCGCTAGCGACACTCTCCCCTCTCCCCGCCTCCTGTCGAATTGAACAGTTCGAGATTTTGCAGGCCAGACTTCCTCTCCATGTTTGATTTGTCTGAGGGCGGAGAAAGTGACGCACATTTTAATTAAGAAGGGGTAGTCCTAACAGTGAACAACCCCTTTAAGTGCAATTATAGTCATTTCATAAGTTTTAAAACTTTTATTGACAAACAGAACAAGTTTATATATATATTTTTCCTATTTTTGCAAAGACTCTATGTTTACAGTGTTGGTTCTGCACTTTGCCCTGCCATGCTTCATATCAGCTTCTGGGCCAAATCCTGACTGATGGCAACCCGTTCTTGACTAATCTGTGCTTGGAGTTTATCACAATTTCAGTTGTTTTCTTTGTCCACTAACTTTTTTGACGATTGACCACTGTTTCTCAATGGAATTAAGATCTTGGGAGTTTCCTGGCCGTGGTCTCAAAATTTCAATGGTTCTTTGAGCCATTTACTTATCACTTTTGCCTTGTGACATGGTGCTCCATCATGGTGGAAAAAGCATTGCTCATCAGCAAATTGATCTTGGAAGGTTGGAAGGAGTTGCTCTTGGAGGACGATTAGACCCCATTCTTTATTCATGGCAAGTGTTCTTAGGCAAATTTGTGAGTGAGCCCCATCCATGGATGAAAAGCCCCCACACATGAATGGGCTCAGGAGGCTTTACTGTTGGTACGACACAAGACTCATAATAGCGCTCATCTTTTCCTCTCTTGACAGTCATTCTGTGAAGCTTCAGTAGAGAGAATAACTACCCAGTCCTTTTCTGTCCAATCCCTCTACTTCCTGCAGAATTTCAGTTAATAGGAAACGCAGGGGTTAGACTACAAAGGACTGGAAGAATGATTGCTGAATTCCTTCAATATAAGTACGAAGGGTTAAAGTCCGTCTTTTTGCTGCATGTATATATGGCTTCTGTGAAAGATTAGGAAGTATTAGTATAAAATTAGGTCTGGTAACCACTATGAAACCTATTTTAATATAAAAACCTGATTTAAATAGTAGGCCATTTTCTGATGGCACGTTTCCTTTAAGGTAGCAGTAGGTCCAGTTCCATTTATGGTCTATCCAACCTTTCAGTCTCCCAAGGACTTTTACTGAAGAACTCAAAATAGAGGAAAAAAATATTGATTTGTACTATGTATATCTGGCAGCCATGATTAGTACACTTCACCACTGGCTCTACATAGGAGCATTGAGGTCCAGCCCTGGTGACCGTCACACATATTTTACAGACCATTGCATTTGCCATAGGCAGTGTATTATCCCATGTGGCAGTAGTATTTCATCTGTTTGCCCAGGCTCTTTAAATATTATCCATATAACAAATGACATTGATACGTGTAGAACAATTTTCATATTTTCCAACTGTGTTTGCAAAAATAAGAAAAAAAAATTGGCCGTGATTGAATTTGTTTACAGTATCTTGTGTCGCTTTTATTGTAATCCCGTTTTGTGTTGTTTTTTTTTTTATTTCACATGAATTATGGTAATTAAAGTTTTATATATCCAGCTGCTATCAAAAACTTGCCAAGACTCTGAAAACAGAAGACATATACCTTAGAGAGAGACACGTTCAACCTGCACAGCATTGTTCAGATTTCCAGCAGCACCAGGGGATTATAGTCTGCTGTGGAATACGATACTGAACATTTCTGCATCGTGTAGAGAATTCAATGTCCCAAAATAACCTGTCCTCAATGAGCGATTGGAAAGTAGAGAAAGTTGGTGATGAGTCAAACATTTTAGTTGATGGATCTGTTTGCTTTTCTATGAGTCTTGCAAAATGCCTGAAACATTGTTTTTGGAAAGTTTTAAATCGGTTAGCTCAACTCAACCAACCCTTTGTACTAATCCACCAGCCCTGCAATCCATGAAATGCCAGGGTCTATAGCCTCTGGTGGTGTTTACTGCAGCAATATTGCATGGACTGACCAGTTTTGTCCTAATTGGCACTGCTAATGCTTACCTGCTTTCTTTTCTGGCTTATATAGTGTATCCCCAAGCAGGTGACATCCTTCTGTTAAGTCCTAATGCGGCACATGGATAGGGTGGCACAATCCCTTTAAAGGGTAAACTGTACTTTCAAGTAACCCTTGAGAATTAGTTCCTTTTATCATATGTCTTGTATCCTTTTTTTCCATTACGTCCCTCCGGACAGCACCATGGAGGAAGTCCTTCCTTGACCTAAAGCAGGACAGAATCACAGAGAGGTTAAAAGGCCCTTCCCACCTCCACCCTCCAGTGTTTTTCCTGTCCCTACAGGGGATGGTTGTATGAGAGGTTGCTCCAGGAGTGAAGATAGCCTGTGGACGTTTTACAGGGCTCAGGGGGATCGTGCGGTGCGTCCAATCCTTCCCCCTCTCAAGCAGCCCGGGGCTGACACTTCCTGGGTGGGAGTCCCTCAGCCACAGAGACCAGTGAGCAGACGAGGCTCCTGGGTAGAGCCGCTTCCTCCCGCGGGGAGGCTCTCGGCTCTGACGTCGGCCGACGAGCCACCGCTACTTCCAGAAGTCGTGCGATGGAGAAGGCCCTCGCACTTCCGGTGACGTCAGAGCAGGACGCCGGGGCATAAGGTCGGCGTGTGTTTTACGGTGGAACGTGGAAGTGCAGAACGAGACAGGTAACAGGCTGGTTACCTGGATCTCGTGGGGCACAGAAGAGGAAATCATTGGCAGTAATGCATCATTCCTGACTGGACACCGCTTCCCTCCATGTTGGGCTCTCGGCGTTACCAGCTCCCCCTGTTTTTCTAGCAGGTATGGAGCCAGCTCAGGTGTGTGCATAGTGGAATGTTGTGTTGATGGCCTAGGCCTCTGGGCTGATGCTAGTCTAATGTCTTTGTGCCTAGAGCCTCACATGCTGAGGTGTGTTTTCACATGTACGCAGTCAGGCCTTGGACCTCTAGGATATGGTAAGGCCATATGTCCAAGCTACATCTCATAATTTGACTTCAGTTAAGTTGCATGTCATGTCTGCGCATAGCCTTATGGTTGGGCTTCAGAGTGACTTTTGTGAAGCATGTTTTCCATTTTTTGGGTTCAATAAACAAGTGTTTCACTTTTCTTTGCAACTTAATTAACTGCTCCATCCATAGAAGGACACAGGATGTTAACGCAGCACATTGTCTCCATGAACACTGCCCTCCAGCTGCGGCTCATTAATTAACTCCTTCGGGTGGAGCCAGTCTGACAATTGAGAAGTACTATTCAGCCTGGAGGTTTATCCGGAACTCTGAGAGATTGCTCTCATGGATGTAACTGTGGGCCTGGTCTCTTGTTTGGCACCTTCAAGCATGGCCGTAGTCTGTGCCTCTGTACATCATATTACATCATAGTGCTTCATAGTGCCTCTGTGCATCATATGGCATCATATTGCATCATAGAGCCTCTGTGTATCATATGGCATAGTGCCTCTAGGCATCATAGTGCATAAAGAATCTGAATCCAGGACTCTTAGGCTAAGTGCACACGTCAGCAATTTTTGCGTTTTTTTCGCATTTTTTCATGCGGCAAAAACGCGAAAAAAACGCAAGCATTAAGCATCCTATTCATTTAAATGGATTCCGCAATTTTTGTGCACATGCAGCATTTTTTTCCGCGAAAAAAACGCTTTGCGGAAAAAAAGCAACATGTTCATTAATTTCACGTAATCTCCGCTGTTATGTTACGGTAGCTGAGGAGTGCAGGCAAAAAAGGAAATACACCAGAGCAGTTGGAATCTATGAGATTGCAGTACCCTGACTAACCACCGCAACTAGAGGCAGCCGTGGAGCGTTCCTACGTTGGTCCTAGACGCCTCGTCACAGCCTGAGAAACCAACCACACCCAAAGATAGAAATAGGAAAGCTATCTGCCCCGGAGCAGAACCCCAAAGATAATAGAAAGCCCCCAAACATGTAATGGCGGCTAGACAAGAGGAAATACTGACACAGAAAGAAAATAGTATGAGCAAACGCTGGGGCCCAAACTATCTAAATAGAAAAGGACAGGAAGGGTACTTACTGCAATCCCAGAAAACCCTGAAAAACACCAACTCTACTAATTTCAAAATCACCTGAGATCACACGACCTCTACCACCTAAATTAGTTCTCTGGTGTAACAAAAACAGCAGCCACTGAAAAAACTGGAAAAAGCAAAAGTACAAAACACAGTGGCTGAACTAAACTGAGAGGGCAAAAGCCCCCGGAGGGGACCCAGAAGGCCCCCACAGAAGTGCAGGACAAAATGCAAAAATATAGCAAAAACACAAAATAAGAAATTGTCTTATCAGATAGCAGGAGATGCAGACAAGACACAGCAGGCTACAAGGGAAACTGGAAAGAAGGATTCAGACCAGAACAATTGATCACCGGCAACCCTGATGGGAAAATGATTCCCTTAAATAAGACCAATCAGTAACACCTGATTCCCAGTCCTCACAATCCTCACTAGTACCGCTTGTAACCACCAGAGGGAGCCTCTGCTCAGAACTCATCTCAAACCCATTCACAACACTCCGCGCAATGTAAGTGGTTCATGTGCGGATGGTACCCAGGGTCCGGAGGAGAGGAGACTCTCCTCCAGGCCCTGGGTACCATATCCCTGGTAAAACAATAAAGAAAATAAAAAATAATGATATTCTCACCTTCCGGCGGCCCCCGCAGCCTTCCCGCCTCTCAGCGACGCTCCCGTTCCCAGTAATGCATTGCGAGAATCACCCAGATGACGTAGCGGTCCCGCGTGATGCTACGTCATCTGGGGTCTGTCGCAATGCATCCTTGGGAACGCGATTGGCCGGGAGCGTCGCTGAGAGGCGGGAAGGCTGCGGGGGCCGCCGGAAGGTGAGAATAGCACGATTTATTATTTTTTTTATTATTTTTACATTAGATCTTTTTACTATTGATGCTGCACAGGCGGCATCAATAGTAAAAAGTTGGTCACACGTGTCAAATACTATGTTTGACTCGTGTGACCAACCTGTCAATCAGTCTTCCAAGCGATGCTACAGATCGCTAGGAAAACGCTAGCATTCTGCAAGCTAATTACGCTTGGAAAACGCTAGTTTCTGGCGGGAATACGCATACAAAAAAAATGCGTATTTCCGCGGCAGAGAAGTGCGGGATTGCCGCGGAAATTTCCGCGGCAATTCCGCAACGTGTGAACTTAGCCTTACAGTGGAGAATCCATAGTCCCGCGGCCTCACTGTAGATAATCATCCTCTGTGATGGGGAGAAACCTACTTTCCTCTAGTTGAAGAGTATGGTTCCTCCCACCATGGCTGTCTAGGTGTATAAATATCACTGAGAAGATTGCCTTTTAGGATATCTATCTATCTATCTATATAGATATCCTAAAAGGCAATCCTCCCAAATGGTGACAGCTCCTGTATCTACCACCATAATGACACCTAGAGCCTTCATTATCGGTATAATAGCCTAAATTTCCCACAGAAATAACACAGAGGCAATATACACTGCTCAAAAAAATAAAAAAATATTTAGACTTGAGAGTCCTCAGTGGTTGATACCTTTTAATGGCTAACTGAAAAGATGGTAACAAATTGCAAGCTTTCGAGACTACTCAGGTCTCTTCATCAGGCATAGACTAATACAACATCTGAAGAATCACATATTTATACACAAAATAGCACAGAAAAAATGCAATAGGTAGGACAAGTGACATGAAGCAGAACTGTCATTATGGCAGAGGGATTAACATAAATATGACTAGTTCATAGATAAGGAGTGAAGGTTTTATTACCCTCTGATTGGGGTCTGGTATTGTGTTGTGATGACCCTAAAAGGTCAGGGAGGCAGATTCCTTAATTGTTGTAGAACGACATAAAACTCTGGGATATATTCATCCCAGCACTAAGAGTGTCAAAGGTCATCATAAGTTTATATTCCCAGACTTTTCTATCCTTCTCAGATTTGAAGTTAGATTTTAATACAAGTAATTCCATATCTGTCATGCTATGACCGGGCATACAAAAGTGTTGGCCACAGGTAAATCCATTCTTTTTTCTCTTATCGTGTGGCGATGAGAATTCATCCTTGTTCTCAGTTTTTGCCCGGTCTCCCCCACATACAGACCCCCAGTTGGACATTTAGTACATATAATTAGGTACACCACATTAGATGTGATGCAGCTGAAAGTACCTGGTATCTTGTAGTCCTGATGGGAGTTGGGGATCTTTATCCTGTCCGTGGTCATTATAGATGTACAGGTCTTGCATTTCTTTTGTCTGCAAGGAAAGGTTCCTGCAGCTGTTGGGGAGGACAGGGAGCTTCTGACAATGATGCTTCTTAGATTTGGGGGCTGCCTAAAACATAGTAGTGGGGGGTCTGGAAATATGGATTGTAATCGGGCATCTTTTTGTAGTAAAGGTTGTAGTTTCCGTGCAGCTCCCCTTAGCATCTCCAGACTTGGATTGTAGGTGACCACTAGAGGCACCCGGTTATTTTCTTCTTTAGCTTTGTAATGTAGCAGGTGATTCCTTGATATTCTGGTGGCTCTTGTAATTTGGTTTTCAATTGTTCTTGGATGGTAGCCCTGGTTCAAAAAAGTCTTTCTGAGGCGACCAAGGTGTTCATCTCTATCCATGGGGTTGGAACATATACGGTTGTATCTGATGGCTTGGCTGTAGACAATAGAGTTTTTTATGTGTTTAGGATGGAAACTGTCCCATTTAAGAATTTAGTGTATGTGGGGGAGACCGGGCAAAAACTGAGAACAAGGATGAATTCTCATCGCCACACGATAAGAGAAAAAAGAATGGATTTACCTGTGGCCAAACACTTTTGTATGCCCGGTCATAGCATGACAGATATGGAATTACTTGTATTAAAATCTAACTTCAAATCTGAGAAGGATAGAAAAGTCTGGGAATATAAACTTATGATGACCTTTGACACTCTTAGTGCTGGGATGAATATATCCCAGAGTTTTATGTCGTTCTACAACAATTAAGGAATCTGCCTCCCTGACCTTTTAGGGTCATCACAACACAATACCAGACCCCAATCAGAGGGTAATAAAACCTTCACTCCTTATCTATGAACTAGTCATATTTATGTTAATCCCTCTGCCATAATGACAGTTCTGCTTCATGTCACTTGTCCTACCTATTGCATTTTTTCTGTGCTATTTTGTGTATAAATATGTGATTCTTCAGATGTTGTATTAGTCTATGCCTGATGAAGAGACCTGAGTAGTCTCGAAAGCTTGCAATTTGTTACCATCTTTTCAGTTAGCCATTAAAAGGTATCAACCACTGAGGACTCTCAAGTCTAAATATTTTTCTATCTACTGGCTAACACGGTACGAAGATACACATCTTTCCTATATCAAAAAAATAAAGGAACACTTAAACAACAGAATATAACTCCAAGTAAATCAAACTTCTGTGAAATCAAACTGTCCACTTAGAAGAAACGCTTATTGACAATCAATTTCACATGCTGTTGTGCAAATGGAATCGACAACAGATATAAATTATTGGCAATTATCAAGATACACTCAATAAAGGAGTGGTTCTGCAGGTGGGGACCACAGACCACATCTCAGTACCAATGCTTTCTGGCTGATGTTTTGGTCACTTTTGAATGTTGCTTGTGCTTTCACACTCGTGGTAGCATGAGATGAACTCTACAACCCACACAAGTGGCTCAGGTAGTGCAGCTCATCCAGGATGGCACATCAATGCGAGCTGTGGCAAGAAGGTTTGCTGTGTCTGTCAGCATAGTGTCCAGAGCCTGGAGGCGCTACCAGGAGACAGGCCAGTACATGAGGAGACGTGGAGTGGGCCATAGGAGGGCAACAACCCAGCAGCAGGACCGCTACCTCCGCCTTTGTGCAAGGAGGAACAGGAGGAGCACTTGCAGAGCCCTGCAAAATGACCTCCAGCAGGCCACAAATGTTCATGTGTCTGCACAGTTAGAAACTGACTCCATGAGGATGGTCTGAGTGCCCGACATCCACAGATGGGGGTTGTGCTCACAGCCCAACACCATGCAGGACCCTTTGCATTTGCCACAGAACACCAGGATTAGCAAATTTGCCACTGGCGCCCTGTGCTCTCCACAGATGAAAGCAGGTTTACACTGAGCACATGTGACAGACGTGACAGAATCTGGAGACGCCGTGGAGAGTGATCTGCTGCCTGCAACATCCTTCAGCATGACCGGTTTGGCAGTGGGTTAGTAATGGTGTGGGGTGGCACTTCTTTGGAGGGCCACACAGCCCTCCATGTGCTCGCCAGAGGTAGCCTGACTGCCATTAGGTACCGAGATGAGATCCTCAGACCCCTTGTAAAACCATATGCTGGTGCGGTTGGCCCTGGATTCCTCCTAATGTAGGACAATGCCAGACCTCATGTGGCTGGAGTGTGTCAGCAGTTCCTGCAAGATGATGGCATTGAAGCTATGGACAGGCCCGCCCGTTCCCCAGACCTGAATCCGATTGAGCAAATCTGGGACATCATGTCTCGCTCCATCCACCAACGTCACGTTGCACCACAGACTGTCCAGGAGTTGGCGGATGCTTTAGTCCAGGTCTGGGAGGAGATCCCTCAGGAGATGATTTGCCGCCTCATCAGAAGCATGCCCAGCTGTTTTAGGGAGCCCATACAGGCACTTGGAGGCCACACACACAACTGAGCATCATTTCTTTGTTTTGAGGCATTTCCACTGAAGTTGGGTCATCCTGTAATTTGATTTTCCACTTTGATTTTGAGTATCATTCTAAATCCAGTCCTCAATGGGATATTAATTTTGATTTACATTGTTCATTTTTGTTTTATTGTTCTCAGCACATTCAACTATGTAATGAATATAGATTTGCAACTGGAATATTTACTTCAGTGATATAAAGGATGTGGTATTTTAGTGTTCCCTTTTTTTTTGAGTAGTGTATGTGCAGCTAGGGATTTCCATCTTACTCTCATTCGGTATTCTCACATCAAGCACTCCACCCACATTATTCCATCCAGCTTCAAGCATCTCGTCTGACAGGATGATTCTGCCAATGTCCAGCTTCGCACTTACTTAATTTACCTCTCCATCCCTAAGGCCAGTATATCCGCATCCAAATTTGCTCTTCTTGCTCTTCTGTGAAGACCTACTCACAGAAGTCACCATCTGGAGGAGATCTGTTCTTTATAACTGTTTGCTAGACCTGATGCTAATGCACCAAGTTGACCGACAGCCAAAAGCCAAGCATCTTGGTCCCGCGAGCCACTGGTTGGGGATCCCTGCCATAGAGTATAACAGGAGGTGTAACCTGACTCCTCACTGTGCTGGCAGTCTGTCTTGTTTGAGCAAAACAGAGCTGAGCATTTTTTTTTCTCCAAAACTAATGATAAGTTCAGGAGGCAAGGGGAGGAGAACTGGTGGCTTATAAGTGGGGAAAAGGCAGATTTCTCTGTTGAAAGTCCAGTTCCTGTTTAATAGCTATTGTTCCTTTTTTCCATTGACACCCTTATGCAGTTATTGCCATGATGAACCAATATAATGTCTCTGACCAGAACAATTGCATGATAAAAAAAAATCAGATGCAGTAAAACATTTTGCCGTTGGCTGTGTATTGCAGCTGTGCCCCATAAATTGGGTTGCGTCCTTGCTTTCACTTGCTTGGAAAGGAAACCATGATGGAACAGAAAAAAGTGGCCTATTCCGAAAATCTGCTGTATTCCTGAGAATGATCGATGACCAGCTATATAGGTGTCCTTATAGCTACCACAAGAGATGCCTTCCAACCTTCCCAAGCTCCTTGATGGTAAATTTACCTAGGCATGCAGTAATAAAAAGAACTTTTATCCAGCATAACTGGGCATGTTTTACCATTCAGTAAATGACATAAATCCGACTTATCGATTATTAAACCGCATTAAAAAAGCCAAAATATCTTAAAAATATTTTCTTCTATCAAAAATTCTGGTTACCGTAATTTGAGGAAGGATTTCTTGCTAATTTCTTGAAGGCACTGATACAGGTGCTTCTCACAAAATTAGAATATCATCAAAAAGTTAATTTATTTCAGTTCTTCAATACAAAAAGTGAAACTCATATATTATATAGAATCATTACAAACGGTGATCTATTTCACAAATGTTTATTTCTGTTAATGTTGATGATCATGGCTTACAGCCAATGAAAACCCAAAAGTCATTATCTCAGTAAATTAGAATAATTAACAAAAACACCTGCAAAGGCTTCCTAAGCGTTTAAAAAGGTCCCTTAGGCCTCATTCACACATCAGTATTTTTGATCAGTATTTCATCCTTATTTGTATGCCAAAACCAGGAGTGTCTCCAAAACACAGAACAGGTGTCAGTCTTTCAATTATAGTTTTTCCCTGTAAGGTCCAATCCTGGTTTTGGCATACAAACACTGATGAAAAATACTGACATATGAATGAGGCCTCAGACTGTTTCAGTAGGCTCCACAATCATGGGGAAGACTGCTGACTCCACAAGGAGGGTAAACGACAAAAGGTCATTGCTAAAGAAGCTGGCTGTTCACAGAGTGCTGTATCCAAGCATATTAATGTTGTGTAATGTATTTTTTTATCAATTTTGATGGATCTTTATTCTTTACCCCCCCTCCCAACTTTTTGTAAAATATAAAAAATAGGGTGGATGATCTCATTAAATAAGAATTTTCTGTTGTAACGCAGAGCAATGATTTAGTATTTTTTATATTTTCTATGTCTTAATTATCAGTGATGTGTACATTATGTTGAAAGCTCCCATTCTCTTGTCACATACATGACTAAGCCAGCACCGCATTTCACCGAGCTGGTACAGTACCGCATTGTTCTGCAAGCAATTAAGTGAGTCCTTTATCTCTGTGGAGTAATTAAACCTCCGCATCTCATTAGAGTATACACATTTCAATACCATGGGAATGGCACAAGTGCAGGAACCGTCTTATCTGGACAGATTGTCTCTGTATTACAAAACATTTCATTGCAGCCTCTACTGGGGAACGAGCAATGTGATCACTGAATGGCTTTGTATATTGGACAAGGTTCATGCATCTAGTTCTGCTCCAGAAACCTACGATATGACATACTCATGTGAAGCTGGCCTTAACAAATCCTTGGCTCTTATAAATCCATTAGACTTAATATTTATTTACCTTCATGCATAAAGTTAGTTTAAAGGGAACTTCTCGGGTCCTTTAACGCAATTATCTTGCAGATATAAGGTTAATGTGCAGGTTAATGGTGTTATGAAAGTGCCCGCTATTAGCATTATGAAAGTGCGGCACCCAAGAAAAAAATTATAATTGTTTTCTTTTCTTTACTTACGGACAGTGATATAAGAAAATGAAAAACCTGTAAACATAAAAGAAAATGAATGTAACATAGCATCAAACACCTGACTTATGCAATAGGTCCTTTCCTGTTGACACATTCCCTTTAAATCCTTGGGCTATCGGCCATTTTTTAGCTTCCAAAGCCATGTTAAAACATGAAGTACTTGCAGCTGCCACTAGGCAGAGCTTTGTTTTATAGTGGATTTGAAGATAAAAGGATTCACACACACAATGACGAAATGTAATAATGCAGTTTACTGGACTGAGGAACACAAAAAAAAATAACAAGACAAAATCAAAACCCTTCTGTCCCCCCGTATCTGAAGTAGCCGCTTCCCCCATTTAGGATTGTGCCCTGGTACCTATCAGTGCCTGAGTTGTGAGTGAGATCATCCCTTTATGTCTAATATGTGCACTTATCGTAATAACAGATCAGACCAAATATGCTGAAAAGCTATAGAAATTCATGCATTTTGTCAAATAAAAATCTAAAATTCATTGCGCTGAATGCAAAGGGAAAACAAAAAAAAAATTACATCTTCAAACCGAGACTGTTCAGCTGCAAATGTAAGGATCGGTTGTCGTGCTGAACAAATGCATTGTAGAACAAGGCCTGCCAGCAGGAGCTTTCCACCGACGGGATCTCGATAATAACAAACACCAACTCCGCAGCGCTTATCCTTAAATATGAGAAAACCATTTTGTTACAGCAGCTCCTGAGATAATAATACGGTAGTAACAGACAATAAAACCCAACTAAACAGACAGATAGGAAATGTTTGGGATTTATAATAAAGCGGCGTCGTTTTGGAAACCAGAAACCTATAAAAAATAAAGTCTGCAACAAAAATGAGCTATTAAAACCGTAAGGAAAATCTAAATACTATTGGAGAAAATTGCAAATAAAGCCGCCTAATAATCTGTGGATATGTATAATGCTGAGTACTATAGCCCCTACAAGCATACAGCAGTTAGGAGGATTGACCGGGGCAGTATAATAGAAATTGCTCTGTAATTTTATCCCGCTGTTGGTCACTGTAGTTCCTGGAGTCATTTTTAGCAAGCATATGACCGCTGCAGCCAGTCACTGACTTCAGCACGACACTTGTCTGGACAGTAAATATGGTCGGGTAAGCGATGAAAGGTGATGTTATGACTGCAGGGTTGTTGGAAACCAGGAAAGACCATTAAAGTGGCCTCACTGGGATTTACTTACTTAACGCATATTTTTATTGTTTGTAACTCGTTTACAGTTTTTATCCCATTTTTTAATCACGGGTGAGCCCTTTTGAAGGGGCTATCTATGCTTCAATAACATTACAACACGTTTCTAAAATAATACAACAGCAAAGTGAACAATAATCACCAGTTAAATCACTACATTAGTGTGGATATTGAAAACCAGGCACAAAGAAACAAATATCCTAGAATAAAATAAATAAAAATTTTTTTTTTTTGCAAAAAATGCATGAAGGTAGTAATAATTACAAGGGTATTTAGTAAACATAATTTTGATCAAAAGAATGTAGAAGTCATCCCGCCACGTCAAGGCAACCCTTGTGGGACAGTCCTAACTCTAGTATTAAAAACCTTTCCACTTGTCAAGTGACGTAAATGTGAACAAGGGCAGAGGGACTGAACCCACCAGTTGAAGCATAGGCCAGACAGGATGGATTTCTCAGCTCAGAAACAGGGCGGTCACACCCTTATATGCACAAGATGCACTCTGAACAAAATAAGAAACTAGTTCTGAACTGAAAAAGTAAGTTAATGTGTATGCAAAATGTAAATGCATATTAACACATGACCATTACACAGAGAAAACCAGGCACAAAAAAACAAATATCCTAAAATAAAATAAATAATTTTTTTTTTTTTTTGCAAAAAATGCATGAAGGTAGTAATAATTATAAGGGTATTTAGTAAACATAATTTTGATCAAAAGAATGTAGAAGCCATACTGCCACGTCAAGGCAACCCTTTGTGGGACAGTCCTACTCTAATATTGAAAACCTTTCCACTTGTCAAGTGACGTAAATGTGAACAAGGGCAGAGGGACTGAACCCACCACTTTTTCAGTTCAGAACTAGTTTCTTATTTTGTTCAGAGTGCATCTTGTGCATATAAGGGTGTGACCGCCCTGTTTCTGTGCTGAGAAATCCATCCTTCAACTGGTGGGTTCAGTCCCTCTGCCCTTGTTCACATTTACGTCACTTGACAAGTGGAAAGGTTTTTAATACTAGAGTAGGACTGTCCCACAAGGGTTGACGTGGCGGGATGGCTTCTACATTCTTTTGATCAAAATTATGTTTACTAAATACCCTTATAATTATAACTACCTTCATGCATTTTTTGCAAAAAAAAAAAATATATATTTATTTTATTTTAGGGTATTTGTTTTTTGTGCCTGGTTTTCTCTGTGTAATGGTCATTTACATTTTGCATACACATTAACTTACTTTTTCAGTTCAGAACTAGTTCCTTAATTAGTGTGGATATTCACTGAAACATAATCTGCATACCTACTCAAAAAAGTGAATAAACCAAATTACAACTCGGAGTCACAGGAGCCATTGGGGAATGACTACTGCTAATCACAACTTCCCTGTTTTAACTTTTAAGTTCCTACTTTATTATGTGAATATATAATCAGCTATCGAGCAGGGTCGATTACACTCTTAAATACTGCTGTCAATCGCGACAGCGGTATGTAATTGGTTACAAGGGGGTCGGACCCCCCGCCATGAGAATCGCAGATGCCCATGGCTACCATGGTACCCTGAAGTCATCTGATAACCCCAGGTTACGGTGGCCTGTGAGATCCTACAGTTTTCACAGGCTGTGTCAGTGAGGCACTGACAGTCTCATACACTGCAGTATGCGAGAGACCAGAGATCAAAATAAAAATGTATAAATGTCCCACAATGGGACTAAGTAAAAAGGTAAAAAACACACAAAAAAAACAAGTCACAAAAAGCCTGATTTTTGTTCATTCTGTGTCTGAGAAATCTAAATAAAAAGCAGTAAAAAAAATATTATACTGATAGGGAATTTAGATTGTGATCCTCATCGGGGACAGTGCCAATAATGTCTGTAAAGCGCTGTGAAATTACTGGCGCTATATAAATGAGTAAAATAAATAAATAAATGTACCCCAAAATGGTACCAAAAAAAAAATCTGCAACTCGTCCTTCAAAAAATAAGCTCTCATACTGCTCTGCTCGCCAAAAACTAAAAAAGTTACAGCTGAGGATTTTTTTTTTAAAAAAAAAGCATTTTTACTGTGTGATAGCAGCAAAACCTAAAAAAAACTATATTAATCTGATATCGTTGTAATCGGACCGACCCAACTAATAAATCCACCTTATCACTTATACTACACTGTGATCCGAACACTATTCTTGTACTGCTATTTGTTCATTCTACCTCCCAAAAATCCAAATAAGGCTCAGCTCGCATTTATCCTGCGCTCTCTGCTGAGTGCTCACCTTGGGCTTTCCGTGCAAATTCCCCAAAACTGCGATTCAGACAAAACCTCAAATGGAACCACTTAATTATCAAGCAGATGGAGTCACTCCTTCCTTTTCAAGCCCCAAACAGTAGTTTTCCCCCACATATGGGGTATCTGCATACTCGGGAGAAATTGCACAACAAATTTTGTGATCCATTCTCTTCTGTTATCCTTGGGAAAATAAAACATTTGGGGCTAAAAGTAAATTTTTGGTGGAAAAATTTGATATTTTTTTTTATTTTCACGGCTCTACGTTATAAACTTCTGTGCAACACCTGGGGGTTCAAGGTGCTCACCACACATCTATATACATTCCTAGAGGGGTCTAGTTTCCAAAATGAGGCCACTGTTTAGGCACATTAGGGGCTCTCCAATTGCGACATTGTGTCCCCACATATGGGCTATTGGCGTACGCAGGAGAAACTGCACAACAAATTTTGTGGTCCATTTTCTCCTGTTACCCTTGTGAAAATAAAAAAAATTAGTGCTAAAGTTAAAATTTTTGTATAAAAGAAAAAAAAAAGTAAAATGTTCATTGTGATGAAGGAACAGCCACCATCTTGGATATGGGGCCTCATGCTCGCCTCATGTCTGAGCCTGGCCTGTCCCAGCTGCCATTTTGTCTGTTCGCAGAGCCACAGGCAGCTAACTGCTCCTAACCCCCATGGCCTGTAAGCATATTGAAGAAAACAGTGTTTAGTCTCCACTGTGAATAACAAGGTCTTTAGTATGCTAAGTAGATCAGGCCCAAAACAGGACTTCAAAGCTTTAGTACGGAGCCATGCCAGCATGGGGCCTGGAGATGCCTGGGGGCTTCAGTTAGATTATACCTGTCAGCTAGACACAGAAAACACATCCATTGTCTATCCCAGCCACTACGACTCCGTTCTAGGATTATGAATTATGAGCACATCTTTCGAGGTACAGACTCATAAAAAATATCTGCGTGATCCTGCGGACCTCGGGCATCTGACAGCGCGACTCCCGAGTCAGTGATGGCTCGGGGACCTGAGATATAGAGATTGGGTTGTGGTGGAGGGCCAATCGGGCCATGTTTGATCTCCACGTGACAGGCAAGACAAACTGCATTCACTGGTACCTCTCGTGTCCTGATCCGATTGTCCTGGAGAAAGTTAACCCCTTTCTTAGATATTGGGAATAAATTCTGCAGGGATCTGAGGGTGATTATTAGCCCACCCTCTGACACAGAGGGGAGGGGCCTAGCAGGTTTAAGAACTGTGAGCGGTTGGCAAACTCACTCTATTCTCACAGAAGCCAAGACGATGAATATCTAAGAAGGAACAAGGGACAGATCTGCCAAGGGAGCAGCGGCACACGTTTTGGGGACTGTCCAGCATCTAAGATTCTTACCTGTGGACCGCAGAGCTCCTGGCATCCACATGCAACCTACAGCCTGGTAACATTGACCTCTAGCTAATACCTCTAAGCCTTGTACCTTATTGTAATATTTTACTCTGACTGCAAATCCACTGTAATTCCGTTGTATAGCTTACTGTATATTTCTGTAATTATCTAGTTAAGGTAATTAAACCATAAAATTTATTTTGGGCTGATGCTTTTACTCTGATCACGAAGCTTAGAATACCCAGTGGGTAACAGGACACCCTCCCCGGCGGCCATTTGCTCTAGGTGCAGTTCCCTTACTGACCTGAGAGACAAAGGGTGCCCCGGAGAGCTGTGACTGTGTAGTTACGTCACATTGCTGACGTGGGAGGAACCGGGTTTCCTTCACATTCATTTTTTCCTTCCATATTGCTTTAGTCCCTGTGAAGCACCTGACGGGTTAGTAAACTTCTCAAATGTGATTTTTGACGACTTTGAGGGGTGCAGTTTTTAGAATAGTGTCACTTTTAGGTATTTTCTTTCATGTAGGCCCCCAAAGTCACTTCAAATGTGATGTGGTCTTTAAAAAAAAAATTGGATTTGTAGATTTTGTTAGAAAAATGAGAAATCGCTAATCAAATTTTAACCCTCCTAATTTCCTGTAAAGAAAAAAAAACGTTTCAAAAATGATGATGATGTAACGTAGATATGTAGTAAATGTTATGTACTAAGGCTGGTTTCACACTAGCGTTCGGGAGAGTTGCGTACTTTCTCCGTCAAGCCCCGCCCACTGTCGCTCCTCTTCCTTTCAACGCCGCCTATGTCTGCATGCGTCCTGCGTACCCTATCTTTAACACTGGGTACGCAGGCCATGCGGATGTATGCTGATGCGTCCGCATGCGTCGTTTTGACGCTGCGTGTAACGCAACATGTTGCATTTTGTTGCTGTCAGCGCAGCATAAAAACGTCGCATGCGGAGGCATCAGCATACATCCGCATGGCCTGCGTACCCAGTGTTAAAGATGGGGTACGCAGGACGTATGCAGACATAGGCGGCGCTGAAAGGAAGAGGTGCAGCAGTGGGCGGGGCTTGACAGAGGAAGTACACAGCACTCCGCAGCCCTGCCGAATGCTAGTGTGAAACTAGCCTAACTATTTTATATGACAAAACTCTCTGGTTTAAGGACATAAGAATTAAAATTTTAAAAAATTGCAACATTTTTGCTAAATTTCCAATATTTTCACAAATAAACGCAAGTCATATCGAACAAATTTTACCACTATCATGAACTACAATATGTCACGAGAAAGCATCTCAGTATCAGTGGGATCCGTTGAAGCGTTCCAGAGCTATAACCACATAAATTGACAGTGGTCAGATTTAAAAAATTTACTCTGCTTATTTAACGTTAAAATTGGCTCTGTCACTAAGGGGTTAAGGTGCCATCTATGAACTTAATGGTATGTTGACATAGTTCTGCTTCTGTTGCAGATATTCTTGTTAATATTTCTGTACTTGTGTGATCTGTAACCATAGATGAATAATTCATGAATAATTCCAAGCAAATATTTTCCTTTGGTTAATTCCGTTAGGGCATATGTGAATTGTAATTGACCTAGTATACTTAAAATATCTCTGGGGTGGATATATCCTTTTAAAGAGATTGTAAATAACAAATTTAGTCTTTTACCCTATATACAGGCAGGCAGTGAAGCTGTTGATACAGGAAGCACAAACCCTATAGCTTATGATGACCCTATAATAGGAGATAAGACTGATCTACGATAATACCTATGTGATTTGTAGAGCGGTTGTGCATTCCACAATGGGGTCACCTGTGTTTTAAATTCTTATGTGATTGGTTAGGAAGGCTGGGCTTGCATCAACAATACACAGATGATACATCATTGATTGCAACAAACGTAGATGGACTGAAAAACTTATTACAGAGTGTAAAGATGGAAAGTTCAAACATGGGACTCCTACTCAATACAAAGAAGACAAAGCTATTGACTACTGCCAGGTATGACCGAGACACATGTGAGATGGACAGCGACAAACTGAAAGTTGTAAAGGACGTCAACCTACTCAGATCAATGATCACCCAAGATGCAACGACGGCACAGGAAGTCAATAGGAGAAGAGTTATGGGCAATTCAACAATGAAGTCACTTGACAGGGTCTTCAAATCGAGGAACATTTCACTGGCGATTAAGACACGGCCCATACATACAGTCTGGTCTTTTCTGTAGTAACATGGATTCGAAACCTGGATGTTAAAGAAACAAGACAGACGAGAAAACAAACCCTTCGAAATGTGGTGCTGGAGAAGGATGTTATCAATACCATGGATGGAAAGAAGAACTTGCAGAAGATCAACCTTCCTACAGGGCATTCATCATCAAGTTGCCATGGCTCGAGATTTAGCTGAAGGCCGTTAAATAATAAAATATGATTGGATTGTACTCTTAAATAACATACAGCATGAAGAGTTGAGTAGAAGGGGCAGGATTCTCTGTAGCACATTAATGAAGGTTAATGACAGAAGTTGACTTTCATAGCTATGGAAGAAAGTGCGTATGTGCTCTAACGAAGGTTAGCCCGCTAGAGATTTCCGGTCTCGTCATGTGAATACAAGTGATCATAATTTTGCATAAGCATGGTCTCCACATTACTATTTAGTGTAATATATACACTATTTGATCAAATATATGTGGACACTTGTCTCTCACACCTCAAAGAGCTTGCTGAGCATCCCAATTCTAAAGCTTGTTTCCATTGTATGGCTGTCACTAACTTAAAAGGCTTTTATCAAATTTTGCAGCGTCTTTGTGGGAATTTGTGCCCATAAAACCCCCAAAAAACATTTTAGATCAGGCACTAATGTTTAAGAAGATTTGTCTCACAATCTAAATTCAATAATGGTGAATGCCATAGAAAGCGCCGGCGCTGGTTCAGTCACTCTGAGTATACAGAGCGGCGCTGTAACTGCGCCCCCGGCCCTAACTGACACTGGCTCTACATTGCCGCCGGCTGTCACTCAGGGCCAGGGCGCGTTTACATCTGCTGTTCTGTATACTCAGAGCGGTGACTGAATCGGCCTCCCCCCATGACTGAATACCACATGCTGATGGGGTGGGGAGAATAAAGATAATTTTCTCCCCGCTGCATGCAGGCGCCTGCAGGCGCCGGACAGCATCAAAACCCTGTTAACCGGAAGATTAACCCCATATCTGCAGGTTAACAGCGTTATTCCTGCTGACAGGTTCCCTTTAAGATTGAGGCTCCCTCAAATGTCTTCATGGACCTCGCTTTGTGCATTGCAGTCATGCAGAAAGTGATGGGTCTTTCCCAAACACTTGCAACAAAGTTGGAAGAATTATGTAACATTTGTGGATGCTGCAGTGTTAACTTTACCCTTAATTGGCGCCTAAACCCTGGAAAAAAGTCCTGTATCAGTTTTTCACTTAATTTTATTGCAGACACTATGCATTTCTGTAGGTAACGTTATCGGTGCACCTGACAAACCCAGATTGATCCATGAGTGTGCCAGATAGTACAATGTGATTCATCACTTGAATTTGCACTTCTGTTTGCAATGCATGAGGCTGTAACACTTGAGGTCAATAATTAAGTAAGAGGGATGACCAAATAGTGGCTGAAATGCGAACAAAGCAAATCCATTCCTTACTTGTGTTGCTGACACACCTTTATGTTAGTATATTTATTACCACAGATGTGTAAATATTACTGCAAACTTGCATTTACCAGCGCGGATGTGTATTTACTACTGTGGATTCATAACTGCTACCACACAAGTGTAAATGCTGTCTGCTGTTGCACATATGTATATACTACCGCCCATGTGACTATACAGTGGCATGTAAAAGTTTGGGCACCCCTGGTCAAAATTACTGTTATTGTGAACAGTTTAGCAAGTTGAAGATGAAATGATCTCTAAAAGGTCTAAAGTTAAAGATGACACATTTCCTTTGTATTTTAGCCCAAAACTATATACATTTTCATCTTTTACATTTTAAAAATTACAAAAAGGAAAATGGACTGATGCAAAAGTTTGGGTACCCTGCATGGTTAGTACCTAGCAGCACCCCTTTTGAAAGTATCTCCGCTTGTAAACGCTTTTTGTAGCCAAACAAAGAGTCTTTCAATTATTGCTTGAGGGATTTTCATACATTCTTCCTTCCAAAATTCTTACAGTTCTATGAGATTCCTCGGTCGACTTGCATGCACTGCTATTTTAAGGTCTTGCCACAGATTTTCAATGATGATCATATCAGGGGACTGTGAGGGCCATTGTAAAACCTTCAGCTTGCGCCTTTTGAGGCAGTTTGTTGTGGATTTTGATGTGCGTTTAGGATCATTATCCATTAGTAGGAGCCATCCTCTTTTCAACTTCAGCTTTTTTACAGATGGTGAGTGTTATGTTTGCATCAAGAATTTGCTGAAATTTCATTGAATCTATTCTTCCCTTGACGAAGCCGTACCGGATACAGAGATATGCTTGGGGCTATTTCTGGGTCCCGACCTGCACTCCTGCTCTCGTGAATCTGCTCTCCCTGGTACTCCATTGGGGCCAGCCTTACTTCTTGGATCCCTGGTGACCATCTACTAGATGTTTTTTCGTCACCTATCGGCTGAAATTCCTTCAGCTAGCAGCTCTTCCTTATTTTGTCTCTGGACTATATTGATCTGGCATTTCCTTCTGCCTGTGCTGGTTTTGCAGCACAGTGTGGGGCCAGCATATACCCTATGTTAATTTTAGCTTGAAGCTAAATTCCATTATGATGCATTCATTTAACATAGTAACATAGTTATTAAGGTTGAAGGAAGACTTTAAGTCCATCTAGTTCAACCCATATCCTATCCTAACCTGCCCTAACATGCTGATCCAGAGGAAGGCAAAAAAAACCCCAAGTGGCAAAAAGTAAGCTTCACATTGGGGAAAAAAATTCCTTCCCGACTCCACATACGGCAATCAGACTATCTCCCTGGATCAACGCAATGTCTAGGAAACTAGTGAATATAGCCTGTAATATTATACTTTTCAAGAACGGCATCCAGTCCCCTCTTAAATTTTAGTAAGGAATCACTCATTACAACATTAGAAGGCAGAGAGTTCCATAGTCTCACTGCTCTTACAGTAAAGAATCTGCGTCTGTGATTATGGCTAAACCTTCTTTCCTCCAGACGTAGAGGATGCCCCCTTGTCCCCGTCACAGGTCTAAGCTACTCTATAGGTGTTTTATCCTTTTATTCTTTCATCTGGGGCTATAGGTATTGTACTTAGGAGTCAGTATACTAAATTGCTCACTTTCTATTAACTTGATAGACACTTGTGAGTGTGAATTTATTTACAACTATTTTGTATGATCCATGGTCTCTGTTGGTTGGCACAGACGTCCACATACCCAGGTCTTCCTGCATTTCCACTTATGAATTGAGAGCATGAGCTTGATGGTTGGACCCACATGCTTTTACCTATGTTTTAATTGTTGTAATTGCGTGCCAATAAAGTTTTTTTTCTACATTATCTATTGAATTTTAGTGTGCATATCATACAGTAGTGCTTTCTTCTTCTGTTCCATGTATCCTATTTTTGACTACTGGATATAGCACCTAATAAAATGTCATACTATTGTAGATACAGGGAAGATATATATCTTTGTACCGTGTTAGCCAGTAGATAGAAAAATATTTAGAATTGAGAGTCCTTAGTGGTTGATACCTTTTAATGGCTAACTGAAAAGATGGTAACAAATTGCAAGCTTTCGAGACTACTCGATTTTGTATTAGTCTTTGCCTGATGAAGATACCTGAGTAGTCTCGAAAGCTTACAATTTGTTACCATCTTTTCAGTTAGCCATTAAAAGGTATCAACCACTGAGGACTCTCAATTCTGAATTTTTTTTATACTATTGCACCCTGCACCTAAAATTGTCAAGCTATTCTTCCGTCTACCCGTAAAATGTTCCCCATGCCATTGGCTGCAACACATCCCCAAAGCATCATTGATCCACCCCCATTCTTAATGGTTGGCAAGTTATTCTTTTCCTGAAATTCTGTGCTCCTTTTCTTTCTTTCTCCACAGATATCTTTGATAATTGTGGCTAATGAGTTCTATTTTAACCTCATTGGTCCACACAACTTGTTTCCAAAATGCATCAGACTAGTTTAGATGTTCTTATGCATACTTCTGACAGTGAATTTTATGGTGAAGATGCAGATGTTTTCTTCTGATGACTCTTCCATGAAGACCATATTTGTACATGTGTCTCTGAACAGAAGAAAAATTTAGCAGACTCTGGAGTTGTCGTACATTGTTCTCAAGGTCTTTTGCAGACAAACGGGGGTTCTGATTTCCCTCTTTATCGATCCTATGAGCATCTCTCACTGAAATTTTGCTTGGTCTTCCAGACCTTATCTTGGCCTCCACTGTTCCTGTTAACTGCCATTTCTTAATTACATTTCAAACTAAGGAAAGGGCAACTTGAAAACGCTTTGCTATATTCTTATAGCCACCTTCTGTTTTGTAGGCCACCATTTTCATTTTCAGAGTGCTAGTATTCTGACTCTTCAAGGCAATATAAATCCTTATCCATCATTCTCTTAGATAACTGTATGATTGTTGTACTCACATGCCAGGCGTCCTCAGATAGTTCCAACTCGGCCACACTGACTTGTAATAAGAGTGCAGGAGGAGCAGAGCTAATTTTCTCTGAAATCTTGTATTAAGTACAATGCAGCAGGTGGAAAGAGTAATCCCAAACAGAGAAGTACACATGTACATCCAAAAATGGCTACAGCAAACTAATAATGAGAACAACTACAGGGAGGAGAAGGGACAAACTTCAAACGGCAGGGCTTCTGCCTAGCAACAGCAAAATACAATGCATAACATGGAAAACAAACAAGCTGTTCCCATTCATGGGACACAACAGCTAGGCAGCTGCTTAGAAGAACCTATGGTTGCTGCTTTTTGGCAGAAGGTTAGAGGAGGCTGGGTTTTTATAAAACTGGGAAATTTGCATCACGTGCCCTTTCCTAATAATGATGGTGTACAATCCCTAACTATAACAGGCTAAAGGCCCCGTTACACTAAGCGAGATCGCTAGTGAGATCGCTGAAACGTCACCGATTTTGTGACGTAGCAGCGACCAAGCCAGCGATCTCCCTTAGTGTGACACTCAGCGACGATCAGCCCCCCTGCTGGGTGTCGCTGATCAACGCTGAATGTCCTGGACCATTTTTTGATCGCTGGTCTCCCGCTGGCCAGCGCGCATCGCTGCGTGTGACAGGCGGGAGACCAGCGATAAGCAAGCTGGAGCTGGTAACCAAGGTAAACATCGGGTTTCCAGGCATCGGGCAGTGCCTGGAAACCCGATGTGTACATTAGATACCAGCGCGCTTGTGCAGGGGAGCTGGTAACCAAGGTACACAGCGGGTTACTAAGCGCCGAGCGGCGCCTGGAAACCCGATGTGTACCTTGGTTACCAGCTCCCCTGCACAAGCGTTCTGGTATCTAAGGTACACTTGCGGGTTACTAAGCGACGTGCGACGCTTGTTACCCGCAGTCGCTGTCCTGTAGCGACACACCAGCGATCCTGACAAGTGCATATCGTTGTCGGGATCGCTGGTGTGTCGCTAGGTGTAACGGGACCCTAAGGTATGAAACATTGGTTAAAGTTATCTGAGCACACAAATCTGCAAGGGTGCACAAGCTTTTGCATCGGCCTATTTCACTTTTTGTAATTTTTAAAATGGATAAAAAAGACTACATATATGGTATATAATATAATTTATTTCATTGTTTTGGCCTAATATATAAAGGAAATGTGTCATCTTTAACTTTAGGCCTTTTACAGATCGTATCTTCAACTTGTGCAACTGTTCACAAAAACAGTAAATTTGCCCTAGGGGTCCAAACTTTTACATTCCACTGTACTTTCACATGTGTATTTACTACTGCAAATGTTTAACCCCTTTCCGACATCGAGTGTAATAGTACGCCGATGTCGCACTCCCCCTGTTTGGTGCGGGCTCTGACGCTTAGCCCGCACCTTTCCGGGCACATGTCAGCTGATATACAGTGGGGGAAATAAGTATTTGATCCCTCGCTGATTTTGTAAGTTTGCCCACTGATAAAGACATGAACAGTCTATAATTTTAAGGGTAGGTTAACATTGAGAGATAGAATATCAAAAATAAAATCCAGAAAATCACATTGTATAAATTATATAAATTTATTTTCATTTTTCAGTGAGCAATAAGTTTTTGATCCCCGTGGCAAACAAGACCTAATACATGGTGGCAAAACCCTTGTTGGCAAGCACAGCAGTCAGACATTTTATGTAGTTGATGATGAGGTTTGCGCACATGTCAGGAGGAATTTTGGTCCACTCCTCTTTGCAGATCATCTCTAAATCATTAAAATTTTGAGACTGTTGCTTGGCAACTCGGAGCTTCATCTCCCTCCATAAGTTTTCTATGGGATTAAGGTCTAGGCCACTCCATGACCTTAATGTGCTTCTTTTTGAGCCACTCCTTTGTTGTTTTGCGATCCACCCATGGCTGTTAACTAGTTAAATGCCGCTGTCAATCTCTGTCAGCAACATTTAACTTGCACTTCCGGTAAGCGCACAGGAAATCCCACCCATCACGTGATCGCTGGTCACCATTGGGTTGGTATGACAACTAGAGGTCTCCAGCAGACCTCTATGGTTGTCATAGCCAGATTACTATGAGCGCCGCACTGTGGTCGGCGCTCATAGCAAGTGAGCATTTCTGCTACACACAGGCGATCTGATCATCGCCTGTGTGTAGCAGAGTCGATCAAAGTAGTGCAGATTCTAGTTTCCCATGACCATTGAAGCATGCAAAAAGTAAAAAAAAAAAAAAGTTTTTAAAATATAAAAAAAAATCTAAAAGTTCAAATCATGCCCCTTTCACCTTATTCGAAATAAAACAATAAAAAAAATCAAATATACACATATTTGGTATCGCCACATTCAGAATTGCCCGATCTATCAATATAAAAAAAGAATTATCCCAATTGTTAAATGGTGTAACAAGAAAAAAAGTAAAAATGCCAGAATTATATTTTTTTGGTCACCGCTACATTACATAAAAATGCAATAACAGGGATCAAAAGATCATATCTGCACCAAAATGGTATCATTAAATACGTCAGCTCGGCGCGCAAAAAAAATAACCCCTCACCCAACCCCGGATCACGAAAAATGGAGACGCTGTCGGAAAATGACGTCATTATTTTTTTATTTTAAACAAATGTTGGAATTTTTTTCACCACTTAAATAAAAAAGATCCTATACATGTTTGGTGTCTATAAACTCATAATGACCTGGAGAATCATAATGGCAGGCCAGTTTTAGCATTTAGTGAACATGGTTAAAAAAAACTGTGGGATTGTACTTTTTTTGCAATTTCACCGCACTTGGAATTTTTTCCCCGTTTTCCAGTACACAATATGTTAAAATCAATGGTGTCGTTCAAAGATACAACTTGTCTCGCAAAAAGCAAGCCCTCACATGGCCATTTTGACCAAAAAATAAAAAAGTTGTGGCTCTGGGAAGAAGGGGAGCAAAAAACAAAAATACCTCTGGTCGTTAAGGGGTTAACTACTGTCGCACTAGTGTATTTACCCAATCCTGGTATGCATGGCACCCCATTCCTCATCCTGGTATGCATGGTCCCCTCACCCCCCAATCCTGGTATGCATGGTACCTGCTCATCCATATCCTGGTATTCATGGTTCCCTCACCTCCCAATCTGGGTATGCATGATCCCCTCACCCCCCAATCCTGGTATGCATGGTACCCTCCCCCCCAATCCTGGTATGCATGGTCCCCTCCCCCCAATCCTGGTATGCATGGTCCCCTCACCCCCAATCCTGGAATGCATGGTCCCCTCACCCCCCAATCCTGGTATGCATGGTGCCCTCACCCCCCAATCCTGGTATGCATGGTCCCCCCTCATCCCTATTGTAGGATGTATGGTACCCCCTCACACTCCAATCCTGGAATGCATGGTCCCCTCATCCCCAATCCTGGTATACATGGCACCCCTTAGCTCCCAATTCTGGTATGCATGGTCCCCTCATTCCCAATCCTGGTATGCATGGTACCCTTCACCCCCCTATCCTGTTATGCATGGTCCTCTCACCTCCCATCCTGGTATGCATGGTTCCCTCACCCCCAATCCTGATATGCATGGTTCCCTCACCCCCAATCCTAATATGCATGGTCCTCTCAATCCCTATCCTGGTATGCATGGTGTCCTCACTCCCCAATCTTGGAATGCATGGTCCCCTCACCCCCCAATCCTGGTATGCATGGTCCCCTCACCCCGCAATCCTGGTATGCATGGTCCCCCTCATCCCTATCGTAGGATGTATGGTACCCCCTCAGACCCCAATCCTGGTATGCATGGTCCCCTCATCCACCATCCTGGTATGCATGTTCCCCTCACTCCCCTTTCCTGGTATGCATGGTCCCCTCACCCCCCAACCCTGGTATGCATGGTCCCCCTCATCCCTATCGTAGAATGTATGGTACCCCCTCAGCCCCCAATCCTGGTATGCATGGTCCCCTCATCCACCATCCTGGTATGCATGGTACCCTTCATCCCCCAATCCTGGTATGCATGTTCCCCTCACCCCCCTTTCCTGGTATGAATGGTCCCCTCACCCCCCAATCCCGGTATGCATGGTCCCTCTCACCCCCCCAATCCCGGTGTGCATGGTCCCCTCACCCCCCAATCCCGGTGTGCATGGTCCCCTCACCCCCCCAATCCCGGTGTGCATGGTCCCCTCACCCCCCAATCCTGGTATGCATGATCCCCTCACCCCCCAATCCTGGTGTGCATGGTCCCCCTCATCCCTATTGTAGGATGTATGGTACCCCTCCAACCCCTAATCCTGATATGCATGCTACCCCTCACCCCCCTATCCCGGTATGCATGTTACCCCTCACCCCCCTATCCTTGTATGCATGCTACCACTCAGCCCCTTATCCTGGTATGCATGGTCCCCTCATCCCCAATCCTGTTATGCATGGTCCCCTCACCCCCCAGTCTTGGAATGCATGGTCCCCTCACCCCCCTATCCTGATATGCATGGTCCCCTCACCCCCTATCCTCGTATGCATGCTACCTCTTACCCCCCCATCCTGATATGTATGGTCCCCCTCACCCCTATTAAACTGCACACATACAAAAAAAACAAACAAACATGTATACTCACCTTTCTTCTCTGTGCTCCAGCGCTGTCCCGTTCTGCCAGAGGCTGGGGAGGAGTGTGGCGCTGGAGTACGCGCATGCCCATACCGCGCTGTCTGGCGCCATATTGCTGAAGACACACTGCAAATGCGTCTTCAGTAAAATGGCGCCGGATAGTGCTATGCGCGTGCGTGATTCCGACGCGCACTCCGGCCCCGGTCTCCGGCGAGAAGTGCCGCGGCAACGCTCCTCCCGGTCAGGTAAGTATGTAGGTATGGCGCCGGAGATCGCGGTATGCATTCAGTGTCTATGCGTACCGCGATCTCCGGTGCCATAAACAATCCTCACCGCTGGATGCCGTCTTCTGTCTGAAGCGTCGCGCTTGTGCAATCTATAAAGGCTTCAGACAGAGTGATGCTTACAGCGTTATATTATAGATATATTTACTACCATCATGTGTATATTCTTCAGTTAATGTGTATTTACTATCGTCCAATATGTATATGCCACTGCCCATGTATATATACCACAGTGCATCTGTACTTACTACCAAGTGTTTCTGTATATGTGTATATATGTGTGTATATATTAGGTGGCTACCGGATATATAGGTTATGGGAGATCTGTATCACAGAGGTGGTTGTCATCTGTGATGTAGACCTCTGGAGTGTTGTTAGGGTCCCGTCACACATAGCGACTCACTAGCGATCCCGACAACGATATGAACTTGTCAGGATCGCTGGTGTGTCGCTACATGATCGCTGGTGAGTTGCCAAATAGGCAGATCACAGCAGCGATCAGGACAGCGACTATGCGGGTAACAAGCGATGCACGTTGCTTAGTTACCCGCAGTGTACGTTAGATACCAGCGCGCTGGTGCAGGGAGCTGGTAACCAAGGTAAGCAGCGGGTTTCTAAGCGCCGTTCGCTTAGAAACCCGCTGTTTACCTTGGTTACCAGCTCCCCTGCACCAGCGCGCTGGTATCTAACGTACACATCTGGTTTCTAGGCTCCGCGTGGCGCCTAGAAACCCGATGTTTACCTTGGTTACGAGCTCCAGATCGCTGGTCTCCCGCCTGTCACACGCAGCGATGTGCGCTGGCCAGCTTGAGACCAACGATCAAAAAAATGTCCAGGACATTCAGCGACGATCAGCGATACCCAGCAGGGGGGCTGATCGTCGCTGCATGTTACACAAGCGAGATCGCTGGCTAGGTCGCTGTTGCGTCACAAAATTGGTGGTGATTCAGCGATCTCGCTAGCGATCTCGCTTAGGCCTCTTTCACACATCCGTCTTTTTGTATCAGGCATGATCCGTCGAACACCTGAAGGGATGGATCCGGCACTGAAATAAAAAAACTGATGCAATGGATCCGTTTTTTTGCTGGATCCGACCTGAACTTTTGAACCCAGAAAAAGAGGGTTTTGGATGCCCGGAGACACTGGAAAATGTAGTAGTAGTAGTAGTAGTAGTAGCAGCAGCAGCAGCAGTAGTAGTAGTAGACCTTGATTTCCAGAATCCGGATCAGACTTTTGACGGATTGCACAAAAGTCTGATCCGCTTCAAGCACATCAGGCGGCTCCGGCAAACAAAAAAAACGTTACATGCTTCGTTTTGTCCGGCCGCCGGAATGTACATTTCCGCCAGATCCGGACAAAAACGGATACAACGCAATTACATCAGGCACGATCCGGCGCTAATGAAGGTCAATGGTAAAAAAACGCATCCGGTACCGGATCCGTTTTTTACCAACACGCCGGATCATGCCTGATACAAAAAGACGGATGTGTGAAAGAGGCCTTAGTGTGACTGGGCCCTTATAGTGCACAGAGTACTAAGAGACTTGTTTTGGTGCATCTGGGCCAGGTTTTATGAGCAGCCTGAGATATGGGTGGGTCTGGTGGCCCATATACCCCACCTCTGGGTGTGACTCAGATGTTAAAATGGAGTCTGTTGTTTGATACATTGTCTGTGTGTATGGAGGAAGAAGACCTCATATGTGATGATTCCAGTCTAAGCTGGTATACTAGATACTATCCAGCCAGTCTGACCAGGACTGGCTCTAAAGAGACTTTGTCAAGAACTGTTTATGTTGTTTTGCCTGCACTGAAAGGCTGTTTATTTTTCCATTGCTTATGGATGGTTTATGAAGCAGCAATAAACCAGCCTGGACATTTAAATGGAAATGGTTCCTGTGTTGCCTCACGACGCACCCTAGTGAGTAGAATTCCCACTATAGGAGGAGTGTATGTATATAAGTAAGTTAAAAAACTCTAAAGAAAACCCGTGACTAGATGGAAGACATTTCTACAGTGTTACTAAGCAGGCGTTGGGTCCCAGGATCTCAGTGAGACTGTTGATCTAATAAATTAGAATTATATATATGTAATATATTTTTTTCTTTTTTTACTACCGCTCATGTGTATTTACTAGTGCCCATGTACAGTCTATATGTAAATACTGTGTGTATATATTTAATACCAATCATATTGAGCATTCATTTGTCAGAGCCGGAATAAAGATTTGCACTTAAACCCATCACCGGCCTCAATAACCTCCCACGTACTTGATCTCCATCAGCCTCAATTATTCGCTCCCTTCTTTTCAAACTGTGTATTGAGAACAATTAGTTTGGTCTGCAGCGAGCACCAGGCCAGCTTGATCCATACGACCACCACAAACAGTGACAGCTATTTAAGATGCTAAATGGTGTTTCTTTTTCGGTGCAGTCAGACTGATCAAAACGAACCTTTATAAAAGTCAATAATAAACGCCAACTTCTGCGAGTAGTTCTATTGTCTAGTCCAAATCTGGTTTTGAAAAAAAAAACCTATACTATATGTTTTGGACACAGTGTTCTGTGAATTCACAAAAGAGCAGATTGATCTGCAAAGTGAAATCTGACATTTGGGAAAATTAGTACATTCAATATCATTCAATTTTGGTGAATGCCAGAGAAAATCATCAGTTCAACATCATCACAAAACAAAACAAAAAAATGCTGCGTGCTCCCACCCTCACTAAAGCCACACATTGCCATGACAACACATTAGCATACACTTATGACTCACTCCTTTCCCTTCATCTGCTTGTCTTCTAAAATGAAAGGAAACTGTACATGTTGGGGTTGATGGTGAGGGTGCATTTACACTGGCTGATAATGAATGAGGGAATGAGCACTCCTAGGAACGCCGTCCAGAGGGCCAATAGTACCTTGCCAGAGAGTTGCGTACTTTGCCTAGCTTGGTATTCTCTACAGTCCCTAGTTACAAAGTTGTTCCATCACAGCAGCAGCCACTACTTACCCCTCGTTTCGATGTCAGGGGGAACTCTCCTGTATTTGGGTGTGTAAATGCTTCAAGGGGTTGTTAAAGTAATAAACTAGGAGATGCCTATTAATTTTAGTGCTACAGTTTTGGTAACGTTGACATTGCTTCCACCAATCACGTGACCACTGCAGCCAATCATGGATCTCACCGGGGATGTTTTTGGAGCGCCCGTCAGGGCAGTGGAATACCCAGTCCAGGTCAGACAGTTATTAAAGGGAAGTGTCACGGCAGCGGTGACCCGGTCCGTGGCCTGGGCGTCCAATAAAAAGGATTGTGATGAAAAGGGGAATAAAAGTTTATAATAAAGGATTAAATGTTCATGATGCCACCTGTGGTGTTCGGCAAGAGGTACCCGACGCTGCAGTGCAGATCCTCTGGGGTGATGTTAGTGCAGCAAAGATGGTTAAGCTCTCCATGGGTAGAGCTGTGTCCCAGGGCAGTTAGGATGCCACAGGTGATACTGGTGGCTGTTGTGGGGAGTGTGATACAGGGCGGGTGACGCGTGAATGACTCAGATGACACAGCAGGGTGCAGTTTCCAATGTTTTACTCACAGTTCTGCAGAAACTGTCTCCAGGCGAGTGCTGTGTCCTCAGGGCCTATGGTCCAGCAAACTCCCAGGTAAATTGGGATTAACCTTTCCAGGACTCCCTTCTGTGTGTTTCCTTCCTGGCTGTCTTACTGCGCTGGTTCCGCCCTCCTACCCAGCACCATCACAAACAGTGTCCCAAGCCAGCAGCCCCGGAGCTTGTTGGGCGACGTCCTCTGAGTCCCCTTGCTCCTGTATTATTCTACCTTTTCGGCGAATAATTGTGGATGTGGCTAAGGTTCGTACAGATACCTCAACCTCCGGCTTCCTAGCTGAGTCTTGTAGTCCTTCACTAGTCTTAGGGGCCAGCTCCCTTACTGTGACCTGGTCCCTCAACCAACCACACCGGTGGATACAGGCCCCACAGATGGATTCTTCACTATCCGTGCCCCTAGGACCCCTTCTGTCCTCCCGGGAGCTTCCTTCTGTCTCTCCCTCTGTCGTCTGGGAACAAGCTTCTCACAGCTTGAGCTCCCCCTCACGTTCTAACTCTCTCTGCTCATTCACTCTCGCCTTCTAATCTCCTCCCCTTTTCCTACCTCCACCCACTCCCCAACACCCTTTCCTAGCCAACCTGAGATGAGGCCATCCTCCCTAAGGGTACACCCAGGTGCCCTGACTGAACTGGTGTGTGTTGGGTGCTAGAGTCCTGGGTAGTGCTCCCTTCCTACCTGAGAGTGGGATACCACACCTCTGGATGAGGTGCAGTACCTCTGTGGCGACTGGACCCTCAGGGGTGCCACATTTTAATGTATTACAAACATCTCTAGTTGGCAGCAGCAGTTCCGTCAATGATGGACATGATGTCATCACTGCAAGGCTTGGGACCACTGGAGTGGCAGTCTGTTGAATAGGTAAGTAATGGTTATTTAGATTTGTAGCTGTTGCCCGTTTTAATAGTCCTGGACTTCAAATGAAAATGTAACATTGGTGGCATTTCCCTAGGACTGGATAATTACTGTACACACACTTAAATGTGTAAGTAGACTATATTAACCTGTTAGCCTTCGGTCTATCCATAATCACTGCAGTTATCTGATTGTAAGATATTTCTCGGAAGTCAAATCTGCTCAAAAGTTGTTAGAGGAAACCAGTAAGATACTTTTAATTCTTCCCTTTGGTCAATGACTAGGTTGTCTAGTCCAAGGCGGGTTTCCAGTAGCTTCTCCCTACTTTCTCTTTTTGACTGACAGTTCTCTTCTTAAGGCTCCCATACACATAAGACTAATGTCTGCTCAACCTGCCGATATCAGAAGGCTCAGCCGACCGTCTAATATGTATGAGGACTCTCAGATTTCCACTGACAGATGATGTCGGAGGAGATAAGAATCCGCTATGTGCTATTTGACAATCCCTTTGTTCTCAGCTATATAAGTATTTTTGTGTATACATTTTTTTCTGAAACTCCGCCGCATTCATGCCTGCAATGGCTTTCTTTACCTTGAAATACTTTGTGAATAACGTCAGAAAGCCACCAAAGTCTCGAAAATGATTTTGCAGTCAATCCTCTCTCTTGTTCCCATCCAAACAATCATCTGGTCTCAAATTGGAATATAGTAAATTATATTTGGTTAAGGTTCATTGTAGACCATCTGAGCCCATACATTTGGCATATACCCTGGCAAACCCTTCCGGCACATACGGTAAATCAAATGCATCCATCGGATTCCATTTTACCTGCTGGAGGTTTAAGCAGAGCTCATTTTGACTCCATTTGGGTCAGTGTAGCTTGTTTTCAACAGACTGCACTTTCTTATACTGTGTCTACTGTAAAAAAAATAAATAAATAAATAAATAAGCGCTTATTCTTCGGAATAGATTGTTGTTGTTTTTTTCATTTTGATTGATTATTCATTGTCATTTATTATCCAAAAGTTCATATTAAAACAATTGTTTCCTATTTTTCAGGCAGGAAGCCCAACTTCAGTTACTGCCCCAACTAGCTTTCCACGGACATCAGTGACACCTTCCAGCCAAGATATTTGCAGGTATTGACTAATCATTTGTAAAGAAAATAATACATATAAAGCATATCTAGCCCACAGACTTTGATTAGATACTGTCTGTGTATGTGTTCTCTATGTCCTGCCTTGTTCCACCCCATGTTGTCTATGTGTTGTTTCATATTTATCACAATGAATGTCTTCTCTTCTCATTCTTTTTTTACTTTCTATGCTTTTTTCACTGTTCTGCATGCAGTTCCAGTGCTGTATTTTCTGAATGTTGTCATCAAAGTCCATTGCAGTCTGCTGTTGTGTTGAAAAATCCTACATGCCAGAGTTCTAGGACGTCAGGGGCCACCGTGACCATTATTTGTCAAGATGGCTTCTCTATGGAAAATGCAAATACGAAAACCTATACCAGCATCAGGAAGCCCATAAGGCTAAGTCCACCCTCCCATTCTCAAAGTCACTCAATGATGTGGACCAAAAAACAGAGGCGCCACCTGGGAACTGTGATTTTGTGGAAAGAACTAGCTCGGAAGGGAAACTGCTTTCAGCTGAAGAACATAATTTTGCAAAGAACAAATTCCAATTTCCAGAAAATGGAGCTAAATTTACTAATCATGTGTCTATGAGTAACTGCAATGGTGTTCGAGGTCAATCTGCCTCATCCAACCTACTGATGATCCCATATCTGGACACTAGTCTTGGATCTGTATGTATACCTGTTATCGATGATAAGGCTGACAGTGATTCCTCAAAAAGCAAAACATTGCTTCACTATTTATTTTCCTTTTCACCAAGCTCAAGTGTCCATAGCCTGAACAGATTCCAAGAGCTTGATGGCTACTCTAGAAGTCTTCACGCAGGCACCTCTTCCAGTATGCTTTTGGGAAGCACTGATTTTTGTTCTGATGACATTGGGGATGATGATGTGTTTGAGGACAATGTTGCTGTCAAGGAAGATCCAAAGGAACTAAGGGCTCCTCTATGTTCAGTGGAAGACAGCGACCTTGAATGTCCTTCCCCTTCCAAAAAAATCCCCCCGCCTCCCCTGTGTCTGCATCTGGGGATGTATGCAGGTTGGTTTACAAAAGAACCACCCTCCACCTTCTTGTCTGAGATGTAGTCCCACCGTTTTGCATTGAATCATTGACAGCTATAGTGTGTAAATCACAGTCTACCACCTGGTGGCTTTTTAGGATCTCAAAATTAGTAGTCGAGTTTTGACCCAAGTCAAAAGTTCTGACCAATATAGCAAACAGGAACATGATGAAAAAAGAGAAGTTTCCATTACATTGTCATGTTTTGTTTTTTAGCAAATGCAGTTGACAGAAACTTGTGACATTTCATTTATGTATCATATATTCTCAGAGATATCCTCTTGGAAAACTGATATAAAGGGAATAAAACTACCACCTTGGCTAAAGACGTTCCCATCGCAGTTATAGTTCCTAAATTTCATGGCTGTCAATTTTCCAATATAAACTTAAATGGAGTTACATCTCTTTAGTTATAGTTTTAGTTGTGGATGCAGAATTGTAGTTTGCACTATAGATCTAATGGTATTTGTGATCTGAATATCGCTCTGTAATGCTGACATATTGGATAATCCCAGGAATACTTTCTGGGCCTAGGACCAATAGCATGAGTTCTGCTGAATAACCTAGGTATCTAATTAAATCTCTTTATTCCTATTTTAATTTGCTATTCAATGCTCATTCCAGCATTACCAATCAAAAAATGATGAACGGAGCAGATATTCCGATTATGTCTTCCGAGTCCAGTTTATCTAGATAGTTTGTGCCCTGAGTATTTGTGTAGATTTGTCTATATAGTGTACCATTACTTAGGTGCTCTTGTAGTGGTGGATAGAAGTCGGGGCTGGAGAGTATTCAAGAGCCAGATCACCATCACAAGTCTAGAACATTCAGGCTGACCGTCTTTGACAATTCACTGGTAATTATTACTAATGTACTACTGGTATCTTTAGGCTACGTTCCCGCTATGAGTCTCTGATGTTGCAGATTTTCTGCACCCTAGCAGGTTACTTGCCTTTTTTTTCATGCATTTTTATCACTTTTTTTAAGCTGTTTTTTGCCGTTTTGGTTAGTCATGTTTTTAATAAAGCTGCTTTAGCAAAACGTATTGATGCAGTCATGTGCAGATTACACACATCCTAGGTAAGACCTTGCGTTCTTTGCGCACCTAAAATATGCAGCGTCAAGAATTCATCATGGGAACGTAACCTTAGGCCACCATATACATTAGACTAAAATCAGACAAACCCACAGGATCAGCTGATGGACTAATGCCTATGGGAATGGAACGTTCATGCATTTGGCCCAGAGCTATCTGATGTGTGCGGGGTCCTTAGAGAATTAATTTGCCATTAGTTCTAAACATGTCACTTAGGCCCTCACCAGATCTCTGTAGATCCTAGATGTGACTGGCTGGCTCCTGAAGTATATCATCTCTACTCCAGCCCTGATCGAAGTGTATTTGTTGCCTACAGATTGGCAAGTGATAATTTTTAGACTGGATTTGTGACTGTAAGGGAGCTTGCCAATTCAGTAGCCATCACCTGCCTCAAACATTTCAGTAGTTTGCATTGAAGTGACTGTCTTCATTCCCGTGAACTTCTCTTCATATCTCAAGATGTTTATTAATGTGAGTGTAGTTGACACGTACACGTTATTGTAGATGTAGCATCCTCGGTATTTCAACAAGATTCATTTAATCCGGCATTCAGTGCACTTACATTCTGGTACGAAAGCTTAGTAATCCTAATTGAATGATTAATGCCAGATTAAAGGATTATTAGATTTTTTTTTTTTTACCGTAAATCTTATCAAGAGTCAAAAAAACACACACAAAATACACCGCCTAAATGATATACACGGCTAAATTGCCTTTTAGCAAAGGTCTTTATTTGAAAAAAAGTTTGAAAAAAGAGGGGAAAAAGTTTATCGCTTTTTTTTAATGTTTTGGGGGGCTAAAATATTGGCAGCCAGGTATTAGCTAGGCCATCATTGATTTCAGAAAGGTGGGATCTGGCTTCCTGTGCCTCCGCCAATCAGCGTATTGAAAATACGGCGTCCCCTTCCTTACTTTTTTTTTTGTTTGTTTTACCTGGCACAGTTTCAGATTTCAGAACTATGGAGCTGTGACTGATAAGTAATAAAGAGGTTTCATGAAATGTTAAAACCCAATTAGTCAGCTGATTGCCAGGATGCTAAGTGCAGACCGACCCCAACCAGTCAGATCTTGATGGCCTATCTATCCTATAGGTGGTTTTACATTAACCGATTTACAGCATGAAATGACCGCTAATTTGTAAATAATTACCGATTGCGGTCTTTTAATATCCTGTTTACACAGGTAGGCCACTCTTAGTGATGTCGCAATTGTTCTCGGCAGCGCAGGTCCTGTTTACAAAAAAGGATGCGCTGCTGAAACCAATGATCTTTTGTGCAGTACAAAAGATCATTTCACCCCATCAGCTAGTGTTTTGCCTGTTAGTAGGGCGATTGGTGATCTCGGAATGCTTGTTCAAGATAATCTTTGGGTGAAATGCACCTTAAAGATAGGGCATTAAAAATGTAACTCTAGAAAAACCCTTTTAATGATCAACTCATGACATTAATTTGACTCAGACATATTGTGTATATATATATATTTATATATATACACATACTACAAAAGACTGACCAGCACCTCCATACAGAACAAAGCTAGTGTGAACAGGCGCAGCTGCCATGACTGCACAATATACAAACAAGAGAATACAGCAGCACTCTAAGGCTGGGTTCACATTGCGCCGAGGCAGTCCGTTAACGCTGCCATTGAACCCCATTGTTCAGCGCATCGTGACGCATGCCGTAAAGCGGCATGCGTTCGCGACGTGCCGTCATTCAGTGACGGAGCCTCGGACGCGGCCTGCAGCGTCTGGGCTCTGTTACCGCTAGGACAGATGAATCATGCTTTACCGTTACCAGCCCGTCAACGCTATGCGTTGAACAAGCTGGTTTAACGCAATGTGAACCTAGCCTAAGCGATAAGATCTAAAAACATTGAATACATGAGAATTAACATGCACAACTGCAATATAGCATATGCTTAAAAAAATGAAGGTACTTAGCGCATAAATTGGCCAATTCATATGTGCCCATCAACCATGGCAAGGTGACCTTTCTTTGACTGGAACCTAACCTAATACTTATCAAACATGCCTCTCCCGGGCTATAAGACTACAAAATTAGTGGGTAGGCAGGATCCAGCATTAATTAAAAACACCCTTGGGCTGATGGGAGGAGTGCACATCAAGGGTGTTTTTAATTAATGCTGAATCCTACCTGCCCATTAATTTTGTAGGTTTTTAGTCCTGGAGAGGCATGTTTGATAAGTATTAGTAGGTTCCCATCAAACAAAGGTCACCTTGCCTTGGTTGATGGGCACACATGAATCGGCCAATTTATACACGGAGTACCTTGCTTTTATTAAGTATATTCTAGATCACAATTATGCATTTTAAACCTCATATATTCAGTGTTTGCATATATATCACTGCTTACAGAGTGCTGCTGTGTTCTCTTGTATAGATAGATATAAAATACTTTTCAATAGAACAAAACGATTCTAGTTGTTATCAAATGGGAAGCTGAATGTTCATATAAAGTAACATGGGGAATTTCCCAAAAAAAAACACACAAAATGTAAAACCGTAAAATTACTTCCTATTAAAATTGTGACAATGGATCTTGTCTTCAATTCAGGATATGTCACTGTGAAGGTGATGATGAGAGTCCTCTGATAACACCCTGTCACTGTACAGGAAGCCTTCATTTCGTGCACCAGGCTTGCCTCCAGCAATGGATCAAGAGCTCTGATACGCGCTGCTGTGAACTTTGCAAGTTTGAGTTCATTATGGAAACCAAATTAAAGCCTTTAAGAAAAGTAAGTGAAGCAACTTTCTGCTGAGTGGAAGATTTAGAGCACAAAATTCTGCAGATGTCCTATAGTAGGATTTTCCTCAAAGACTGTAGTATCTATACATGTGTCAGCAGTTCTGTATAATGCATTCATATAGCCTTCCAGACAATTGGATTAAATCTGAATGATAGCTACTGGCTAATTAAAGAGAACCTGTCACCAGGTCCAAAGTGGGCAGTTTTTGCTCTTATTTTATTCCCGCCGTTCCCATAAGTATTATTTTTTTGTGTGTTTCTGAAATCTGCCTTATTTAGAGCTATTTTTTATGGTGTTTGTCAAAGGAGTATGGCTCACAGGATCCTCTGGGGCGTGTCTTTAGGCTGCTCTGCAATATTAGCCAGTGAGCATTGACTCCTTGGGTAAAGACCATAAAAAATAGAATTAATTAAAAAGGTCCATACTTCTCGAATCATATGGTGGATAAAAAAAAGACTGAATATTCTTGAAAAAAAATACGGCATAAAATAAGAGTAAAAACTTTCCACTTTTCGCTTGGTGACAGGTCCTCTTTAATATGACTAATACAAGTAATGGGAGCGCTTCTGATTCTCATATAGAGAAATTTGTTGTCTTGGATGTGATGTAAAATGCTGATTTTTTACTTTAACATTCATTCTAGTGGGAAAAGCTGCAGATGACCTCAAGTGAACGGAGGAAAATCATGTGCTCGGTTACATTCCACATCATTGCAATCACCTGCGTGGTTTGGTCTTTGTATGTTTTAATTGACAGGACTGCAGAGGAGATCAAATTGGGCCAAACCACTGGTAGGTAAACGTATTTAGTAAGGGGAGTTTTCATGCTAATCCTACTTCAATGCTTCTTTCACGGCAGCTAGCTGTATCCTGACAGTGTACAATATGCACGGTCAGGATTGCACTTTGTTGCCAGGTCAAGTAGTTTTTAGGTGACCACAGGTCTGAGAATTGCATATGTCCACTCATGTGCCAACAAGCTTCTCTTCATGGAACATTGTGAGAAGCAGGAAAAGTTGTTAGCTGATTGCCAGTATGATAATCATTCAAGCAGGCAAGAGACATATTGCACACTGTCAGGATTCAGCTATCTGCATTGAGATAGAGACATTGCAGGAATTTAGGTTTGGCCTGGAAAAACACTTTAAATGTAACAGATATGAGGGGTGAGTGAAGAAGGTGATCCCAGGCACAATGATTTTTGAGAAGTGGTAGATGCGCTCACCTAGTATTTCTCTGTGTATTAAAAAGCGTTGGCTAATCCTTTAGGGCTCATGCAGACGTCTGTGGATCTCGGACCACAATGCATGGACTGGCCGCAGATCTCCTGTCCCGAACGTGACCGCCCCATAGAGATACATAAAGCTGTCCTGCCTGGGTCAGGAGACTCAGAGCCAATCTGCACTAGTGGTCCATGCATGGACATCTACATGAGCCCTTACGTCTCATAGATACTTAAATGGGTTTGTTCCAGCAACAGATGGTCTTTAAAAGCATTTGTTATATACAGCCCTTCCATGCCACTTACACTACGAAACATTACACATAGTTCTAGCCAGATCCTGCCTGGTCCATGACTAATCTCCTTTCTCTAACATTCCATAATACAGACTAGCTCAAGTTAATTCTTCCAAAACAGATTAATCTTCTAAAAGGGATACAACAGCCCTGCCCCTGTGATTAGGAAAGCCTCACCCCGTTCATAAACCCGAAATCACATTCTAGATCACGCTCCCTCACCCAGTGTCCCAGAAATCTGAGATATGGGTGTTTTCTGACAGCGTTGCTCTGATCACCTGACAAATAAGAATTTGCCGACATGTTTACACGTGCCAATCACAAACGATATCTGGGAATGAGCGTTGACAGATTTTCGACCCATCTAAATGCACCTTTACCAGATTCCATCTCCTCACTGGCTTTTTACATAAACATCAGACAAGCTTTAAAGTTGGATATCACCTTAATCGCATACCGTAAACCTATATCATGATTATCCCGCTCCGAGAGCAAAACATAACAATACCAGAATTGCAGATTTTTATTTACCCCTCCAAAAAAAGGAAATATAAATTGATCAATAAGTCATATGTACCCAAAAATGTATTTTTTTTTTATTCTCATTATTGTATCAATCTGCAAGAAAACAGGCATCTTAATTCCATGGAATGTTGAGAGGTGTTTAACAACAACTACAAAATCATATCCAGAATAATTTTTTTTTTTTTCACCTCCAAAACAGTGTACTATAAAAAGTGGTCAGACATCATGTGAAAACGCATTCCATAAAAACTGCATAATGCAAAAAATAAATCTGAGAAATGTTAAACTTTTGACTCAAAATATAGCAACATTTAAAAAAACAAAGTATTGTAAAAAATAATAAAACAGAAAGCAACTTAAATTTGGTATCTCCACATTCAGAGCATACCCCAAAATAAATTTAACACTTTATTTAAAAAAAAAAGTTATGGCTCCTGGAATGTGACAATGAGAAACGTTTTTGAAAAGCGTGGACTTTAAAGAAAGCTGCCATCTGAAAATAACCTATTTATTATATCTGTTTTTTGTATTAAATTAATTTTATTTTTTCCCTTATCACATTCTGTATTAAAAAAAAAAAAAATAAAAAAATATATATATATATATCTTGCAATTTTCACACTGGCCACTGGGGCTCTTTTACGCTCTAAGTTCAGTATGTTAGACACTGATCCGATCTTTTTGTACTTAAGCTTCTAATGAGCGTGTGCAAAGATGATTGTGAAGAGAGGGGGAGCTGTGGTGTCACCCACTGTGATTGGTGGATCTTCTGTTATAAACGGTGTATAGAGGGGTACCTGTCATTGTAATCCTGCCTTTGATGATGAGGAGCCTGTTAAACTCTTCCTGAAAGGTCAGGAAGTACGAGTAAAAAAGAAAAAGCCCCAGTGGTCATCGTGAAGATTGCAAGATTACTAAATTGTATTTTATTTTATTTTTTTTATAAAACTTGTGATAGAATTTTTTTTTTTTTTTAAATACAGGTAACACAAAAATCTGACTTAAAAAGCAGCAATCAAAAAATGACCTACTGTTTAAGGCAAAACTACCATATTTATTTGCACTATCAGTTCATGTGATCAGTCATGTGCTTGGAAGGAACTTCAAAGTGTGTATGTATGTGGCAGAGGTGTGTGTGTGTATACTGTGCATGCAACAGTGTTGTGTACGTGTGTGCTGCAGAGTGTACCTGATGTGCATGCTGTAAAGCTCTGTGTGTATAAATATAAATCTATAATATATATGTACATGTATAATACACATACCGCTAACAATAGATCTATTACCTACCTTTTCTACCATAGTGCATTAAAATGACTGGTTTTGACCCCTCCACTTCTTTACACCGCCTGGTTAGTTTAATTAGTAGGAAATATATTTTTCCTATTTTCTCCTGCTTAAAGCAGGGGTGTGACTTATAATGAGCGTCGTATAGTCCGAAAAATACAGTAGACCTGGTCTTGAAGTGGTTAAACATCATGAAAGGTAGAGAAGCGTAGCTAGGCAAAGATTTTATTTAGCTGAAACTTTACTCTTTCCTCCTGCATCCTTCCAATTAATGAAACAATAACTTTATTTTAATTAGTTACAGTAAAAATACTCAAACGGCCCCTACTGTGCTGCTGTCACCTTCACTACTTTGCCTGCGTTCAGTGTCAGACTGCTGCCTTTGGGTAACCCTATATGGAATGGTGCAAAATTTATTTTAATGAGAACCTCTTTAAGAAATATACCTATTACCTCTCTCTCTTACCCTCCCATATGGTTTTTGGTGTATTTACTGTTCTAAAAAAAAACAATTAAAACAATTTGAACAATAAATATAAAGTCCTCCAAAATATCGCTCCATGTCTCCAACGAAAATAATGCCAAGCGCTGCGTCCCAGATAAGTGCCATTTACAGCTTGCCCTAAAAATAATACCATTCACATACAGACCAGAAATATTTCTGTTTAGAAGAATCTACTTCAATATCTGGTTCCCAAGTAGCCTTGCAAAGCGTACAACAAAGTCAGGTGCTAGATCCTGCTCTGGAACATACATTTTCACCATGCTGATCACACACATGCCCTATGGCTGCCATATTTGTTTGAACAGCTACATTTCTATTGCATAGTACGAGTATTATGCATCATAAGACAGGGTAAAAGATCACATGGTCTACTCCCCCACTGGCAAACATAATTGAAACATTACATTAGCCAAACCAGAATAAGCCATCTGCGAGCAGAACTGCCGAGGGACAAAACCTCAGTAACAGGACAGAGTAGCATTTGCAGACACAGTTCTCTTCTTTCAGGATAGCAAAGGTTTTGATGGAGATGAAGTGAAGGTTTTGGTGGAGATAAAGTGAAGGTTTTGGTGGAGAAGTGGTGAAGGTTTTTTGGCGATGAAGTGAAGGTTTGTGGAGATGAAGTGAAGGTTTGGTGGAGATGAAGTGAAGGTTTGTTGGAGATGAAAGTGAAGGTTTGTTGGAGATGAAAGTGAAGGTTTGTTGGAGATGAAAGTGAAGGTTTGGTGGAGAAGAAGTGAAGGTTTGTTGGCGATGAAGTGAAGGTTTGGTGGAGATGAAGTGAAGGTTTGTTGGAGATGAAAGTGAAGGTTTGTTGGAGATGAAAGTGAAGGTTTGTTGGAGATGAAAGTGAAGGTTTGTTGGAGATGAAAGTGAAGGTTTGTTGGAGATGAAAGTGAAGGTTTGTTGGAGATGAAAGTGAAGGTTTGTTGGAGATGAAAGTGAAGGTTTGTTGGAGAAGAAGTGAAGGTTTGTTGGCGATGAAGTGAAGGTTTGGTGGAGATGAAGTGAAGGTTTGGTGGAGATGAAGTGAAGGTTTGGTGGAGATGAAGCAAGTAAAAGGACAAATTTAAAGGTGGATGGCTCTGCTTCATTAAAGATACATACAGATAGTTTCAGACATTCCTAAGAGAACTCAGAGGGTCGATGACAGAGACCATACTGACATTTTTGTCAATGAAACCATAGTTGTGCATTAGACGAAAAACATTTCTGAGCCGTCAAGGCTTTAGGGATATGTTGTACTGTTACACATAGTTCTGTCATAGTTAAGTACATTAGTTCTGACCATGTCTTTCCCCCTTGAACAGGTATCCTGGAATGGCCATTTTGGACTAAATTAGTGGTGGTAGCCATCGGCTTCACTGGAGGACTTTTGTTTATGTACGTGCAATGTAAAGTCTATGTCCAACTATGGAAGAGGCTAAAGGCTTACAACAGAGTCATCTATGTGCAGAACTGTCCCGAAACCTGTAAAAAGAAAACATTTGAAAAAACAACTATAATAATTGAGCCAAATCTGGAGAGCAAAGAAGCTCTTGGCATTCATCACTCAGACACAAACTCTTCTTATTACACAGAACCAGAAGACTGCGGAGCAGCAATTCTCCAAGTGTAGAGACTGGAACCCTACTGGACTCTTTTTCAGGAGATGACTATTTACCGACTGCGGGCAGCAGTAGATTTAGTGTCCTGAAATAGCCCCCTTTTTCAGTTTTGTCCATTGCTACTATAAGCATCTTTACAAGCAAAAGGGGCAGAGCCGCGATTGTTTCTTTTCATACCTCTTACAAGAACAAATGAAATAACCTACCATATATATTCAGGAGCACGATCAAGGAATATAAAAAAATAAACCTCATAGAAGATGATGTTTTTGTTTTTCTTTTCAAGTACAAACTACTTACGGCTTCTTCACTCGATCTGATTTGGTAAAGTAAGCGAATGAGGTTCGCAGCTCTTCTCGGAGAAGGACGAAGAAGGAAAGAGATGACATTCTTAGCACACGCTCTTACTGCCACTGACATCTTTTTTTGGCTCTCGCTTTTTAGAATCTTGCTTTACAGAAGAGTCACAAGAGCATCTAGCACTTTTTTTTGTGTGTAAAAATGGTTTTGTAATATCTTTGACTCCCACAAAAAAAATGGTTTAGTTACAAATCAGAGAATGTGCTCTGTCATTTCTAGTATAATTAATGTGCAACCTCTTGCCTTACATACTGTATATAGAAGTAAAAAAAAAAATGTTTTCTTCACAACTTTATCATTTTACACATGATGATAACAAATTTTGCCTTGTTATATCAGGAAAATGCATCTGTAAGTAGTAGGGAATTAACATTTTTTTCTACCACATGTATTCAAGACCTTTTTTACCAATGAAAATGCACAAAATTGGTAGATCTTTGAATTTCTCGTGTAATATTGAATAAAAAAAATATAGAACTTGTATTACGTTGATGTTATTTTAGTGATACGTGTGGGTTTCTTTTCTGTCAAGATTTGTTATCTTTTGTTGAACGCAACAAAAATAAAAAATGCATAAGTGCCCCATGTGAAGAATCTGACTGAAGCAAAATAGCCGACGATGAAGAGGCCTCAAGCTCCTTCATACAACTTTAAATACGAGAAACGTCCGTGGCTTCACATCAGGTCGGAAGGGAGTCTAGAAGCTTCTTGTGATTATATTGGAATGAGAATTTTGTAGAATATTTACAATATTTTTCAGACTGTAAGACATTCTATTAAGAGAGGAAAATAATTTATACTTCTGTTGTATTTAAATGGTTGCCCACTACTTTTATATTGATGACCTATCCATAGGTTAGGTCATCAATATCGGATCAGTAGGGACTCAACACCCCCCACTGATCAACTGCCTCCGGTGATGGTGGTCGCTGGATATGATCAGTTGTGGAGTGGATCAGCACTGCTCAATCAGATGTATAGTGGCCACAATGGGGTACTGCATATTCTCCCCTGTTCATTTAATATCCCACATAGTCCCATCAGCCAGAGCCACCGGACTACTAATATCTCACATCATCCCGTCAGCCAGAGTGACCGGACTACTACCGCTAGTATCCCACATCGTCCTGTCAGCCAGAGCCACCAGCTACTCCACATACCCACATCCCACAACCGGATACTACCCTAATCCCACAACATCCCGTCATCAGAGCCACCGGACTACTACCCCTAATATCCCACATCATCCCGTCAGAGCCACTGGACTACTACCACTAATATCCCACATCGTCCCGTCAGCCAGAGCCACCGGACTACCAGGGTGGATAAAAATCATGATTTTTTTTAAATCAAAAAAATCGGATTTTTTTGATTTAAATCGGATTTTTTTGATTTAAATAGGATTTTTTAATCAAGTTGTACACAAGCAAAACTTTGTCTTTTTGCAAATCAAATTGTTTTACACAAATAAAAATATTAAAACAGTTGATGATTATGAAACCTAATAATTTTTATTTGCACTATTAAACAATCAGAATTGAACTAGAGAGTAAGTACTTTTTAACAATAGCCTATCTCTAACGTTTGAAGTAAGCAAACATCTTCAGTGACTACATCAGTCCTTTAAGCCTACTGTTTATTTAGGACTTTTAATAGGAAAACTAGTTGTCCTGCTTTAGCAGTTCCTAAGCGGTTTCGGACTGTTGTGTGCACAAAACCAAATGAAGAAAACAATCTCTCTACTCCTGCCGATGAAGCCGATGCAGTCAGTAGCTGAGTAGCTACATTTATTATCTTCGCTGGAAGAACAAGTGATTGCGACTTCCACCAGTCCAGTGGTTTTAGTTCATTAACGACGTTATCTGCAAACATGTATTTTTGAAATGGTGCAGATTCACACTTCAATTTCAGCACAGTTGCCACAATGTCATGGTTAGTATTGGCGAGCCACTCCATTGCAGAGTTGATTTCCGCCTCATAGTTTTTTCCCTCTGTAGATGGGATGCAAGATATTGGCTAAATAGTGTTCTTCTTTTAATGCTTGGTCCTTGCGGTGGTGTATTGCAACCTTTACATTGTTTGAGAGGTTCAAGCGATCTAGCGAACCTTCTAAATCTTTCCAAACTTCTGTGGCATCAGCTATGGTTGCAGTATCTTTCTGCATTTTATCCAACGCAATAGATATTGGCTTTAACCTTTCCAAAAGGTCCTCGGCATTTCTCTTCACACCAAGATTTAATACTTTGCTTCGTATATTAGCATCAATTTTATCCCGATGTGTTTCGCAAATGGACACTAATTTTGACCAGTTGTTAATAAACAGTTCCAAGCATTCAGCCAAGGTATTCCATCCAACATCTTGTGGTAGAACCAACTTCAGTCCTCCCATTTCCTTGTAGGTTGCATGTGCAAAATGATTATTGCGGAAATATTTAACAATTTCTACAACATGTCCTGACACCCGAAATATGCAGGTCTTTTGCCAAAAGATGCAACAAATGGGCAGAACAACCGTATGTAATGACATTTGTGTCATCCTCATGTGCCAGTTCCGCTCGCATTTTTGCCACATTGCTTGCGTTATCATTAACTAAGCTCCTTACTTTACATCCAAACTGTTCTTGGCATTGGTGAATTGAGTTCTTAGCAATTTCAAGTAAATATTCAGCAGTATGTGAATTTCCAGATGTGTCGATTGTGTCTGTAAGGTAAGTTTCACCATCTTCTGTTGTGACACAAGTGCAAATTATGGGGTCGTTGTGGATGTTGCTCCAACCATCCAAGCTCATGTTAACAACTTTGTCTTTCAAATATTTTGTACAAGCCGCTCTTTCTTTGTCGTATACAGCCTGAAGATGTTTTCCTGAGATATCAAATCTACTTGGTGGTTTGTAGCCTGGTCTTATTCCTTCGATCATTTGTACAAACAATGGGTGTTCAACTAGTCGGAAAGAAGAATTGGTTGCAAATATGAATTTAGCAATTATTCATCAAAATGTTCTTTCTGGCTCGTCGTAGTCTTTAAGAGGAATTTTTCTACACTTTGCACGCAAAGTTTTTTGTTGGGCTGCTTTGTTGAAGTTGTACCCAGATATTGATTGTCACATGCAGCACAAGCCATATTTGACCCTGAAAGCACAGTAATTAAAAATATAATTCGACTGCGTATTTGAAGAAATATAACGAAAATATTTTGAAACAAACTTTTTGAACAATGTAATGGTCCTCGTCCTATAAGGGCTGTCTCAAAAGTTATGCTACTCAAGTTTCCGGTGAAGTTGCTGTAATACTAGTAATATCAGAGCAACTGAAAAAAATTGTCACAAAAGTTTTAAAAATGTTTTTTAAAAAAAAAATGGTAAATTTGGCAGACTTCAAAAGTGAATTGTAGCCTACAATAAAAAAAAAGGCATATACACACTCTTATTTTTACTTAACGTTAATCTTCTGTGAAATATTGCCTTAACATAAATTTAAATTCTATACTCCAGAACTAGTGCTAGAAATTTTTTTTTTCATAGACTTTAACCATTCCAGTAAAACGTCTGTTAAAATAGGTTGTAATTGCCAGACTTACCACTAGTGCTAGGGTCCTGGTGCATAAGAAGCTGTGGGGGTTCATTGACATTAGTTGTATCACTATCAACATCTTCATTTCGCTTCTGGTTGCAGTTTTCATAATGTGATTTCAAACGGCAAACAAGTCCTTGGATATCCTTTTGACAGTATTTGCACTTTGCTCTCCCACCTTTCTTTCCAAGCTCTGCTGGCATCTCAACAAAATGAACCCAAATAGGGTCTCTCTTACGACCTGCCATGGCTCACGCAGATCACTTCTGAAGTTTGATTGTTACTACAGCCAAGTACTGCTGACTGACTATCCAACAAGTTTGGGCATGTCAACTGAATGGAAAAAGAAACTGAAACCAAGCTACAGAAAGTGAAACCAAGCTAGAAGTGTGGAGTTAATTGAACAATGATTGAAAGTTTTAGATTTTAATCGTGATTTATATTAAAAAAATCTTTTGATTTTAAATCAGTGATTTAAATCACGATTTAAATCGATCTGATTTAAATAGAAAAAAATCATTTGATTTAAATCATGATTTAAATCGTTGATTTAAATCGGCGTGATTTAAATCAATCCACCCTGCGGACTACTAATATCCCACATCATCCCATCAGCCAGAGCCACCGGACTACTACCCCTAATATCCCACATCATCCCATCAGCCTGGGGTCAGAACCAGAGCGCTGGATGGATTTGCCCTAACTTCCATACAGGGGATCCCTATAAGAGAGGCCTGGCGCCAGAGCGCGGAGTGGATTTGCCCTGACTTCCATACCAATGATCCCTTTAATAGATGCCTGGGGTGAGAATCAGAGCGCTGAGGGATTTACCCTAACTTCCATACCGGGGATCCCTTTGAGAGGCCTGGGGTCAGTACCAAAAAGCAGAGTGGATTTGCCCTCACTTCCATATCGGAGATCGAGGGAAGATGTGCCTATGGGATGGAGGATGTGTGATGGGGATATGGGCGCGGGAGCAGGTGATTCATTTCTGTCATGTGCGCTCTGCTTCTGTGTGGGGGGCAGACAATGACTGAGCTTATGTTCCCCGTCATGCTAGATTTCTCCCACCTGGTCAGTGTCAGCTGAGGTGTTGTCTTGGAGTGAGAAAACTGTTGCTCATAGCAACCAATCACAGCTCAGCTTCTATTAAACAGCTCTGGTGAAATGAAAGATGCTTAGGGATTGGTTGCAAGGAAAACTGTTGCTCATAGCAACCAATCACAGCTCAGCTTCTGTTAAGCAGCTCTGGTGAAATGTAAGATACTCCGTGATTGGTTTGTGATACACATACACACATTCAATTTTATATATATATATTATAGATGGGCTTGGATATGTCAAACAGGGGCGTGGCCTGAGCTCTGCCGATGTAGGAGGCAAGAGTTCGGAGCTCCTGAATAAGACATCAACAAGTGACTCCTAAATATACAAGAGGATGTTATTTTATTGCTAATCAGTGTTTGGACCCACTCCTGAATACGGCTGGTCATATTTGACGCAAGTATAAGACTTTAATTCAAGAATTTTTATTCACTTGCCTCAGCTGAGGTAAACCGTGGCTTTACAAAGGCTGGCGGCAGGATATTTACCCCTCCGTTATACACTAGCCAAGTTAAATTTTTTTGGGTTAGTGTGGGGTTTCTCTGAATAGAAAATTTATATAGTGGACCCGCAGTCATTTTCTCTACTATTATCTAATATTTTCAACGGGTCACAAAGAATATTTAAGCCCTAAAACTTGGTTATTAACGGGACCATAAGAGTGGGGTTACCGCATTTGTGGAAAAGTAGTCCCGTTTTGTGTCTCCCTATCTACATATTGACATAACAATTTGGAGGCAGGTGCAGGTGTTTTTTTATTTGCAGAGGTCACAGGCTTGGTTGCCAGACCTATTTCGCACTGTCAAAGTCAAATAAGGGCACAACGCTGTTTTTGAAAGTTACCTCAGGCGAGGAATGGGCGCATTACTACCGGTGACAGCGCTTGTTAAGACGTTCCAGCCGCTTCTCACCTCCATAGACACTCCATTAACAAGCAGACTGCGCCTCTGAGCAAGGGAGGATTATGGAAAATTTATCTTCACAGCCATCTGCCTTATCAATTTTTTTTACAGGGATTTGTTGGTCTCCTCAGGAAAAAGGTTTGTAACTGCGTCTTTATTAATATAAAGGCATTCAGCAACACCGCAGAAGAATTGAGACTTGGATCCGGTGGTGATATTCAACTATTTTCTTTTCTTGTTTTTCTTTTTTGTGTGGACTCTTTACTGGAAATTATTAAATAATCTATTAGAACCTTCAGTGACTTACTACTGCAACTACGGAAATAAGATTATTACCTGGGCACAGGTTTGGGTTACATTCATTTCTAAACCAGCAAACTAGAATTTGTACTCCAGTCCTTTACAAGTGTAATTGTTTTCAACTTTACTGTTTGGAATATATTCAAATGATAAGAGATTTATACATATACCTCCTTAGGTAAATCTATACCAGTTAACATCTGCCATATTAAGATTATATATTGCGTTTTTTTCGATTTCTTGGGTTACTCTATAAGTTACAAAGTATAGTGTATTTAATTGTACTGTATTGTCTCATGATACTCTAATTATACACCTTATTTTTGACTAAACTCATTTTGGAAGTATTGTAATCCAAAATGTAGTCGATAGGGAGAAGAGCAAGTGTTAAACATTACAACAATACTCAGTCAAGATCAAAGGAGGATATGTCAAATCAGCATAGTCCTGAAAAATCTAGATCTCCACATAGGAAAGGGGAACAAAATTTCATGTCTGAAAGACCTTCTCACATCCCTTCATACAGCAAAGCTGTTAAAGGGGAGAGTAACCAGAAATCTTGACCTTCAAATTCTCAATCTAACATTCTCCCCAAATAAGGGATAATAAAGGGTGTCGAAACCACCAATATTGAATACTCCAAAAACAGAGGAAATGGATTTGTCCAGTTCCTTTAAAAGAAAGGGTTCGTTCAGTCAAGAAAGCAAATTAGACACTTCCCTCGAGGACTCGGTAATTCCGCTGGATGATCACTCACCTATCGGCAGCCCTGATAGGCAGAGGTTTAAGAAAGATCATACAGAACCTCCTTCACCAATAAAGATTTCACCAACAGCTATTAATTTAGACAATTGCATTAATTCTAACAGGCAAGCTACTGAGTGTTTTCTTGACACTCTTTTTAAGTGAATCCATGAGGATAGGATTTGAGATACAAAACAAAACCCTCCAAGAAACTTGTACCAACTTGTACCAGCTTTAGCCTAAGATTCGAGAAAAACGAATTACCCTTATAGAAAAAGACACCTCTTCTCTTTCTAAGCAGAATGCTTCTCTCCAAACTGAAATTTTATCTCTCAAGAATAAACTAACTGATCTTGCAGATCGGAATAGAAGAAATAATTTGAAATTGAGAGGTGTACCTGAAAGTGTTCTCCAGAAAGATCTTTTGGGATACGCTTAAAAAATTTGTTTAAACAACTCATCCCAAACCTTACTGATTTAGAGTTGAGTATAGATCGCTTACATCGTCTTCCCCGTCTTCAGGAGATTCCCAGGGATAAACCTAGAGATGTCATCCTCAGGTTACATTTTTCTGAGACGAAAGAAAAGATTCTTAAAATCATCAGGGAAAGAGGGTCCTTCCCAGAGCCATTTAATAATAAATTATTTTCGGATTTCTCAAAGACCACAATAATGGACCTAAGAAGTTATAGAGAACATCTAAACTGAGAGAATTACACATCCCATATAGGTGGGGGTTCCCTACTAAATTAATGGTTTGGTATAATAGTAAAAACTATCACATCAGTTCTCCCCAAGAGGGTTCTAGATTTATTAATTCCCTCCTTGAGGAGATAGCCCTCAAGGACAAAGACTAAAAAGGGTCCCTTTTTCCAAATCTAAATATAAAAATTTGCCTTTTAATATTAATTACTGTCCTCAAAACCAAAGATGTCTTTTGAGGATCTCTGCCACAAATTTTGTGTTTAAACCCCCTCGTAGGTGAGACCCATTTACTTGGTGTCCTCCAGGAGAACCATTAAGGTTCACAATTTTTGAAAAATGTTGACAGGTTATAGGGAAGTTAACTATTCCCTGCTTAGTTTTGTTTTTGTTTGTATTTAAATGCCAATGAAGATTCTTTCATACAACGCTTGGGGCATTAATAGCCCGAACAAAAGACTTTCTATTTGGAAGGAAATTAATCTTTCTAATGCGGAGATTATATGTTTACAGGAGGTAAGACTAATAGAACATAATCGCCAGGTCTTCCATCATAAGAAGTTTCCTCAAACTTTTAAGTCGCTGCATTAAAAAAAAAAAGCCGGAGTCATTACAATGGTGAGTAGCGTTGTTCCTCTTCAGCTGGTGAAAGAAATAACAGACCATCTCGGCAGGTTTCACATTTTGGCTTGCTTAATGAATAATCAGCCTTGCACAGTGGTAAATGTATACGCTCCTAATAAGAATCGAATTTCCTTCTTAAATAAATTATTTAAAAAAGATCAAAATAGGAGACACTATTTGGGTAGGCGATTTTAACATCGTTCCAGATAGTTCCATGGACTCTTCATCTTTAGTACGTCATAAAGAGCCGGTTTTAAAAAAAAAAAAAATGGCTGATCGATAATGAACTATACAACATTTTTAGATGTCTTAATTCTTCCTCTCATGAATTCTTACATTTTTATGACGTATATCAGATGTCTTCTCGTATAGATCTGGTATTATCAAATATCTTCACCCTCCCTAAATTTAAGAGTATTCAATTCCTTAAAAAATCCTTATCTGATCATACCCCAGTGTTAGTGGAATTTTTACTAGGTCCTTCCCTTGGCAACAGATACTCATGGAAATGTAACCCAACCTTATTCAAGATACCTGAATATAAACAAGAAATAGAAATTCTTCTATCCAATTACTTCAAAGAAAATACGACTAATAATATAGACCCTTTCACTTTATGGAATGCCCACAAGGCCGTCCTAAGAGGCCGACTTAATCAATTGGCAGCTAGGTATAAAAAGAAAAACAGTGAAAAAATAGTAGATTTGCAGAACCAAATACATCTTAAAGAATCGCAGCAAAATAATTTGCAAGTTCCCTCCCCAAGTATACAAAAAGAAATTCTAGAATTAAGGCAAAAACTAAAATCTGAAATCCTACAAGAATATGACTGTCATAAAAGCTTCAAAGTTCAAGGTATACACCTCCTTGAATAAAACTAACAGGTACATGTTAGCAAAAATAAAGAAGGACCATATTAACAATAGAATTTCTAAGATTATTTCTCCCTCAGGTAAGGTTTTGATTCATCCAAAATATATCGTTAAATCATTTGCTGATTTTTTTAATAGTCTGTATAACCTAAAAAATGATCCAAATTCCCCTTGTATTGATCCAGATTCTTTAAACTTTTTTCTATCTAGTATTAGCATACCTAAAATTACGCCATCTGATTTTGAGTCCATCAAATGCATATTCAAAGAAAAATAAATAATTGACACTATCAATAAACTAAAATCCCCCAAAACTCGTGGCCCAGATGGCTTTTCTAATGATTATTATAAATCCTTCTCAAAAATTTTAGCCCCTCACAAAGTCCCGATTTTTAATCTAGCCTCAGCCCAAGGTTCCTTCCCTAAGGAAATGCAGTAAGCAGTAATTATAATGATTCCTAAGGGTGGGGGGGATCCTGAGGGGATTCAGAACTATCGCCCAATTTCTTTAATGAATAGTGACTCAAAAATATACTCTAAAATATTAGCTGACAGACTAAAATTTTTCCGTGCACGTTTACTAGCAGATCAAATTGGGTTCACCGCGGGTCGCCAGGCCTCGGATGGGACCAGAAGAGTAATCAACTTAATGAATATTATCAACAATACGAATTCACAAGCTGTTTTTCTGGCACTGGATGCCGGGAAAGCCTTTGATAGGCTAAACTGGTCTTACCTGAGAGCAACTCTTGAAAAGTTTGGCTTTGATTCCAGATTTGTCTACTCTATACTCGGCACCCAGTGCCAGGATATACGCTAATAATTTTTTGTCTGACCCATTTGCCATCTCCAATGGTACGCGACAGGGGTGCCCTCTGTCCCCTCTGTTGTTCGTCCTCACAATGGAACCTTTTGCAGAAAAAATACGATCAAATATGAATATTTTGTTAGTCAGTCTGAAGTCTCGCCATTTTAAAATAGTTATTTGCCGACAACTTATTTTCACGCTACTGGACCCTATAACCTCGATTAACCCCTTAACCCCCCAAGGGTGGTTTGCATGTTAATTACCGGGCCAATTTTTACAATTCTGACCATGGTCTCTTTATGAGGTTATAACTCTGGAACGCTTCAACGGATCTTAGCGATTCTGAGATTTTCTCGTGACATTGTACTTCATGATAGTAGTAAAATTAATTTGATATAACTTGCGTTTATTTATGAAAAAAACTGAAATATTGATGAAAATTTAGCAATTTTCAAGCTTTTAATTTTTATTCCCTTAAAACAGAGAAATATGTCACAAAAAGGTTACTAAATAACACTTCCCACATGTCTACTTTACATCCGCACAATTTTGTAACCAAAATTTTTTTTTGTTAGGAAATTATAAGGGTTAAAAATTGACCAACGAGTTCTCATTTTTACAACAAAACTTACAAAACCATTTTTTTTAGGGACCAGCTCACATTTGAAATCACTGAGGGGTCTATATGGCAGAAAATACCCAAAAGTGACACCATTCTAAAAACTGCACCCCTCAAGGTACTCAAAACCACCACATTCAAGAAGTTTATTAACCCTTCAGGTGCTTCACAGGAGCTGAAGCAACGTGGAAGGAAAAAAATATTTAACTTTTTAGTCACAAAAATGATCTATTAGAAACAATTTTTTTATTTTCACAAAGGTAAAAGGAGAAAATGGACAGAAAGTTGTTGTGCAATTTCTCCTGAGTACGCCAATACCCCATATGTGGGGGAAAACCACAGTCTGGGTGCACGGCAGGGCTCGGAAGGGAAGGAGTGCAGTTTGACTTTTTCAAACCAAAATTGGCTGGAAATGAGATTGGATGCCATGTCGCGTTTGGAGAGCCCCTGATGTGCCTAAACAGTGGAAACCCCCCACAAGTGACACCATTTTAGACCCCCTAAGGAACTTATCTAGATCTGTTGTGAGCACTTTGAACCCCCAAGTGCTCCACTAAAGTTTATAATGCCTGGGTGTGAAAAAAAAAAAAAATTCCACAAAAATGATTTTTTAGTCCCCAATTTTTATTTTTCCCAAGGAAATTGGACCCCAAAAATTGTCCTAATTTGTCCCGAGTATGCTGATACCACATACGTGGGGGGGAAACTGGGCGTACGGCAGGGCTGGGAAAGGAAGTAATGACGTTTTGGAATGCAGACTTAGATGGGTGTCATGTTCAGTTTGCAGAGCCCCTGATATGCCTAAACAGTGGAAACCCCCCACAATTGACCCCATTTTGGAAACTAGACCCCAAAAGAACTTATCTAGATCTGTGGTGAGCACTTTGAACCCCCAAGTGCTTCACAAAAGTTTATAATGCCCGTGAATGAAAATAAAAAATCATTTTTTTTTCCCCACAAAAAAATCTTTTAGTCACCAATTTTTTATTTTCCCTAGGGTAACAGGAGAAATTGGAATACAAAAGTTGTTGTCCAATTTGTCCTGAGTATGCTGATACCCCATATATGGGGGGAACCACTGTTTGGGCGGAGCTCGGAAGGGAAGGATTTCCATTTGACTATTTCAACGCAGAATTGGCTGGATGTTTGGAGAGCCCCTGATGTGCCTAAACAGTGGAAACGCCCCACAAATGACACCATTTTGGAAAATAGACCCCTCAAGGAACTTATCTAGATGTGTGGTGAGAACTTTGAACCCCCAGGTGTTTCACTAAAGTTTATAACGCCCGAGTGTGAAAATAAACAAATAAATTTTTTCCACAAACATGATCTTTTAGTCCCCATTTTTTTAGTTTCCCAAGGGTAACAGGAGAAATTGGACTTCAAAAGTTGTTGTTCAATTTGTCCTGAGTACGCTGATACCCTATATGTGGGAGAAAACTGCTGTATGGGCACACGTCGGGGTTCGGAAGGGAAGTAGTGATGTTTTGGATTGCAGACTTTGATGGAATGGTCTGCGGGCGTCATGTCGCATTTGGAAAGCCCCTGATGGCCTAAACAGTGAAAACCCCCACAAGTGACCCCATTTTGTAAACTAGACCCCCCAAGGAACTTATCTATATGTGTGGTGAGAACTTTGAACCCCCAAGTGCTTTACAGAAGTTTATAACGTAGAGCCATAAAAATAAAAAAAATTCCACAAAAATGATATTTTCACCCCCAATTTTTTATCTTCCCAAGGGTAATAGAAGAAATTGGACCCCAAGAGTTGTTGTGCAATTTGTCCTGAGTACGCTGATAACCCATTTGTGGGAGTAAACTTACTGTTTGGGCGCATTGCAGAGCTCAGAAGGGAAGGAGCACCATTTGACTTTTTCAATGCAGAATTGGCTGGAATTGAGATCAGAAGCATGTCAAGTTTGGAGAACCCCTGATGTGCCTAAACAGTGGAAACCCCCAATTCTAACTCCAACCCTAACCCCAACACATCCCTAGGCCCAACCCTAACCACAAACCTAATCCCAATGCTAACCCTAACTAGCCCCAACCCTAATGGGAAAATGGAAATAAATAAATTTTTTACATCATTTTTCCCTAAGGGGGTTTGATTTACTATTTATAGCGGGTTTTTTGTGATTGGCAGCTGTCACGCTAAAAGACGCTTTTTATAGCAAAAAATAGTTTTTGCATCACCACATTTTGAGAGCTATAATTTTTCCTTATTTTGGCCCACAGAGTCATGTGAGGTCTTATTTTTTGCGGAACGAGTTGACGTTTTTATTGGTACGATTTTTGGACACGACATTTTTTGATCGCTTTTTATTACGATTTTTGGGAGGCAGAATGAACAAAAACCAGCAATTCATGATTTTTTTTTTAGGGGGGCGTTTATACCGTTCCGCTTGTGGTAAAATTGATAAAGCAGTTTTATTCTTCGGGTTAGTATGATTACAGCGATACCTCATTTATATCATTTTTTTATGTTTTGGCGCTTTTATACAATAAAAACAATTTTATATAAAAAAATTATTATTTTTGCATCGCTTTATTCTGCGAGCTATAACTTTATTTTTCGCTGATGACTCTGTATGGCGGTTCATTTATTTCGGGACAAGATGACATTTTCAGCGGTACCATGTTTATATCCATCTTTTTGATCGCGTGTTATTCCACATTTTGTTCGGCAGTATGATGATAAAGAATTGTCTTATGTCTTGTTTTTTTTTTTTTAAGGGGTTCACTAAAGGGGTTAACTAGTGGGATAGTTTTATAGGGCTGGTCGTTACGGACGCGGTGATACTTAATATGTGTCATTTTGTTTGTTTTTTTATTTATATAAAGTGTTTATTGGGGAAAATATATATATATATAATATATAATATATATTATATATATATATATATTATATTTTAGGATTTTTTTAAAAAATATTTTTACACAGTAAAATTTTTACGCATATTTTTTACATTGTCCCAGGGTGGGACATCACTATATAGTGTCAGATCGCTGATCTGACACTTGCAGGCACTGACAAACCACCTCCCTGCAGGACCCAGTGGCCATCTTGGATTCGGGGGACTGCAGGGAGGAGGCCCTCGTTGTTCTCAGGGTCTCAGGGAAGCACGCAGGGAGCCCCCTCCCTGCGCGATGCTTCCCTATGCCACCGGAATGCTGCAATCATGTTTGATCGCAGTGTGCCAGGGGTTAAAGTGCTGGGAGCGGTCCGTGACCGCAAGTGGCATTTAGTGAGAATCAGCTGACACCCGACCGTGATCCCCTCGTGAGCGTGGCTGATTGGTGATGACATACTAACCTGTCCTTGGGAATTAAGTCCCAGGGCACATGGACAGGATAGTACGTCAAATGGTAGAAAGGGGTTAATATTTTCAAAAACTTTTTTTTTTTTTTGCCATGCTTCAATAGTCTCCATGGGAGACTAGAAGCTGCCATAACCTGATCGACTCTGCTACATAGAGGCGATGATCAGTTTGCCTCTATGTAGTAGAATTACTCACTTGCTATATGCGCTGACCACTGGGTGGCGCTCACAGCAAGCTGGCAGTGGACAGCACCGGTGGGCGGATTTCCGTCCCGATTGCCAGAAGAGCTTGTCAAATGCCACTGTCAGCGGCATTTAACAGGTTAATAGCCGCTGGTGGATCGCAAAACAGCTGACGTGTCCCGGGAAAGATGTGGGCTCACCACTGGAGCCCACATCAAAGGGAGTCCGCCCAATGTCGGAAAGGGGTTAAAGCATCAGTCAACTTCTGGACAGTCTGTGGTGCAACGTGTTGTTGATGGATGAAGCGAGACATGTCCCAGATTGCTCATTGGATTCAGGTCTGGGGAACAGGCAGACCAGTCCATAGCATCAATGCCTTCATTATGCATGAACTGCTCAAATACTTCAGCCACATGAGGCCTAACATTGTCATGAATCAGCAGTAACTCAGGGACCACTACACCGCCTATGGTCTCACAATGGGTCTGAGGATCTCATCCTGGTACCTAATGGCAGTCACGTTACTTCTGATTAGCACATGGAGGACTGTGTGGCCCTCCAAAGAAGTAATAATAATCTTTATATAGCGTCAACATATTCCGCAGCGCTTTACAGTTTAACTGTTTCAAAACACAAGTCATAAGTAATGTTAACAATTCAATAATTAAAGCAAAATAAAGAAATACCTCCCCACACCATTACTGCCAAACTGGCGGATGTTGCAGGCTGAATGTCCTCCATTGCGTCTCCAGACTTTGTGTCACATGTGCTCAGTGTAAACCTGCTCTCATCCGTGAAGAGCACAGGGCACCAATGCATAATCTGCCAATCTTGGTGTTATCTGGCAAATGCCAATCGCTCTGCAGCGCAACACCGACTTGTGGCCATTGGGCCTTCATAGAGTCTGTTTATGACAGTTTGAGCATACATATGGATGTTCATGGCCTGATGGAGGTCATTTTGCAGGGCTCAGGCACTGCTCGTCCTTGCACAAAGGATGAGGTAATGGTCCTGCTGCTGGGTTGTTGCTTTCCTACGTACCCATACACGTCTACTGGTATCTGCTCCATGCTCTGTACACTGTACTGACAGCCACAGCTACCATTCTTGCCAGAGCTCGCATTGCTGTGCCATCCTAGATGAACTGCACTACACGAGCAACTTCTGTGGGTAGTAGACACCACCTCATGCTACTGTAGAAGTGAGAGCAGTGACAAAATGTAAAAGTGACCAAAACTAAAAGAAAGAACAGAGAAATGGTCTGTGGTCACCACCTGCAGAAGCACTTCTTTATGGGGGTTTGCCTATCCGTAGCATCTCCATTTTTTGTGATCTCAGGTTGGGTTAGGGCTTATTTTTCAGATACAATCTTTTGATTGCCCGCTATTGCATTTTAATGCAATGTTGCGGCTACCAAAAAAACAATTCTGGCGTTTTTACTTTTTTTCTCGTTACACCGTTTAATGAGTGGGTAAATTATTTTTTTATATTAATAGATCGGGTGATTCTGAATGCGGCGATACCAAATGTGTTTGATTTTTTTTAGTTTTATTTTGAATGGGGCAAAAGGATGGTGACTTGAACTTTTTATATTTTTGATTTACTTTTGGCATACATTCAATAGTCTCCATGGGAGACTAGAAGCTATCATAATCCGATCGGCTCTGATCAAATCGCCTGTATGTAGCAGAATTGCTGGCTTGCTATGAGCGCCGACCACCGGGTGGTGCTCATAGCAATCCGGCAATGACAACCATAGTGTCAGGACTCTGAACATTTTTGATCATCTTTTGTGCATTACTGCCCTTTTCCAAGATGGCGTATTTGGTCTCATGTGCACTGTGTCTTCCTGCTATATAACTCCACCCCAGCCTTTAGTCTGTGCTAGAGTATTCTGCCTTGCATCCAGCTTCTGACCTCTGGAGGCTCCCTGGCTTTGTACCTGCTCCTGTAAACCTGTTTTATTATCCTGCTACTCTGTTCCTGCTGCATACATCGGTTTCCAGTTATCCTCATCTGGCTGCTTGTGTTACTCCCATCTGCATTTGCTGGACATGTAAGCTGTTGCAGCCCTGCGCTGCTTAAAACTGAGACTATCACCCAGGCCTCCCTGGTTGAGCTAAAGATATCATTTGAACTGCCTACCTGTGCTTGGACTAAACTAAGACTTAGTCGTGTCAAGTATCCTTAAGTTTAACTGTGCTTCATAGACTCTCTGCTTGATTGCATTTCTCTCTGAAGTTACCTATAGACTGTTAAGCTGCATTTATTATCTACACCAAGTGTTGTGGACTTGAACTTTGCTTTGCACCTGTTTGAATCACCGTGTGATAATATAGACTTTTCCACTTATAAGACTGTGTCCTGTAGTTGTCTTGTTTCCACGCAAGAAGTCTCCTGAGTTAGCCCCTATAATTATTACAGGATACTTTAGCCTCAAAACAGGAGACTGTTGGAACAATGACTGCAGAAGGCAGATTAGAGCAGGTGTTTTCCATAATTAGATCACTGAGAAAGATGTGGAAGGTCTGGAAAAGAAATTTGGAAGCTTTGAACGCAATGAACAGGTGCTTGGACAAACTTTGCAGGACTTAAGCACCCGCATGGCAGCCCAGGAAAATAAACTTACTGGCATGGAGTCCCAGTATGGATGGGCTTTTCAGGACATAAGCACGCAAATAGCGGCACAACCTTCTGGGCAACCGCCACCAGCTAGCCCACCTAAGTTGCCCCCATTCAGATTTAATGGTGATCGCGACAAATTTCGTGGCTTTGTCAATGTGTTATATTTTGATGTGCATGCTGACCGTTTCCCTAATGATAGATCTAAAGTATTGTGTGTAATAATGCTGCTGACCGCACGAGCGCTCGCCTGGGCAAATCCGATGATTGAGTCTCGTGACCGCTGTGAAATAATTTGGATGATTTCTTGGCCTCTATGGCATTAATGTTTGATGATCCTAATCGCCGTGCAACTGCTGAATCTGCTTTGTCGTCTTTACGCCAGGCTAAACGTTCTGTTATTGAGTATGCTATCGAATTCAGGAGATTAGCAGTAGATACCAATTTGGACAGTTATGCACAATTCCTATTTTTAAAAGGGGTCTGTCTAGCATTGTAAAGGATGAATTAGCTCGCTCTGAATCACCACAAGAGCTAGAGACATTTATACAGCATTGTGTGCGCATTGACATTCACCTTACTGAGCGTAGGCAGGAGAAGTTTGCTGCCTTGAACCGTATCTCTACCTTTTCCCTTCCTTCCAGAGAGCCTGCAGGTAAAACATCTTGGGAGGTGGAGGAGGTGCCCATGCAAATTGATTCTGTTCAAAAGCGCGAGAGTAATGAGCGCCGGGAGCATCGACTTCGTGAAAGTCTATGTTTCTACTGCGGCCAGTCTGACCACTTTTTAATCAACTGTCCCAAGTGTCCCAAGCGGCCTAATAAGGTGCTAGCAGCGGTAGGAGAGTATGACTACTGTGATGATAAATGTGACATCTCTGAATGTAGCCTGCCTATAAACGCTGTATTCCACTCACTTGCTATGACTTCACCACCCAAGGAGCTGAAGGAAAAGAACTCACTGTTCTCTCCCTATTAAGATCCTGTGTTCTGGACAGTGGATTTCCAGTGCAGCTATGATTGACTCTGGTGCAGGTGGCAATTTCATGGATATCGCATTTGCCAAAGAACATGGTATTGAAATTCAGCAAAGAGCCTCTCCAATTACCATGGAAACAGTGGATGGGTCACCTTTAATCTCCGGGCCTGTGGATCAGGAGACCGCACCCCTTGAGATTTTGTTGGAGCCTAATCATCAGGAGCAACTCTCTTGCTAATTTCTTCTCATTTTCCTGTGATTTTAGGCATCCCTTTGCTGCATTCTCAGAATCCAACTATCAACTGGGAGACCAAGGAGGTTATCTTTTCAACAAGGAGCAACCCAGCATCAACTGAAGTTGTCCCTGAGTCCACTGCTACGGAACCACCTGTACAGGTATTTACTTTACCTTCAGCATATAAAGAGTTCTCTGACATCTGTGACAAGAAGAATGCAGATCGGCTTCCTCCACACAGGCATTATGACTGTCCCATTGAGCTGCTTCCTGGGGCAGCTATTCCTTTTGGCAACGTATACCCTTTGGCGGCACCTGAGCTCCAAGCCTTAAAGGAGTATATTGATGAAAACCTGGCCAAAGACTTCATACGTCATTCTTCCTCACCAGCAGGGGCACCTATATTTTTTGTAAAGAAGGATGGGACCCTGAGACCCTGTGTAGACTATCGGGAACTCAATAAGGTAACCATACAAAACAGTTACCCTTTGCCTCTAATTCCCGAACTACTGGAAAGAGTCCGCCATGCTAAGGTGTTCTCTAAACTGGATCTTCGTGGGGCTTATAATTTGGTGCGTATTCGTCCAGGGGATGAGTGGAAGACAGCATTCAGATGCCGGTATGTACACTTTGAATATCTCGTGATGCCCTTGGGCTTTGTAACGCCCCTGCAACGTTTCAACACCTTGCTAATGACATCTTCAGAGATTTGTTGGACCAGTTTGTGGTGATCTATTTGGACGATATTTTAATCTTTTCTGACTCTCTACAGGAACATGAACATGTCGAAGCGGTTTTAAGACGTCTGAAAAAGAACCATCTGTATATAAAGCCGGAGAAATGCGAGTTCCATCGTTCTGAGATACAGTTCTTAGGTTATATCATCTCTCCTCAGGGGCTGAACATGGAATCTGGTAAAATTCAGGCTATCCTTGACTGGCCGGTACTCAAGAACGTTAAGGAGGTCCAATGTTTTATTGGTTTTGCAAATTTCTACAGACGTTTCATTCGAAATTTTTCTGATATTGTCCGTCCCATTACTTCCTTGACAAAGAAGGAAAAGCCTTTTAAGTGGTCTTCACAGGCTCAAGAAGCTTTCGATTGGCTTAAGATCTGTTTCACCTCAGCACCGCTGTTGATACACCCAGATCCAACACTGTCTTTCATTGTGGAGGTGGACGCTTCTGATAATGCTTTGGGGGCTATTCTCTCTCTGGAGAGAAGGGGCTGCTACATCCTTGTGCTTTCTTTTCCCGTAGACTAACCTCAGCAGAGAAGAATTACGACGTGGGAGACAAGGAATTGCTGGCTATTATTGCGGCTTTCAAGGAATGGAGGCATCATCTGCAAGGAGCTGCACAACAGATCGTAGTGCTAACTGACCATCGCGATTTAGAGTTCCTTAGATCGCTAGATGTCTTTCTCCTCGTCAGGCTCGTTGGAGTTTATTTTTAAATCAATTTAATTTTGTTATCTCGTACCGTCCAGGTTCTTGTAAGGGGAAAGCTGATGCTTTATCCCGAATCCATGCTGCGGATTCCGTACCTGGAACCCCTGTCCAAGACCATTCTATCTGATGCCAATTTCATCTGAGTTATCCACGATCAAGACTTGTGGAAGGAGTGCAGGGAGGCTTATGACGGTGATGTATTTCTGGCCAACCCACCTGTTGATATTAATCTTGTCTTTAAGGGTGGCATGTGGTTCAGAGATCGACGTATCAACTTCCCTGAAGAAGTCCGTCTGCAGATCCTCAAGTTGGTACACGACTCCAAGTTGGTGGGTCACAGGGGGGTACAGAAGACACAAGAGTTCCTAAGCCGATTTTTCTGGTGGCCAACTTGCCTGAAGGATACCAAGGACTATGTTCTCTCTTGCGAGGTATGTGCTCGTTACAAGACTCCTCATGTGGCACCTACGGGTCTTCTGCAACCATTGCCTGTTCCGTCCCGCCCTTGGGGGTCTATATCAATGGACTTTATTGTGGAGCTGCCTACATCGGGGGGCATGAATACGATCTTAGTGGTAGTTGATTGCCTGACTAAAGCCGCTCATTTTGTTCCATGCACCGGCCTCCCCTCAGCTAAGGATACAGTGAACTTGGTTATACAGAATGTCTTTCGGCTGCATGGGGTCCCGGATGAGATCATCTCTGACCGTGGAGTACAGTTCACTTCAAGATTCTGGAAGGGGTTTTCCTCTGCACTCAATATTAATGTCGGTCTCTCTTCCGCTTACCATCCCCAGACAAATGGTCAGACTGAGCGTACCAACCAGACGCTGGAACAATATCTAAGATGCTATGTCAGCCATCTCCAGGATGATTGGTTGGAGTTGCTACCGTTAGCCGAATTTTCATACAATTCTCAGAGCGCCTCCACTAAGTTTACACCTTTCTTTGCCAATCTGGGTTATCATCCGTGTATCTTACCTAGGTCTCCGATTAATTCTCCGGTTCCGGCAGTGGAGGAAAGGCTGACTGCGATGAGGCAAGATTTGGAGGTACTGCAAACCACAGCTCAAGAACGCTATAAGAGATCGGCTGATAGATTCCGTAAACCTGCACCGATGTTCAAGGTAGGAGATTCCGTGTGGTTAACAACTAAGAATCTGAAATTAAACGTTCCTTTACAAAAACTTTGACAGAAGTTCATTGGCCCTTTCAAGATCAACGGTATTGTGAGCTCCGTGGCCTGCCGTCTGAAGTTGCCTAGGACTATGAAGGTACACCCAGTTTTCCATGTATCTTTACTAAAGCCTGTATCCCCTAATACCTTCCAGTGACGAGTTGTGCCACCTCCACAGCTTGTGGTGATTGATGGGCAAGAAGAATTTGTGGTGGAGGAAATTATTGATTCCATGATTCGCAGGAATCGACTCCAATATCTAATAAGATGGCAGGGATATCCCCCTGAGGAAGACTTTTGGGAACCGGTGGAAAACATCAATGCCCAACAGAAGATTTCTCGTTTTCAGCAGAGATTCCCTGAGAAACCAGGTCCAGGATCGTCCTGAGGCCGCTTCTAAGGAGGGAGTAATGTCAGGACTCTGAACATTTTTGATCACCTTTTGTGCATTACTGCCCTTTTCCAAGATAGCGTCTTTGGTCTCATGTGCACTGTGTCTTCCTGCTATATAACTCCACCCCAGCCTTTAGTCTGTGCTAGAGTATTCTGCCTTGCATCCAGCTTCTGACCTCTGGAGGCTCCCTGGCTTTGTACCTGCTCCTGTAAACCTGTTTTATGATCCTGCTACTCTGCTCTGAGTTCCTGCTGCATACATCGGTTTCCAGTTATCCTCATCTGGTGCTTGTGTTACTCCCATCTGCATTTGCTGGACATGTAAGCTGTTGCAGCCCTGCGCTGCTTAAAACTGAGACTATCACCCAGGCCTCCCTGGTTGAGCTAACGATATCATTTGAACTGCCTACCTGTGCTTGGACTAAACTAAGACTTAGTCGTGTCAAGTATCCTCAAGATTAACTGTGCTTCATAGACTCTCTGCTTGATTGCATTTCTCTCTGAAGTTACCTATAGACTGTTAAGCTGCATTTATTATCTACACCAAGTGTTGTGGACTTGAACTTTGCTTTGCACCTGTTTGAATCACCGTGTGATAATATAGACTTTTCCACTTATAAGACTGTGTCCTGTAGTTGTCTTGTTTCCACGCAAGAAGTCTCTTGAGTTAGCCCCTATAATTATTACACATAGAGGTCTGCTGGAGCCCTCTGGTTGTTATGCCTACCCATCGGTGACCTGCAATCATGTGAAGGAGTCACCGATGGGCGGGATTTCCGGCAAAAACTTGTCAGAAGAGTGAGTTGAATGCTGCTGTCAGAAATTGACATTTAACAATTTTACAGCCGTGGATCACGATTCCACCCGCGGCTGTTGTGGGCACGTTAGCTGCATAAATCAGCTTACATGTGCCTGGAAAGGTGTGGGCTCAGCGCTGGAGCCCGAACCAAACAGGGGGAGTCCAACATTGGCGTACTATTACGCCTGATGTCAGAAAGGGGTTAAAAAAATATTTAAGTTTCGTATGTCTTTTTATAAATCTATGAAACCGGCAATAGTCTGACATTATTCCCAGATACCATATGTGAGTTAGAAAGGCATCCAGCCTGTTCACTGGGCTCTCTATGCCTGTATTGTGACTGTCACACAGCCGCAACACATGCAGCTGCGGCCCCGAACAGCTGATTATCGGGAGCGCTCCAGGCATTCAGGTTCCCGAAGCAGCTATTCAGTAAGCGTTATAGCTATTCGGATATGGAGTTATCTGAAGCTATTCGCTCATCGCTACTCACACTACATTTAGCAGTTATTACAAGAGCTAGAGGGGGTACAATTTTCACTATTGAACAATGTGCAAAGTTTTCACAAAGTACAAAACATTACTCACGTGGGGTATACATAGATGACCACTAAGTACTTGTTGCAGAAGTAGGAGGAGGGAAATTCCTGAAAATGGGTTTGGATGGTAACCATCATCTCCTCATGACTCAGTTTCCTCCTCAGGCCATCCATGCTGGACAAGCATGAAGCTGGGATTGAGCGTCCCCTATGTAGCGCAGATCAAAAACTCCGGTTCCTCATCATCACCCAATGTGGCCTGAGAATATTGTGGGAGGCTGGGCTGTGTGGTATCAGCCACTGTAAAATCTTGCTCCATAGCCACCTGCTCGGCATTCATAACTTCCTCTTTGAGATTCTGTAGCGGGTGTATTAATAGAGCAGTGGGATGGTTATGCTGATAATAGGTTCATCAGCGCTCACCATCTTGGTGCAGTACTCAAAAGTTTTGAAGAACTTCACTTATCAGCGATCCACACCCACTCGGCAGTTATGTGACAGGCATTGAGAAGTTGCAATTCAGACACTGCCGTCTACTGCTCACTAAGGCTACTTTCACACTTCAGGCTTTTTGTATCAGGCGCGATCCGGCGTGTTTTTAAACAAACGCATCCGGTACCGGATGCGTTTTACCATTGACTTTCATTAGCGCCGGATCGCGCCTGATGTCACTGCATTGCATCCGTTTTTGGCCGGATCCGTCGGAAATGTAGATTCCGGCGGCCGGACAAGACGGTTGCTGCAACGTTTTTTTTTTTTCCCGGAGCCGCGTGATAGTGCCTGAATCGGCACTTCAGGCGGCCGGAAACAATGCAAACCTATGGAGCCGGACCAGTATTTTGACAAATCCGTCAGAAAACTGATCCGGAGTCCAAGGTCTCTCTCTCTTTCTCTCTCTCCTCGGTCCGACATTGAAGGCTGCATTTTCAACATGGAAACTTTTCTCTTTCCGGGTTGAAAAGGTCAGGACGGATCCGGCAATAAAAACTGATCAGTTTTTTAAAATCAGCGCCGGATCGGTCCTGTCAGGCAGAAAAATCTGATGTGTGAAAGTAGCCTAAGCCTTGTCAACATATGAAAGGCGAAATTCCAGGATGTGGGCAGGTCTCAAATCATTCAGTGAAGAGGCAAATAAAAGCGCTGCTGCAGCGAAGCTAGACCAACGAAAGCCTGAGAGATAACTTTTGGAAATGTGCGCTGAGACAGGAAGTACCTTGGCAAGTCAGGGTATTTTTTTTTTTTTAAAAAACACTGTACAACCAAGTTCAGCATGTGGGCCATGCATGGACGTCCCAGCGTCTGACTCCCAGACTCCACTAGAATAAGTGTGCCATCAGGGAAATGTATTATCCCTGTCCACGCATCTGTGGTTAGGTGGACTTTCAATGTGACTGCGTTGGCCAGTGTGACTGATATTGTGTAACACGTGCTTATGTAACGCGGGGACGGTGCACCAGGAAAAAGTCAAGTACCGTGGGGCTGCCACCACCAAGAGGTGTCGGAAAGACTCAGTTCCCACAAGTCGAAACTGGAACATTTCCAGGGCTAGCAATCTGGGTGTTTAGCGTTTGGGACTAAGGGTCGATGGATATTTCTGCTTTCTGTTAAATGTCTGGGACAGGGAAAACTGAATGCTGTGCTGGGACAACGAATTGGATATCGTTGCGGACTGTTGTGTCTGTGTAACTGCAGGTTGTGGGCAGGAGGCATCAGTGCCTGCTCCATGGCCATCAGATTGGGAAGGCTGTAACACAGGGGAAGGGCAGTGGTTTGACCCTAGATTTTCTACCCAAGCGTTCCACCCACCCACTGGGTTGCTTGGCTGCCATGTGCTTCATGCTGGTGGTGCTCAGGTTGGCAGTGTTCTTGCCTCTTAGCTTTGCAGATCCTGGAAATTACAGTAGTTTTGTCTAAAGGAATTTCAGAAAAAACTGCCATACAGGGGAATAATGCACCCTTGACCTGTTATCTACCTGAGTGGGGGGGGGGGGGGTGCTCTGTGAAACAGTTGACGGAGTTTGACCTCTGGTCAAACCACTACATCTTCTTGCATTTTTTGGTGCTATGGATCCATGTCTGAATGCTGGGCTCGCTAGGTGTGCCACTGTGCCAGGTTGGAGCAGAGGCCTCATCATCAACCGTGTTGTTTTCCAACTCATCAATCTGATCCTCCTTCTGAGATGCAATTTTAGGCTGACCTGATGGCAACTGTGCGTCATGATTATCCTCCATCTCTTCAGACATGAATTGACCTTTCCCATGTGGCTTTCTCTTGGCCGTGGGTGCTCAAATGTTTGGGCATCGCTGCTCTCCACCTCCTCATGAACCTCTTTAATGGTGCACATTGAGAAGCCTGACAAATTACAAGGGAACGTTACCAGTTCCTCATAGTGGCCAGTGTTGGGGTCATATGACTCTTGGTGGGAGGAAGGAGGACCATGTTGAGGATTCAGAGGCCCAGCCTCTTGGCTACTGAGACTGGACTGTGTGGAAGACTTCATGGTGCTGCTTGTCAACACACTGGAACCTTTGTCTGCCATCCAACCCACAACATTCTTACACTTGTCTGTGTAATCAGTGGTGTAGCTCGCTGACCAAATTTTGACAGGAAGCTAGAACAAGAGCCAGTCACCTACTGATCTGTAACACAGCCGTAGCAGGCACCACCCCATCCACATCCCTTAACGTCACACCCTTTCTCATATTGAATGCTTTATGCTTATGAAAAAAATTTCTTGGCTTTACTTTCACAGAGGTGTTATGTCCAAATTCACTATCTAGCAACGTGTGTCAATTTTTTTTTTTAAGATATATCAGCTTTATTACACATAGCAACAGCAGACTCACAAAAATTAGAGGTAAATAGACACGTTTGCACATCTCAGCAGGCTTTGCGCCAGTCGCACAACTGACCAGCTAAAGACACGCTATTTATTAAACCAAACAGAAAATTATTTTTAGATCACCTTGCTGAAACACACTGTAACAGCGGACAAATGAAAATGATTGCCACCGCTAAACTGTGACATTTGTTTCTCTCTGCCCAGACAGCACCAGTCGCACAACTGCTGGATAAATATTAGCTATTTAACCAATAGACAAGCAATATTATTTAGCAGTTAGCTTTTAAAATGGATATAAGCTGGCACTGAGAATTATTTAGCTGTAAAAAATTTTGTTTTATAGGTTGCATTACACAGGAATAGTATGTAGCTCCACAAAATTGGTTTTGTATATACTTCCTAATATTTGCCCCTAACAAGATTTGATTTGTATATTATGGTAGTGGATGAATTTACCCCTAATCCCACAGTCTGCTCCTAAAACTAAACTATACAACACAGTGGAAAATGAGAGCAGCAGCATGTACTTGCAATGATGATAAAACACCCAGGTGCTTACCTTTTAGGGCCCCGTTGCACTAAGCTAGATCGCTGAAACGTCACCGATTTTGTGATGCAACAGCAACCTAGCCAGCGATCTTGCTTAGTGTGACACGCAGCGATGATCAGTCCCCCTGCTGGGTATCGCTGATCGTCGCTGAATGTCCTGGACCATTTTTTGATCGTTGGTCTCCCGCTGGCCAGCGCACATCGCTGCGTGTGACAGGCGGGAGACCAGCGAGCTGGTAACCAAGGTAAACATCGGGTTTCTAGGTGCCGCGCAGTGCCTAGAAACCAGCACGCTGGTGCAGGGGAGCTGGTAACCAAGGTAAACCGCGGGTTTCTAAGCGCCGCGTGGCGCCTAGAAACCCGATGTTTACCTTGGTTACCAGCTCCCTGCACTAGCGTGCTGGTATCTAACGTACACTGCAGGTAACTAAGCGTCGTGCATCGCTTGTTACCCGCATAGTCGCTGTCCTGATCACTGCTGAGATTGCCCGTTTGGCAGCTCACCAGCGATCCTGACAAGTTCATATTGTTGTCGAGATCGCTGGTGAGTCGCTATGTGTGACAGGACCCTTACTCTCCCTCTTATTAAATCTCTCCCTACGCTATCTCCACCTAACAAACAACTAATCTTCAGCTCTTAAAAGAGCTTTTTGGAATGAATAACTCCTATCACTCTCCCTACGGTGTTTCCGGCTGAAATATTCACAATAAGGTGCCGGCAACCATTAAATATCCTCTATAACGCTGTAAGGTCAGCCAATCCCAGTAATGCCACTAAGATGGTGCCAGCATTTCTGTGATTGGCAAGCAAGCCCAGCATGTTCACTGGATGCAAATAAAGCACCAAACATGCTGGGCAGGTCACTCGAATATACCGAGGTGAATACCAAATTACTCACAGAGCAACGAATAGCCAGATTAGCGCATTATTTGTGCGAGTAATGAATAGCGCCAAATGTATTCACTCATTAGTATTCAGCACAAATTTGGCATGGAAAATATGCAGCATTTTGCTGTCCCAGCAAAGTGAATGCACGAGCAGCTTATTTTTCCTAGTAGATAAAAAAATCGGCAGCATGTCAATTCTTGCAGCTTTTTTTCTCCCATACTAAGTGGGGGAAAAATATGCAGCAAAAATGCATGTCAAAAAGCCGGATTACTTACCGGTAATGCTCTTTTAATGAGTCCACGACAGCAACCACTGGAGAGAGGGATCCGCCCCAAAGGAACAGGAAACCTACAGAAAATAAAAGGGGGGCGGTCTGCCTCACCTGGATTTCAGTGTACCAGGAGGACCGCCAAACACAGGGCCGGCTCCAGGTTTTTATGGGCCCCGGGCGAAAGAGCCTCAGTGGGCCCCTTTAACACAGACCACGATTCATGATGCACAGATACAGCAGAGAAATATGGGTACAGTACAATGCCAAATACTTCACTTCTTCCATTACATGAGTGATATCTATTGTAAATTGTACAATAGCTCAAAAACCGCCAAATCCTCACAGCGCACAGTACAGACTGGACAGTACAGTCCTCCATACAATATTATGGGCACCACATAGTCTCCCCCTCATCACCCATATAATACGCCATGCAGGATGTCACCCCCCATCCCCCATATAATGCTCCATACAGATACTGGACCAAAATAATGCTCCATACAGAATACTGGACCCAATATAATGCTCCATACAGGTTACTGGTCCCCATATAATGCTCCATACAATATGGAGCTCTCCTCTGCGCTGTACTGCGTCTCACTGTTACGCCCCAGATAAAGAGCTTGGAAGACTCCCATTATGCTCATGATTACTCCCTTCATCATGATTCCTCCATCATCATCATTGCCTCCCCTCAATCATTGCCTCCCCATCATCATCAATGCCTGCCCATCATCATCATGTCTCCCCTCATCATCATCGCCTCCCCATCATCATCATTGCCTCCTATCATCATCATCATCAATGCTGCCCATCATCATCATGCCTCCCCATTATCATCAATGCCTGCCATCATCATCATGGCCTCCATCATCATCATGCCTGCCCATCATCATCATGGCCTCCCCATATCATCATGGCCTCCCATCATCATCATGGCCTCCCCATCATCATCATGGCCTCCCCATCATCATCATGGCCTCCCCATCATCATCAATGCCTGCCCATTATCATCAATGCCGCCATCTCTCATCGTCTCCCATCATCATCATCGCCTCCCATCATCATCAATGCCTGCCCATCATCACACACAGACAGCACCACAGCACACAAGCACTCTCTCACATACATACATACACACAAAGCACCGCACTACATACACACACACTGATACCAGACACATACACACACGCCTCACCTGTCCGGCGTCCGCGCGCTCTGCCACAGCCGGCCGCTGAATGATGACGTCATTCAGCGGCGCTGCTGTGAGAGAAGCGCCGGCGCCCCCTGGAGCTGCGGCAGCGGAGGCACAGGGAGCGGTGAGTATTGTGCCAGCTGCTGCCGGGGCCCTGAGCAAGCGGGGGGGGGCAGTGGCGGCGCTGACACCGCTCTCCTCCGCTAACGGGCACCGGGGTGCCCGACGGCGAGTGGGCCCCCCGCCTGCTCAGGGCCCCGGCATTTGCCCGGGTGTGCCGGGTGCTGACGCCGGCCCTGGCCAAACATTAGGCAAACTTATTCTTTTACCTTATGTTTAACTATATGTAATTTACTAATATTTGCTTGTATTAAATTTTTTTGGGAGGGAAGTGAGTGGGTGCTGTCGTGGACTCATTAAAAGAGCATTAGCGGTAAGTAATCCAGCTTTTTACCTTCGCCACGACAGCACCCATTGGAGATTTTTAGAGACCATCATCTAGGAGGGACCACCGTGCTGAGGACAGTCCTGCCAAAGTCTAGGTCAGAAGATGATAGATCAAGTCTATAGTGATTATAGAAAGTAGGAGCCGACCAAGTTGCAGCCTTACACATGGATTTAATTGGGACGTCTTCCCTTTCAGCCCAGGAGGATGCCATAGCTCTAGTAGAATGTGCTCTAATGCAGGGTTCCCCAACTCCAGTCCTCAAGGCCCACCAACAGGTCATGTTTTCAGGATTTCCTTTGTATTGCACAGATGATGCAATTATCACCTGTGCAATACTAAGGAAATCCTGAAAACATGACCTGTTGGTGGGCCTTGAGGACTGGAGTTGGGGAACCCTGCTCTAATGCACTCCAGATAAGTTTCATTCCTCACGGAGTATGCCAGCTGGATTGCATCCCTGATCCACCAGGACAAGGTGCCTCTCGTGACTCTGTGCATCTTCTTGCGGCCCTGAAAGGATATGAACAAAGCCCTACACTGCCTCCAACTCCTAGTTCTTTCAATGTATTTTAACACTATTCTCCTGACATCCAGGGTGCGGAATTTCTCTTCTAGCGGAGTAGAGGGGGTCGCTAAATAAGGAGGGGAGAAGTATTTCTTGCAATCTATGAAATTTTCCTGCTACCTTTGGAAGGTACGAGGGGTCTGAATTTAGAATCAACCTATCCTGAAATGTTAATAGGAAGGGTGGATCTATAGAAAGTGCTTAGATGTCACTGACTCTCCTAGCAGATGTCAGTGCCAATAGGGCCGTTTTTAATGATAGGCATTTTGGAGATGCTGTATCTATTGGCTCGAAGGGTGGTCCTGTTAAAAGTATCCAGGACCAGATATAAATCCCAGGGGGGAACTCTACATATGTGAACAGGATTAATTCGTTCAGAAGCTGTTATAAGTCGAGATACCATCTATCCCCTGCTACATTGGGGCCATAAAGGGCCCCTAGAGCGGATAACCGGACCTTTAGAGTGTTTACAGATAGACCCAACTCTCTTCCCTTTTGTAGGAATTCTAGGATGGGTAGTATTGGAACTTCTCTAGTATCAGGAGTCTATGAAACTCCTTCCATATTTTGGTATAAATTTTCGTGGTAGACTGTTTCCTGCTCTGAAGGAGTGTATTAATCAAACCTTCAGAAAAACCCCTTGATGTTAGTAGCGCCTCAAGTTTCAAGCCGTCAAGTGGAGGCTGTCCACTTAGGATGGAAGAATGGTCCTTGAGAAAGTAGATTGGGGAGTGAAGGGAGGACCCAAGGATCTGATATTGACATGGTCTGGAGCCACGAGAACCATGGCCTCTTGGGCCAAAATGGCGCGATTAGTATTACCCTCACCACCTCCTCACTGATCTTCCGAATGACTTGTGTTAATAGTATTATTTGGAGGGAAGGCGTATGCCAGGTCGAATCGCCATGGAGAGCGTCTAGTACCTCCGGATGCTCTGCCAGTTAGGGAGGCAAATTTTTTCACTTGTCTGTTTTTCCTTGTGGCGAAAAGGTCTATTTGAGGAAGACCCCATAGAGATACTGTCTTTTTGAAAATATGGTAATTCAGACACCATTCTCCCTGCCGTAATGTATGTCGGCTTAAGAAATCTGCTTCTAGATTGTCTTTCTCCTTTGATCTGAAGGGCAGAAAGGGATAATAGATGTTTCTCGGCCAGGTCCAAAATCTTTCTTGCGGAAGACATCAGAATTTCTGATAGAGTACCTCCTTGTTTGTTGAGATATACCACTGCTGTGGTGTTGTTATAAAACCCTCAAGTTATCCTCGAAGCTGTGGAAGAAAATGGTGTAATACGTAACTGACTGCATTCAACTCTTTTAGGTTTGATGAAACCTGAAGTTCTTCCGTATTCCATCGCCCCTGGGAGAAGCTATTTCCCATGTGAGCGCCCCATCCCCATGGGCTAGCATCAGTGGTGTGGGATAGTGTTATTAACCACGGAACACCTCCCACCAGATGGTCATCATCTAGCCACCATACTAGAGACGTCAACACCTCTGGGGATAAGGTCATTTTCTTTGCCAGATGACCGTGTAGAAGTGTTTCTTCTAAGAGAATCTAGTGTTGCAATCTCTGGGTACGGTATTGTGCCCACTGTATTGCCG
>JARQOD010000003.1:519763058-519788886 GCA_033576555.1 Oophaga sylvatica | reverse complement strand
ATCTTAGCATGTCGTCTGTCAGCTTGTAAAGTGAAATTAAAATGTGCTCCGGCTACACACACAGTGAACAGTGTCTTAATGTTTTTGTCTTTTAACAATGTATTATTGGCAATATAACACTATTGCTGGAGAAGGAAACTCATGCACTACTAAAAAGTAGCAAATAGTAGTTGATGCAATATATACAATAATAAGCATTATTCCAACACATCTGCTGTAGAAGTGAGGAGCCACCTGGTGACAGAATTCATAGGAGAAAGTTAACACACATACATAGCATGTCACAGCTCATCTCCTCCCCCTCATGTCACAATGACATGTACACAGCCTCATTAAATGTTTTAATCCAAAAGAATAGATGACCATTCCAGCTCTGTACATGTGTTGCTTCCTGAAACAACAGGAAATTAGGCTAGTTTCACGCTAGCATTCGGCAGGGCTGTGTACTTCCTCCGTCAAGCTGCACCTCTTCAATTCAGCTCCGCCTACCTCTGCATGCGTCCTGCGTACCCTATCTTTAATATTGGGTAGGCCATGTGGATGCGGATGCCTCCGCGTCGTTTTGACGCTGCGCCGACCGCAACAAAATGTAACATGTTGTGTTCGACGCAATTCGGTGCAGCGTCAAAAAGATGCATGCGGAGGCATTCGCATCCACATGGCATGCGTACCCAATATTAAAGATAGGGTACGCAGGACGCAGAGGTAGGTGGCGCTGAAAGAGGTGCGGCAGTGGGCGGGGCTTCACAGAGGAACTACGCAGCCCTTCCCAACGCTAGTGTGAAACTAGCCTTAGAGTATAAAATAGCTCTAGTCGTCAGTGCGAAAATCATAAGATTTCTATTTTTAAACGCAAATCATGATATGGTATAAAACTTTGCGAGGTCCTTCTCTAATGACACATTCCTTTTAACGCTCTGTTCACATCTGTGCCATGACCCCCTTCATGACTGGTTGTATTTTTGGTTTTGTGTTTTCGTTTTTTGCCATCCTTATTCCCAAAGCCATAACTTTCTTGTTTTTCTGTCAATATGGCCATATGAGAGCTTGTTTTTTTGCAGTATAACTTGTACTTTTGAACGACATCATTGGTTTTAACATATCGTGCACTAGAAAAAGGGAAAAACTTCAAAGTACGGTGAAACTACAAAAAAAGTGCAATCCCACAGTTGTTGTTTTGCTTTTATACTATGTTCACTAAATGCTAAAACTGACCAGCTATTATGATTCTACAGGTCATTACGAGTTCATAGACACCAAATATGTCTAGGTTCTTTTTATTTAAGTGGTGAAAAAAAATTCCAAACTTTGGTAAAAAAAAAAAAAAAAATTGTGCCATTTGCCTGTATGTAAGAGAGCCAATCGGAATCGGATTATGGCAGCTTCTAGTCTCGAATGGAGACTATTGAAGCATGCCAAAAGTAAAAAACAAAATGTTTTAAAAATATTAAAAAATATAAAAGTTCAAATCACCCCCTTCGCCCCAAAATAAAATAAAAATCAAACAAGCACATATTTGATATCGCCGTGTTCACAATTGCCAGATCAATATAAAAAAGAATTAACCCAATTGCTAAACGGCGTAGCAAGAAAAAGTCAAAACACCAGAATTACGTTTTTTTTGGTCGCCACAACATCTGATCATCACCTGTATGTAGCAGAACTGATCGGGTTATGGCAGCTTCTAGTCTCCCATGAAGACTATTGAAGCATGCCAAAAGTAAAAAAAAAAAAGTTTTTAAAAATATAAAAATTAAAGTTCAAATACACATATTTGGTATCGCCGCGTTCAGAATCGCCCGATCAAAAGAAGGATTAACCTGATCGCTAAACAGCGTAGCAAGAAAAAAAGTCAAAACATCAGAATTACGTTTTTTTGGTCACTGTAACATTGCATTAAAATGCAATAATTGGTGATCAACAGATCGTATCTGCACAAAAATGGTATCATTAAAAACGTCAGTTCAGAGTGCAAAAGGTAAGCCCTCACCAGACCCGAGATCACGAAAAATAGAGACGCTGCGGGTATAGGAAAATTAATTTTTTTTCACCACTTAAAAAAGAACCTAGACATGTTTAGTGTCTATGAACTCGTAATGACCGGGAGAATCATAATGGCAGGTCAGTTTTAGCATTTAGTGAACCTGGTTAAAAAAAAACCTGAGGAATTGCATTTTTTTTTTGCAATTTCACCACACATGGAATTTTTTCCCCATTTTCTAGTACTCGACATGGTAAAACCAATGGCGTCGTTCAAAAGTGCAACTTGTCCTGCAAAAAATAAGCCCTCACATGGCCATATTGACTGAAAATAAATAAGGTATAGCTCTGGGAAGAAGGGGAGCGAAAAACGAAAACACAAAAATGAAAATCCTTCCGGGGTTAATAACTACAGCTACTGAGGACTCTCAAGTCTAAATATTTTACAGCTACATGTGTAAGTCAGTGACGTGGCTGGAGCTCCACGGCTGCACAATGCGCAGTAGAACATGGCTGCCCACGTACATTCCCATGTGGCCGGGTAATAATACAGAACATGGCATACTACACGCCCGCGGCCATTCCATGCCACAAAGCATGCTGGGAGATAACGTCCTGCACTGTACACAGCTCTTCCAGACTGCTAATCACGCCCCGCCCCCGGACGTGCGTCACCGCGCAGCATTTGCGTTCCACGCTTCGCCTGGCCTCCTTTTCATTTCCGGTTTTGAGCCCGCGCTTTGCCGTCGTTTCGGTGGGGGAGCAGTGAGCGCGTGTCTGGCCCTGGGTGTTGCGCAGGTATCATGTCACGGTCCTCGGTGATGCCTCGAATCTACATTGGACGGCTCAGCCATCGCGCCCGGGAGAGGGACGTGGAGCGTTTCTTCAAGGGCTTCGGGAAGATCGTGGAGGTGGATCTGAAGAACGGGTGAGTGATGGGCGGGCGGTGTGCATGGCGCCGGCTGCTGTGTGCGGTGCAGACACGGCGCCGTACTCGGAACACTGTGCACTGCGGAGACCGCCGGCCCTGAGGAGAGCAGCGGGCAGACGCGTGTGACCTCCGGCCTCAGCGGTCGTGAGCTGTGCGCGTCTGTGACCCCCGTGCAGACACTAAGCGGAAAGTCAGGAAACTGCCGTCACTTTATTAGGGAACTTCATTACTGGAGAACAATCTCCAGAGTGTCTGCTCCCCCCCCCCAGTCCTGTCACCTGTGACCGCGCTCTCGTGGAGTACGGATGATGGCAGTGACGGGGTCCGCGCCGGTCTCCTCCCGGCTACGGAGAATACGGTCACTACTACCTGCCGTCTCCTATCAGTAATGTAACGATCAGTCTCCACTGAATTCACATTTTACCTGTAAACTGAGGAGTTTGAAGATGAAAGATCAGTCCAGGAGGAAAAACATGACTGATGCCATGTGTTACAAAGGTGTTTATGTTCATGTGTATCAATGATTTATAATAAAAATTAACCCCTTTCTGACCTTGGATGGGATAGTACGTACAAGGTCAGATCCCCCGCTTTGATGTGAGCCCACCTCAAAGCCGGTACATGTCAGCTGCTTAGAACAGCAATAGAAGCTAGCAGAATCGTGATCTGCCCACGCCTATTAACTAGTTAAAGGGAGTGTCACCCTAAATTGGCGGGATATTTAAATGATGGCAGTCAGGTCAGATGGGCGGTGTTTTGGGTACTTGCCTTAACCTGTTTTTCGCCGCTGTCTGCATTATTTCTGGAATTGTAGTCGTTGCCCTCCATATAAAGCGCATTGCAATCTTGAATTGCGCACGCGCAGTATGCTTTGGCCAATGGCGGGCAAAGCCGAAAATCATTAGTGCGCATGCGCCGGTTAACTGTGTCCCGGAAGTACTTCGCTGTGTTCCGGGACATAGTTCAAGATTGCAATGCGCAGGCGTGTTATATGGAGGGCAACGACTACAATTCCCAGAAATAATGCAGACAGTGGCGAAAAACAGGTTAAGGCAAGTACCCAAAACACCGCCCATCGGACCGGACCGCCATCATTTAAATATCCCACCAATTTAGGGTGACAGATTTCCTTTAAATCCCGCTGTCAAATGCTGATAGCGGGTTTTAACCATCGCTTCCGGCCGCAGAGCCGGAAGTACGCGCATCGCCGACCCCCGTCACATGATCGGGGGTCAGCGATGCGTTGCCATAACAACCTGAGGTCTCTATGAGACCTCTAATTGTTGATGAGGTATTGCTATGAGCGCCACCTGGTGGCAATTCTGCTACATATAGGGGAACTGCTCATCGCCTATATGTAGCAGAGCCGATCAAGTAGTGGATGCTTCTAGCCTCCTATGGAGGCTATTGAAGCATGTCAAAAGTTAAAAAAAAAAAAAAAAAGTTTTAAAAATATGAAAAAAATAAAAAAGTTTAAATCACCCCCCTTTCGCCCCATTAAAAATAAAACAAAAAAAATATCACACATATTGGGTATTGCCGCGTTCAGAATCGCCCATATCATTAAAAAAAGATTAAACTGATCGCTAAGCAACGTAGCGGGAAAAAATTGAAACGCTCGACAGAATTAGGTTTTTTTGGTCGCCACGACATTGCATGCGGATGCAATAACGGGCGATCAAAAGATCGTATCTACATATAAATTGTATCCTTTAATACGTCAGCACAAAAAATAAGCTCTCACCCGACCCCAGATCATGAAAAATGGAGACGCTACGGGTATCGGAAAATGGCGCAATTTTTATTTTTTTTTTTTAAAGCAAACTTTGGAATTTTTTTTCACCACTTAGATAAAAAAAAAACTAGACATGTTTGGTGTCTATGAACTCGTAATGACCTGGAGAATCATAATTGGCAGGTCAGTTTTAGCATTTACTGAACCTAGCAAAAAAGCCAAACAAAAAACCAGTGTGGGATTGCACTTTTTTTTGCAATTTCACCGCACTTGGAATTTTTTTCCCGTTTTCGAGTACATGACATGGCCATTTTGACGGAAAAATAAAATTATGGGTCTGGAAAGAAGGGGAACGAAAACACAAAACCGAAGAAAGCTGGGTCATTACGTACGGGTTAAAAACCCCTTCACCCCCAAGCCAGTTTTCACCTTAATGATCGGGCCAAATTTTACAATTCTGACCACTGTCACTTTCAGGTATTAAGTTTGAAACGCTTCAGCGGTTCCACCGATAGTGAGGTTTTTTTGTGACTCGTATTTTATGTTAGTGTGAAGTTTAGATTGAAATTTTTTGCGTTCATGTATGAAGATATTGGAACTTTACCAATTTTTAAGCTAATCTTTTATATTCTTAAACCAGTTAGTCATGCGGTATGAAGTAGTTTATAAATAACATTTCCCACATGTCTGCTTTTACATCAGCAACATTTGTTTAAACATTATTTTTTGTTAGGAATTTAGAAGGGTTCAGAGTTTATCAGCAATTTCTAATTTTTTTAACAAAATATACAAAACCATTTGGTTTTGTTTTTTTACAGACCACATCACATCTGAAGTGACTTTGAGGGACTTATATGACAACTCCTAAAAGTGACACCATTTTAAAAACTCTGCCCTTCAAAGCTCTCAAAACTACATTCAAAAAGTTTTTTAAAGGGGTTGTCCACTACTAGGACAACCCCTTCTTGATCAAAATGTTTGGCCCCATAAAATAAAGCCTATACGCATCTCCCGTGTCTTTGCCATTCCCGCTTTCTATTCTGATTTTTGGGAGGCAGGATGAACAGAAACCAGCAATCCAGTTATGGGTCATTCCATGGTAACTTACATTACAGTCACAAGCCAAAAACTGGCTACAGACTGTTCTTTGAAGGCAGCCACAAAAATGAGTGAATGTGTATTGTACATTAAACTATTCTCAATAGATTTCATCAGTTTGATTTTTCAACAATAAAATTAAATACAAAATACAGTGTTATTACTTGAAAACTTGCGTTACAAAAAAAGGAAAGGCAATTGTCCATCATGAGACTGCCAAATTATTTGTTCTGGTAAACAGGGGAGAAGCACTATTTTTATTGTATTAAAACATAGTCCAAGCAACTTTAACAAATTTATTTTAACCTCTCAAGTTAAATGCAACAGTTTTTATAACACGAAATGTTGATAACTTACATTACAACATAATATAGTAACTTGGGTTACAATGAGTTACCTTCATAGGAAAAACACTGTTTGTAACGCAAGTTTCCATCATTTTAACGCAAGTTACCATCATATGACCCTTATGGTTTTCATAAGAAATGTAAAGAATTGGAGCACTCCCTCAGATCCTTCTTGATTTGTAATTTTGTTCCATGGTAAAACGTGACATCGAACCATATTAAAGTGCGGAGTGCAGGTAGCAGGGGAGCTATGCAGATGAGAGAGGCTGACGGACTACGGTCATTTCACACTTGCTTAACGCTTCTACGGGTGATGGACACTTTTACTCAAACTATTTTATAGAAAATTTGCATCGTTGTATTCTGAAACCTATAGCTTTTTATTTTTGCAATTATGGAGAACTGTCTGCTAGCTTTTTTTACTTTGTGGGACAAGATGACCTTTTCAGTGATATAATTTTTTTTTTTTTACTTTTGACTTTTTGATTTAGTTTTATTCCACTTTTTTATCAGCAGTATGATGAAAAAAGTTTTTTTGCCATTTTTTCACTGAAGGGGTTAACTTGTGGATCAGTTTGATAGGTCAGGTCATTCTGGACACAGTTTATTTTGTGATTTTTTTTATTTACCGTATATACTCGAGTATAAGCCGACCCGAGTATAAGCCGAGGCCCCTAATTTTGCCACGGAAAACTGGGTAAGCTTATTGACTCGAGTATAAGCCTGCTCTGTGCTCCCCCATTCTCCTGTGCTCCCCCCCTCCTGCTCCGTCCTCCACTGTGCTCCCCCCTCCTGCTCCGTCCTGCGCTGTGCTCCCCCCTTCTTGCTCTGTCCTACTCTGTGCTACCCCCCTCCTGCTCCATCCTCCGCATCCTCCTCTGTGCTCCCCCTTCCTCCTCTGTGCTCCCCCCTCCTGCTCCGTCCTCCACGTCCTCCTCTGTGCTCCCCCTACCTGCTCCATCCTCCTGTGTCCCACCGTCCTGCTCCGTGCTCTGTGCCCTCCATCCTCCCCCGTCCTGCTCCGTGCTTCTCTGTGCTCTCCATACTCCCCCCCCCCCCCCCCCCCCCCCCGTCCTGCTCTGTGCTCCTGTGCCCTCCATCCTCCCCCCCCACCCCCCGTCGTGCTGCTCTGTGCCCTCCATCCTCCTCCCCCCGCCGTCCTGCTCCGTGCTCCTCTGTGCTCTCCGTCCACCCACCCCCCGTCCTGCTCCGTGCTCCTCTGTGCTCTCCATCCTCCCCCGTCCTGCTCCGTGCTCCTCTGTGCCCTCCATCCTCCCTCCCCCGTCCTGCACCGTGCTCCTCTGTGCCCTCCATCCTCCCTCCCCCGTCCTGCTCCGTGCTCCTCTGTGCTCTCCGTCCTCCCCCCGTCCTGCTCTGTGCTCTCCATCCTCCCCCTTCCTGCTTTGTGCTCCTCTGTGCTCTTCATCCTCCCCGTCCCCCCCCCCCCGTCCTGCTCCGTGCTCCTCTGCTCTCCATCCTCTCCCCCCCCGTCCTGCTCTGTGCTCCTCTGTGCTCTCCATCCTCCCCCCGTCCTGCTCCGCGCTCCTCTGTGCTCTCCGTCCTCCCCCCCCCGTGCTCCTCTGTGCTCTCCGTCCTCCCCCCCCCCCCCCCGTGCTCCTCTGTGCTCTCCATCCTCCCCACCCCCCCGTCCTGCTCTGTGCTCTCCATCCTCCCCCCGTCCTGCTCCGTGCTCCTCTGTGCTCTCTGTCCCCGCCCCCCCTGTCCTGCTCCGTGCTCCTTGTCCTCCATGCTCCCCCCATCCTCCTCCATCATACTCACCCTCCCCGTGTTATGTTTTGGTAGCTGAGGAGAGCAGGCAAAAACGGCAATACACCAGAGAGGTTGGAATCTACTGGATTGCAGTACCCTGACTAACCACCACAACTAAAGGCAGCCGTGGAGCGTTCCTACGTTGGTCCTAGACGCCTCGTCACAGCCTGAGAGGCTAACTACACCTAAAGATAGAAAGAGGAAAGCTATCTGCCCCGGAGCAGATCCCCAAAGACATAGGAAGCCCCCAAACATGTAATGGCGGTTAGACAAGAGGAAATACAGACATGGACAGAAAATAGTATGAGCAAACGCTGGGGCCCAATCTGCCTAGACAGAAAAGGATAGGAAGGATACTTACTGCAATTCCAAAAAATCTAAAAAAAAGCTAACGCTACTAATTGCAAAAACACCTGAGATCACACGACCTCTACCACCTAAATTAGTTCTCTGGTGTAGCAAAACTAAGCCGCAGCCACAGAAAAAAAACTGGAAAAGGCAAATGAACAAACAACAGTGGCTCCAGAGGAACCGAGAGGAGACCAAGCCCCCCCCGGGGAGGGGAACCTGGCCAACCTCACAGAAAAGTTGCAGAGAAAAATGCAAATGGCAAGCACAAAAACAAAAAACAGAAAATATCTTATCTGAGAGCAGGAGAAGAGGCAAGACTCAGCAAGCTTCCAAGTGAACCAGGAAACAGCATTGAGACTAGAACAATTGATCACCGGCAACCATGATGGGAGGAAACCTCCCTTATATCCAGCCAGTCTGTAATTCCTGATTGCCAATCCTCATTGAATGGTTCAGTACTGTTTGTAACCACCAGAGGGAGCTTCTGCTCAGAATTCATTTCTAAAACATTCATAACAGTTCCCCCCCCCCCTTGAGGAGGGGTCACCGAACCCTCATTTGTGCAACCAGGTCGGTCCAGGATGAGCTCTGTGATACGCACGGATCAGTCTCCTAGCATGGATGTCCGAAGCAAACACCCAAGAATTGTCCTCCTGACCATAACCTCTCCACTTAACCAAATACTGGAGTTTCCGTCTAGAAAAACGAGAATCCAATATTTTCTCAACCACATACTCCAGATTGCCCTCAACCAAAACAGGGTCAGGGGGCGCAGCCATAGGAACCACTGGCTCGACAAACCTCTTCAATAAGGACTTGTGGAACACGTTATGGATCTTAAATGTCCCTGGAAGAAGTAAAAGGAAACAGGATTAAGAATCTCCATGATCTTATAAGGTCCAATGAACCTAGGCTTAAACTTAGGAGATGCAACTCTCATAGGGATATTTCTTGAGGACAACCAGACCAAGTCCCCCACTTTAAACCGAGGACCATCAGTCCTACGCCGGTTGGCAAACCACTGGGCCTTCTCCTGAGAGGGACAACCTCTCCACTACCTGGTCCCAAATCTGCTGCATACGCTCCACAACAGAGTCAACACCCGGACAGACAGAAGCCTCCGTCTGTCCCGAAGAAAATCGAGGGTGAAACCCAAAATTGCAGAAAAATGGAGACATCAAAGTGGCTGAGCTTGCCCTATTATTAAGAGCAAACTCAGCCAAAGGCAAAAAAGAGACCCAGTCATCTTGGTCAGCAGACACAAAGCATCTCAGATAAGTCTCCAATGTCTGGTTTGTTCTCAGTTTGTCCATTGGTCTGAGGATGAAAAGCAGAGGAGAAAGACAATTGAACACCAAGTTTAGAACAAAAAGTCCTCCAAAATCTGGAAACAAACTGGACTACTGTCAGACACAATGTTCTCAGGAATGCCGTGTAACCGAACCATGTGCTGAAGGAACAAAGGCACCAATTCGGAGGAGGAAGGCAACTTAGGTAATGGCACAAGATGTATCATCTTGGAAAACCTATCACAAATCACCCAGATAATGGTCATTCTCTGAGAAACAGGGAGGTCGGAAATAAAATCCATAGAGATATGGGTCCATGGTCTCTTGGGCACAGGCAATGGCATCAACAAACCACTAGAGCGAGAGCAAGGCTTGGAGCGAGAGCAAGTCCCACAGGACTGCACAAACTCCCTGACGTCACGAGACAAAGTAGGCCACCAAAAGGACCGACTCACCAAGTCTCTGGTACCAAAAATTCCGGGATGACCGGCCAACGCGGAACAATGAATCTCAGACATCACACTCTTCTTCCACTGGTCTGGGACAAACAATTTCCCAATAGGGCAGCGCTCGGGTTTATCCTCCTGACACCCCTCCAGAGCCAGTCTCAAATTGGGCGAGATGGCGGAAAGAACCACACCCTCTTTCAAAATAACAGCAGGATCAGATAACTCAGTAGAGTCCGCAAGGAAACTCCTCGAGAGGGCATCCGCCTTAACATTCTTAGTGCCAGGAAGAAAGGAAACCACAAAATTAAAACGTGTGAAAAACAAGGCCCACCTGGCCTGTCTAGGATTGAGACGCTTGGCAGATTCCAGATAGACCAGATTCTTATGGTCCGTAAGGACCACCACCTGATGTTTGGCTCCCTCCAGCCAATGTCTCCACTCTTCAAAAGCCCACTTCATGGCCAATAACTCCCGATTACCCATGTCATAATTATGTTCAGTTGGAGAAAATTTTCGAGAGAAAAAAGCACAAGGGTTACTTTTAGAGGTCTCAGGATCTCTTTGGGACAAAACGGCACCTGCCCCAATTTCAGAGGCATCAACCTCCACCTGAAATGGCAGAGAAACATCAGGCTGCCGTAGAACAGGAGCAGAAGTGAATCTCTGCTTAAGTTCCTGAAATGCAGAGACTGCCTCAGGAGGCCAATTCACCACATCAGAACCCTTTTTGGTCAAATCAGTCAATGGTTTAACAATAACAGAGAAATTACCAATAAATTTACGATAAAAATTGGCAAAACCCAAGAATCTCTGAAGAGCCTTTAATGAAGTAGGTTGGACCCAATCACAGATGGCCTGAACCTTGACCGGGTCCATCTCAATAACAGATGGAGACAAAATGAATCCCAGAAATGAGATCCTCTACGCCAAAAAGACACTTTGATCCCTTCACATACAGAGCATTCTCTCTCAAAATCTGGAACACAGTCCGAACATGTTTCACATGAGAGTCCCAGTCATTGGAAAAAATCAAGATATCATCCTAATAAACAATCAGAAATTTATCCACAAAATCCCTGAAAATGTCATTCATGAAGGACTGGAAGACGGAAGGAGCATTAGTGAGCCCAAAGGGCATCACTAGGTACTCAAAATGCCCCTCTGCGGTATTAAACGCCATCTTCCATTCATCCCCGTGCTTAATGCGAATAAGGTTATACGCCCCCCTGAGGTCAAGCTTGGTAAACCAAGTAGCACTTTTCACCCTGGAAAACAGGTCAGAAATCAAGGGTAACGGATATTGATATGGGGTCTAGGGGTAAGGTTTCTCCTTGTGGAGAGTGACTTACCAGCTCTGGCGTGTCGAGGTAAGGAGGCTTATTCGCCGTACAATGCTCCTCTGGGAAATTTTAATATGCAAATTGCCTCTTCAAACAAAGAGGACTTGTACTCTATAGCGCCACCTATTGGAAGTAGCGATCCTACAAGTCACAATCAACCCTTTAACGAGTCTTGTAATATGACTTAGGATAAAAGCCAAATCAGAATCTCCATTTGCAGACACGGTGTTTCGGACTATTGGTCCTCGTCAGTGCAAAGTAGGAGAGATCTGATTTGGCTAGATGAGAGGCTCTGGACTGGGGTCTAGGGGGTAAGGTTTCTCCTTGTGGAGAGTGACATACCAGCTCTGGCGTGTCGAGGTAAGGATATTGATATTTCACAGTGATATTGTTCAAGAGACGATAATCAATACATGGCCTTAATGAACCATCCTTTTTGGCCACAAAGAAAAAAACAGCACCCAAGGGTGAAGAGGATGGTCTGATATGACCCTTCTTCAATGACTCCTTGATATAGGACCGCATAGCGTCATGTTCAGGTACAAACAAGTTAAAAAGGCGACCTTTAGGGAATTTACTACCAGGCACTAATTCAATAGCGCAGTCATAGCTCCTATGGGGGGCAAGGATGCAGATTTACTTTCGCTTAAACACATCAGAAAAATCAGTCAAAAAGTCAGGCACATCTTGAGCCTGGGGAGAGGCAGAAAAAACAGGAGTGTTGGCATTAACACATTGGCAGCCCCAACTGGTTACAGACACAGATTTCCAATCCAAAACAGGATTATGAGACTGCAACCAAGGGAAACCTAGTACAATAATGTCATGCAGATTATATAGCACCAAAACTTTGCAACTCTCCTGATGATCAGGTTCAACCCTCATTATCACCTGAGTAGAGAACTGGGGTTTATTCTCAGCCAAAGGGGTAGAATCAATCCCCAGTAGGGGAATAGACTTCCGTAGGGGTATCAAGGGAAACCCACAACGTTTAGCAAAATCAAAATCCATCAGGTTAATAGCTGCTCCCGAATCAACAAAATCCTGAGCAGAAAATGTGGACAGGGAGCAAATCAGGGTAACAGTCAACAGAAATTTAGTCTGAACACTACCCAAGACAACTGAGCATGCAAAACGTCTTCCCCGCTTAGGGCAGACTGAAATAGCATGAGAGGCATCACCACAGTAGAAACATAACCCATTGCGTTTCGAAACTCATGACGCTGTGCCCCAGAAGCCACTCTATCACACTGCATGGGTTCAGAAGCTGGTTCACAAGGCAACACCATTCCACGCATACCTCTACGCTCACACAAACGTCTGTCAATTTGAATCGCCAATGACATAGAATCATTGAGACCAGAGGGAGCAGGGAAACCCACCATAACATCTTTTACATTCTCTGACAGACCCTTCGGAAAAAGGGCTGCCAAAGCATCATCATTCCATTTGGTCAGAACTGCCCACTTTTGGAATTTCTGACAGTACAACTCAGCGTCCTCAAGCCGCTGATTTAATGCCAACAAGGTTTTTTCAGCTTGATCAGTGACATTAGGTTCATCGTACAATAACCCCAGAGCCAGAAAAAATGCATCAACATTACTCAAACAGGGTCCCCAGGTGTCAGGGAAAAAGCCCAATCCTGAGGATCGCCGCGCAGGAGAGAGATGACAATTTGAACCTGCTGTGCTACGTTCCCTGAGGACTTAGGTTTTAAGACAAAAAAACAACTTAGTTATTTTTGAAATTCAGAAATTTAGCTCGATTCCCCCCAAAACAAATCTGGCATGGGGATCCTAGGTTCCACAACCGGCAAACCTGCAAGATGGGTAGCAATACTCCGAACTTCAGTGGCAAGCTGATCCACACGGCCAGACAACTGTGCAAACTCCATTGAGAGAAAAAAAAATCCTCCTCAGCACCCAGAGAAAGAGGGAAAAAAAAATACAGAAAAAAAAAAAATCTGACAACTTTTTTCTTTCCACACTATTTTTCCCTTCTGTGAGTACCATATAATTTTCAGTTTTGGGCCGGTGATACTGTTATGTTTTGGTAGCTGAGGAGAGCAGGCAAAAACGGCAATACACCAGAGAGGTTGGAATCTACTGGATTGCAGTACCCTGACTAACCACCACAACTAAAGGCAGCCGTGGAGCGTTCCTACGTTGGTCCTAGACGCCTCGTCACAGCCTGAGGCGAACTACACCTAAAGATAGAGGAAAGCTATCTGCCCCGGAGCAGATCCCCAAAGAACATAGGAAGCCCCCAAACATGTAATGGCGGTTAGACAAGAGGAAATACAGACACAGACAGAAAATAGTATGAGCAAACGCTGGGGCCCAATCTGCCTAGACAGAAAAGGATAGGAAGGATACTTACTGCAATTCCAAAAAACCTTAAAAAAAACCAACGCTACTAATTGCAAAAACACCTGAGATCACACGACCTCTACCACCTAAATTAGTTCTCTGGTGTAACAAAACTAAGCCACAGAAAAAAAACTGGAAAAGGCAAATGAACAAACAACAGTGGCTCCAGAGGAACCGAGAGGAGACCAAGCCCCCCCCCGGGAGGGGAACCTGGCCAACCTCAGAAATGCAGAGAAAAATGCAAATTGCAAGCACAAAAACAAAAAACAGAAAATATCTTATCTGAGAGCAGGAGAAGAGGCAAGACTCAGCAAGCTTGCAAGTGAACCAGGAAACAACGTTGAGACTAGAACAATTGATCACCGGCAACCATGATGGGGGAAACCTCCCTTATATCCAGCCAGTCTGTAATTCCTGATTGCCAATCCTCATTGAATGGTTCAGTACTGTTTGTAACCACCAGAGGGAGCTTCTGCTCAGAATTCATTTCTAAAACATTCATAACACCGTGCCATCGCTGAACGTCCTGGCAATCCTCCGTTGTACCCGGCTTCCTGCAGCTCCTCTGTGCTGAGCGGTGACGTAATACCGCTCATTAAGGCCATGAATATGGACGCCACGCCCATGGGAGTGGAGTCGCGTCCATATTCATGACCTTAATGAGCGGTATTACGTCACCGCTCAGCACAGGAGAGCTGCAGGAAGCAGGGTACAACGGAGGATTGCCGGGACGTTCAGCGATGGCACGAGGAGGGTGAGTATGATGTCCCAGCCACAGGCTCCTGCCGTGGCACCCCCTCCCCCGCTGGTTTCTGCCCATTGACTCGTGTATAAGCCGAGGGGCATTTTCAGCACATAAAAAGGTGCTGAAAATCTCGGCAACTTGCTTCTACATTTTACCTTGTCCCAGATAGGACATCAAATGTTCCTGCAATGATCTCTGATCTAATACTTTGCTGTACTTTTGCATTGTACGGCATTGATCAGCGTTTCATTCATCGGGAGGAGGTGTCAGTTTCTGCTCTGAGCAGGAGCTTAGAGGCCAACGTACCTAGGTGCCTCTGCGACCATCTTTTGGCTTGGGGTAATCATGTGTAGACCATTGGCACAACACGATCACAATCGAGTTGTGCAGATTGGAGCAGAGAGGGACCTCCCTCTTTGATGCTAATCGATGTTGTCGCTATTAACAGCGGCATCAGAGTGGTAAACGCCCATTATTGGCACTGGTACCAATTGTGGGCTTTGCTGCAAGTGTCACCTGTTATGTAGTGCTGACACCCACTTTTGATCGTGTCGGCGCTTGCAGTGAGCCTGCACAGTTGTCACGCCGTACATGTATGGCGGTTCCCGCAGCACCATACATGTGCAGTGGATGGAGTGAAGGGGTTAAACAATAGGTAATTTTCTGATGATCACTCCCTTTTAAGAGGATGATGTCTATTGTCTGTCTTCCAAACACAGCTAGAGTTCCCCTTTAAAGTAGTTGTTTGCTCTTCTACTAAAAGACTGTAGTCACTCTGAGGGCTGACTTCTGAATCGACCTGACTCTACAGTGTTGCAGATGAGAGCCAGTGGTCACGTGAATGTGATGTGCATACCTGTGGTCACATACTGTCTAGACGTGCTAGGCCTCGCTTTTAGCAGAAGACCCCACAACCTCTTTAAGATACAACCCATAGACCACAGTGGAATCCAGCCATGGAGATCTGGTGCATCGCTAGATACTTAGTTTTCACATTGTCACTGCAAAAACTGCTTTGTGACTAGACCCCCGGTTCCACCCACTAACCCCTGGCAATCATGTAGATATGTTGCGCTCTTCTTTGTTAAAGATGGGGATTGTGTAGGTTTGCTCTACTTCATTTGAGGTTTGCACAAGTTTTCCACTTTGTGCTAAATGTAAACTCTGCAGTGTTATTTCCCTTTTAGATATGGATTTGTGGAATTTGAAGACCTTCGTGATGCGGATGACGCTGTGTATGAAATGAATGGGAGAGACTTATGTGGTGAGCGTGTCATTGTGGAACATGCTCGCGCACCAAGGAGAGACCTGCGCAGTAAGTATGCCAATAATGCCGCCTTTGTTTTGGGAGATCTTATGAAATATTAATTTTAATAGGATTTTTTAGGTTTTCTTTGACTTGTAATGTTGGATGCTTTCCTTAGTGATTGTAGTTACTACTGTGCCTATTAAGGTTAGAGGCTGGTCACTTGATGCCAATTAGTCTGACCCTCTTCATACATTTCTAATGCGTTAAGAAGTTATCCACATAGTGGTATGTGCATACAGGACGCACTTTTTGTGCAACAGTACCAATGGGCATTATTTAAGCCATGTAATGAATACTTTGAGGAATTTTGCCATGACAAATACGTTTGGAAATTTCAGATTTTTAGTTGCAGTAGGTGTGAATCTCCTCGGCTGCCTTTCTTTAATTATTTATAGAACAATATATAACTGCTTCTCTCCTCCCTGGGGCTCAGCAGAGAATGTTCCATTATAGGGGAATGCTTTTAGAAAAGGGAAAAATCCTTCTCATAATGTGGCTGAATAAGCAAGTTACTAAGTCTAAATTCACATGCATCAAAGTTGGTGCAGTATTTCCATTTTGTCAAAACAGGTTTTTTTTTTTTCCTCCCAAACATGTGCACGTACCTGAAAAAGTGAACTGCCTTACAAAAATGAAAGGGAGCCTGTCACTGAAAATATTAACTTGCAGATATAGGGTTAATCTATAGATTAATAGCCCCTGCTGCTGTGAGGAAATGACCTTTATTCATCCTGTCAGTCAGTGCCAGGGTCATAGTTACTACCACCGCTCTCTATACAGAGCAGAGACTGAAGCCATGCCGTTGTCCCCTGTGACTGAAACCTGAGCTTTACCAGGAGGAATAAAGTTAAAAGGGATATTCCTATTTCCAAGATTCTATCCCAATATATAGCAGGTGTGATAATATTAGCAGATACCTAAGCTACTGCAATGCCCTGCACATGGTGTTAACCGACATGGCAAATCAGAAGAACTATACTACACTTCTAATTGGAGGTATTTTATAATATTCTTAGACCTACTACATAATAGGATCTTGGAGAAGTAAATACCCCTTTAATTTCCACCCGGCAGTAGGGCTGTAAGTGCAGGTTCAGAATGCTATTAACCTGAAGATTAACCTCACATCAGCCGGTTAATAGCGGGGTTTTTTTTCCACATGGCTGGATCCCTTTAAAATTCTTCCCGTATTACGATTTTAGCATACATCCATGCCAGACTAATATGCTGTGAATTTTCCACAGCACAAAAATTTGCAATGAATAGTACAGATTTAGCTTTGAATTTACCCCATACTTTAACATCTGCATTGTGAAGGGTGACATCTGTGATGAAAATCTCATCCATAGTACTGATATTCTAATAAGCAGCCTGTTTTCTGTCTGGAAAATCTGCTGTGTACCTGACCCTTGATGAACCAGATAGTTAGTGAGACTTATGTAATATGTATGGGGCCACCTAATGATTCCCCAGTGTCTGCCATCACTGGAATCAAAGACCCGACATGTTGGACTTTGGCATCTCTGGTATCTGCTATATCTGGACGTATGATTGGTTCCCCAGTGTTCTATTCGTCTTTCTCTATGGAAGAAAACATGCATGTTTATAGGGAAGTGTTGCTAAAAAGTTACTGACCTCCTGTCTAACGTAAGCAGCCTTCTAAATCCAAAACCTCCTCTCCAGCTATAGCGGCATTCGGACCATAGATTAGTAATGCCTAGCTTGTTTAGTCCTTTCCCAGCCTTGCAGGTTGACTTTAACCTGGTAGATTTCTATATGTTTATGGAGCGTACAGTCCTAGGTGAGTATTTGCATTTTTTTCCAACTTTAAGACCTAACACACACCCAAAAAATACATTTAGAATAGCAATCTCAAATTATTTTTTTTTGCTTCACCAAAACAATTTGTGCATTGGAAAAGTGGCTTTCGGATAGTCCTTTTCCCCTTTTTTGTTTTTTATTTATAATTTTTGGTTTATCACAACCCACCTTCCTTTTTGTATGACACATTGCTGTTCTACCTAACTATTGCCGAATGCATTTTCACATGGTCTCGGCTGTGTGGAGAATGAATCAGTGACCATTGCAAAGACTTCCATTGGGAGATTCTGCAGAGGCTAGCATGGGGCTGACTTTGGGTCTGTCTCCAAGTAATATTGACTATGCAGCCGCTTCCTTCCCCCGCCTCTCTCTTCTTCTCGTGAGATCCGAGGAGGTGCCACGGGGGGGCGCGTACGTGGGTGAGCGCGTTGGGTTTACCAGTCGGCGGGGGGCCGAGGCTGAGCGAGGGCAGAAAAGGGAGCCCTTTACTTTTAAGGTAAGTGAATTTTGGGCTGCATGTGCATTTTCATGAGAACTTGCATAGGGGAGGGTAGTTTGTATAAACAGGAGCTAGGCAAAGCGAGTAATTGGGCAGGGTGCTATGGCGATACTGTCATTAAAGGATGAGATGCATCAAAACTGAGGGAGAGAAAATTGTACGTTAATGTGGCCAGCTATCTGTTACTGCATTTCTGCTAGTGTCTTAGTGTATAGATGGGACAAGTGTGCATTTCTGCTAGACGCCATCATGACTGCATTTCTGATCTCTCGTCTCTGTCCCCGTGTCCCAGGTGGCTATGGCTACCGTAAAAGCGGTAGTGACAAGTTTGGACCGCCAGTTCGCACAATGTATCGTCTGAGAGTGGAGAACCTGTCTACAAGGTGCAGCTGGCAAGACTTAAAGGTAGGCTTATTTTTGACAGAAAATTAGACTTAAAGCTGCAAGTTTATTAAATGAGGAGCAATGCTTTAAAGCGAACCTGTCAGCAGGATTGTGCTCAGTAACCTACACACAGTCAGGATGGCGCTGTTATACTGATTAAAATGATACCTTGGTTGATGACATTCATCATGTGGTTGTTTAGTCTTTATTTTCAGGTGTGAGTTAATGACATTCTCGTGCTCCGGGGAGGGTGTGGAGTCTTCATGTGGTGCTCTGGTTACATTATTCATCTGTATGTCTTATGACAGGTCACTGATCCCTCACTGACCTGCCCCCTATTTTACAAACTGCATAGAATATTCTGTTACAAACTGAACGTGAAGAGGAAGCCAGGGCTGCAGCTCATCCCGGACTTCCTCTTCATGCTCAGTTTGTCCAAAGTCAGAGACAGTGATGCCATCGCTGATTGGTTGACGGGCATTGCATGTCATTCCACTCATCACAGCCTGGGACCACAAGTTCCAACATGGCTGGAATGTGGAGCTGGTATGGGAAGGTAAGTATAGTCTTTATTATTTTATCTTGGCCAAACATTTAATTTAAGTAGGGGTTGTCCTAGTAGTGGACAACCCCTTTAATAGTGTTCTGAACCTGCCTGGCGCCTGAACTTAGAGACCTGCTTCAAGGTGGAAATTAATCTTAATCCCCAAAGCAGCAGCGTTTGGGTTTCACTCACAGAAGGTGGCACCGTCATGGGTTCAGTCACCGCGCTCTGTATAGAGAGCAGCGTGTGTAACCGCACCCCCATCACTGGCTCCGCATTAGGGTCAGCTGACAGTAAATGCCAGGGGCGTGGTTACAGCCGTCGCTTTCCTTGAACATAGCAGTGACTGAAACATAATCACTGCCAGGAGGAATAACGTTAATTCCCTCCCAGCAGCGGGGCTGTATGTGCAGGCGCTGGGCAGGTACAGAATTCTGTTAACCTGTAGATTAACACCATATCTGCTGACTAAAAGCCTTTTTCACGTGACAGGTTACCTTTAAAAAAGCAAATGTCAGTAGGTAGTTACCCACTTACCTGACTGTGCTGAGCATCTCTTCAGACTCCTTATTGTCACAGACCAGTAGGATTCCCTTGGTTACTTTGATCTAGCGTCTACAAAGAGACTCCTTCTCTTCTGCTCGTGTCAACTGACCGTCACTGACAGCCGTCTCACTACTGTTAGATTGCGCCAGCTGTCAATCAATATGACATAGACGTAGATAATGATGGTTTCAGATGACCCCTTTAACAGCTCCACTGTCCATCAAAAGATTAGTGAAAACGTATATTTACCTTCCGGACTGGCACTGTTCCTCTGATCACAGTGCTGTCTTTTGTGAATCTCGCGACACTATCACATGAGTGCCAGGAAACGCACAATGCTGGTCCAGAAGACATGTATCCCATTTTTTTTTTATTATGATTCAGTGCAGCTATTAAGGTTATCCAGTATTGTACAACTTAAAAATTCTTACAGTTTCTAATATGATTGCAGCGATGATGTTCTTGTGTGGCAATATACTGTTTTTCTAACCAAAAACAAGTGGAGAGCACCAAACAATACAATGTCACCAAAACTTAAATTGTCAACCTGGAGTATGTCAAAGGAAATGCATGAAACAAAGAAAGAGCAAGAGACATACCAACAACCAGGGACAACAAAAAATATACAAAATCATGTATAAATTTATTGGACACCTGGAAAATCACACAAAATTTAAAACCAATTAAAAACAGAGCAAAAACGCCCCAAGATAGGGAATAGGTTCCCTGAACCCATATATATGTATCATAGAGTACAATAACATACAATTATACATTATAAAGGTAACATGGCCAAGTGAAAAAATACAAGATATAATATCCAAAAAATCATTACCCCCCCCTTTTATATGTACATGAATGGACTAACTGTCCAAAAAACACACAGCTATAATGCAGTGACGAAACAGAATGCTTATATTATGCATACTGTAAATGCTCCACAAAAAGATGTGTGGTGGTCAAGTATACACCAGCACAACTTAGGAGGAAATGCACACAACAACTAGATACTATAGGTCAGAGTCATGAACCCCAAAGAAGTGGGGAGAAAGGTATTCCCAGCAAAAAGTACTGATCCCCAACCTAATAGTATATGCATGAATGCAATTGTGGAGCTAACACCCACTGCCTGACCCATTTTCTATTTGGTAACCTGGTCATGTTTTATATTTGAGCCTCCTAACCATGCTATTTCTGTCCTCTTTCCACAGTCCATGCAGTGGGTGTTCGCTCCACAATTGCATTCATGCACATACAGGTACTATTAGGTTGGGGATCAGTACTTTTTGCTGGGAATACCTTTCTCCCCACTTCTTTGGGGTTCATGACTCTGACCTATAGTATCTAGTTGTTGTGTGCATTTCCTCCTAAGTTGTGCTGGTGTATACTTGACAACCACACATCTTTTTGTGGAGCATTTACTGTATGCATAATATAAGCATTCTGTTTCGTCACTGCATTATAGCTGTGTGTTTTTTGGACAGTTAGTCCATTCATGTACATATGAAAGGGGGTAATGATTTTTTGGATATTATATCTTGTATTTTTTTCACTTGGCCATTTTACCTTTATAATGTATAATTATGTTATTGTACTCTATGATACATATATATGGGTTCATGGGGACCTATTCCCTATCTTGGGGCGTTCTTGCTCTCTTTTTAATTGGTTTTAAATTTTGTGTGATTTTTCAGGTTTCCAATAAATTTATACATGATTTTGTATATTTTTTTGTTGTCCCTGGTTGTGTTGGTATGTCTCTTGCTCTTTCTTTGTTTCATGCAATATACTGTTTTTAGGACAAGTGGGCATCCCAATGGTGGGACCCCCGTTGGCCATCTAATTATCATCCATTCTAAATAGGTGGTAGCTTGCGAAGTTTGGATAACCCCTTTTTATCAGTTCCATAGACCTGTGTGGGTTAGGTGTATGGTAAATGTCTTTGGGTAATTTGCATCTGAAAATCTTCTATTCACTGTAGTAAAAAATTCACTTCTGCTTCTAAGCACAACAGCAAGGGCAAAAATCTGTTCAGGCGAGTTATAACAGATATTTTCAACTTAACAGAGCCATACAGTTATGTCTGCAGCATCTTTATTCCTTTGAGTTTTGCATTGAATGCAACTGACAAATGTGTTGTGACTAAAACCTTCTCATCTTTTTTTTGTTTTTTTTCAAAGGACTTCATGCGGCAGGCGGGTGAAGTCACTTTTGCTGATGCTCATCACAGGCGACCTAATGAAGGAGTCATAGAATTCCGCTCATACTCGGACATGAAGAAAGCATTAGAAAGGCTGGATGGCAAAGAGGTGAATGGCAGAAAGATCCGTCTTGTGGAGGATAGGGCCGACTCTTGGGCCAAACGGTCGTCTTCTCGCAGCCGCTCAAGGTAAACCATTTTGTTCAAGTACTAATGGGTCCTAAGATAAATGAGACTGCATGCACACATGACATGCACTGATTGAGCAAAGAGCTTGTGCCAGATTTCTTATGTAAAACACCTTGAAATGTTGTCAAATTTCTGCACAACTCAAAGTTGCACAAAAATATTGTACCTTTTTGTATTTTTACATCATGATCCCCATACCTGACTAGTAACATTTCTGGCAGAAGTGCATTGCAGTGGTAACATGCAACTTAAGTGGTGTGGTCCCCTCATTAAGGCTGTGGTTCCACGGTCCGGAACCACAGCGCTTTGGACGGAGCGGAAATTCAGCTCCGTCTAAGCCCCGCCCCCTTTCTGACGCGCGCTCTTTCCGGAGGTGTTCAGGACACCTCCGGAAAGAACGCAGGGCTACATAGCCCTGTGTTAAATTCTGTTGCGGCGACGCACCGTCGACGCAACACGCGAGGACATGCTGCTTTCTGAAAAGACGCGCCGCATGTCCGTTTACGCAGGTCTGCCACCTGCGTGTTGTTACGCATAGTGGAGACGGGATTTCTTGAAATCCCCTCCACTATGCTGTAACATCTGGACGCTGCGTGTTTGGCGCTGCGCCAGCGCACAGCGCCAAACACGCAGCGTTTACTGATCGTGGAAACTCACCCTAAGACTGATATGCAAAACACCAGTCTTAATAAATCAAGGCCTTAAGGCTGGGTCTCACATAACGATACACCAGCGATCCCGACAACGATATGCACTTGTCAGGATCGCTGGTGTATCGCTACATGATCGCTGCTGAGCTGCCAAACAGGCAGCTGAGGCAGCGATCTGTGACAGCGACACTGCGGGTAACATCGCTTAGTTACCCGCAGTGTACCTTGGATACCAGCGCCCTGATGCAGGGAGCTGGTATCCAAGGAACACAGCGGGTTTCCAAGCACTGCGCGGTGCCTGGAAACCCGCTGTGTACCTTGGATACCAGCTCCCTGCATCAGGGCGCTGGTATCCAAGGTACACAGCGGGTTTCTAGGCACAGCCCCGCGCCTGGAAACCCGCTGTGTACCTTGGTTACCAGCGGATCGCTGGTCTCCCGCCTGTCACACGCAGCGATGCGTGCCTGTCAGCGGGAAACCAGCGATCAAAAAAAGGTCCTGACATTTCAGCGACGATCAGCGATACCCGGCAGGGGGGCTGATCGTCGCTGAATGTCACACACAGCGATATCGCTGGTGAGCTCGCTGCTGCGTCACAAAACTAGTGACTCAGCAGTGATCTCGGTAGCGATATCGCTATGTGAGACGGGCCCTTTAATGTCACAAAAATACAAAATGCCACAGTTTGGTATGCAGTTATTGGCCACACATTTCACTTGAAAAACTGTAGTCAATAAGTTGCATTGTAAAACTTCAATTACCGTATATACTCGTGTATAAGCCAAGATTTTCAGCAACTTTTTTGGTGCTGAAAATGCCCCTCGGCTTATACACGAGTCATTGGGCAGAAACCAGCGGGGTAGGGGGTGCCGCGGCAGGAGCCGGTGGCTGGGACATCATACTCACCCTCCCGTGCCATCGCTGAACGTCCCGGCAATCCTGCGTTGTACCCGGATTCCTGCAACTCTCCTGTGCTGAGCGGTGACGTAATACCGCTCATTAAGGTCATGTAATATGGACACGACGTCACTCCCATAGGCGTGGCGTCCATATTCATGGCCTTAATGAGCGGTATTACGTCACCGCTCAGCACAGGAGAGCTGCAGGAAGCCGGGTACAACGCAGGATTGCCAGGACGTTCAGCGATGGCACAGGGAGGGCGAGTATGACGGGGGGGAACGGAGAACGGGGGAAGCATAGAGGAGGACAATGAGCACGGAGCAGGACCAGGGGGGAGGACGGAGAGCACGGAGCAGGACGGGGGAGAGGATGGAGGAGCACGGAGCAGGACGGGGGGAGGATGGAGAGCACGGAGCAGGACGAGGGGGAGGATGGAAAGCACATAGGAGCACGGAGCAGGACGGGGGGGCACAGGAGGACGGAGCAGGACGGGGGGAGGATGGAGGGCACAGAGGAGCACGGAGCAGGACGGGGGGGGAGGATGGAGGGCACAGAGGAGCACGGAGCAGGACGGGGGGGAGCACGCAGGAGAATAGGGGAGCACAGCTGGAAGGGGGGGGGAGCAAGGAGCAGGACGATGGTTTATACACCCAGCTTATACGCGAGTCAATAAGTTTTCCCATTTTTTTTGTGGCAAAATTAGGGGGTTGGCTTATACACAGGTCGGCTTATACAGGTCCTTCTCAAAAAAATTAGCATATAGTGCTAAATTTCATTATTTACCATAATGTAATGATTACAATTAAACTTTCATATATTTTAGATTCATTACACACCAACTGAAATTTGTCAGGTCTTTTATTGTTTTAATACTGATGATTTTGGCATACAACTCCTGATAACCCAAAAAACCTGTCTCAAAAAATTAACATATTTCAACCGTCCAATAAAATAAAAGTGTTTTTTCAAAAAAAAAAAAAAAAACATCAAATAATAATGTTCAGTTATGCACTCAATACTTGGTCGGGAATCCTTTGGCAGAAATGACTGCTTCAATGCGGCGTGGCATGGAGGCAATCAGCCTGTGACACTGCTGAGGTGTTAATGGAGGCCCAGGATGCTTTGATAGCGGCCTTAAGCTCATCCAGAGTGTTGGGTCTTGCGTCTCTCAACTTTCTCTTCACAGTATCCCACAGATTCTCTATGGGGTTCAGGTCAGGAGAGTTGGCAGGCCAATTGAGCACAGTAATACCATGGTCAGTAAACCATTTACCAGTGGTTTTGGCACTGTGAGCAGGTGCCAGGTCGTGCTGAAAAATGAAATCTTCATCTCCATAAAGCATTTCAGCCGATGGAAGCATGAAGTGCTCCAAAATCTCCTGATAGCTAGCTGCATTGACCCTGCCCTTGATGAAACACAGTGGACCAACACCAGCAGCTGACATGGCACCCCACACCATCACTGTTTGTGGGTACTTGACACTGGACTTCAGGCATTTTGGCATTTCCTTCTCCCCAGTCTTCCTCCAGACTCTGGCACCTTGATTTCCGAATGACATGCAAAATTTGCTTTCATCAGAAAAAAGTACTTGGGACCACTTAGCAACAGTCCAGTGCTGCTTCTCTGTAGCCCAGGTCAGGCGCTTCTGCCGCTGTTTATGATGGTTCAAAAGTGGCTTACCTGGGGAATGCGGCACCTGTAGCCCATTTCCTGCACACGCCTTTTGTGGCTCTGGATGTTCTACACCAGACTCAGTCCACTGCTTCCTCAGGTCCCCCAAGGTCTGGAATCGGTCCTTCTCCACAATCTCCCTCAGGGTCCGGTCACCTCTTCTCGTTGTACAGCGTTTCTGCACATTGTTTCCTTCCAACAGACTTCCCATTGAGGTGCCTTGATACAGCACTCTGGGAACAGCCTATTTGTTGAGAAATTTCTTTCTGGGTCTTACCCTCTTGCTTGAGGGTGTCAATGATGGCCTTCTGACATCAGTCAGGTCGCTAGTCTTTACCCATGATGGGGGTTTTGGAGTAATGAAGCAGGCAGGGAGTTTTTAAAAGCCTCAGGAATCTTTTGCATGTGTTTAGAGTTAATTAGTTGATTCAGAAGAATCAGGGTAATAGGTCGTTTAGAGAACCTTTTCTTGATATGTAATTTGAGACAGGTTTTTTGGGTTATCAGGAGTTGTATGCCAAATCATCAGTATTAAAACAATAAAAGACCTGACAAATTTCAGTTGGTGTGTAATGAATCTAAAATATATGAAAGTTTAATTGTAATCATTACATTATGGTAAGTAATGAAATTTAGCACTAAAATGCTAATTTTTTGAGAAAACCGTACGAGTAATACGGTAAAATTTTTTTTGGGGTTGTAATAAAAAA
>JARQOD010000003.1:519733195-519762958 GCA_033576555.1 Oophaga sylvatica | reverse complement strand
CCCAGAATGCCCCACAGAAGTGCAGACAAAAGCAAAAATATGGCACAAAAACAAAAGGAAGAAAATGTCTTATCTGTTAGCAGAGATGCAGACACGACACAGCAGGCTACAAGGGAAACAGGAATGAAGGATTCAACCAAACAATTGATCACCGCACCCGATGGGAAGGTGACTCCCTTATATAAGACCATCAGTAACACCTGATTCCCAGCCCAACAACTTCACTGTGACAGACCAGCACCCGCTTGTAACCACCAGAGGAACCTCTGCTCAGAACTCATCTCAAACCCTTCACAACAGTACCCCCCCCTTGAGGAGGGGTCACCGAACCCTCATTTGAGCAACCAGGTCGTTCAGGATGAGTTCTATGATACGCACGATAATCTCCCTAGCATGGATGTCCGAAGCAAACACCCAAGAATTGTCTTCCTGACTATAACCTCTTCATTTAACCAAATTACTGGAGTTTCCGTCTAGAAAAACAAGAATCTAATATTTCTCAACCACATACTCCAGATGCCCCCAACCAAACAGGTCAGGAGGCACAGCAGCAGAACCACTGGCTCAACAAACCTCTTCAACAAGGACTTGTGGAACACGTTTGGATCTTAAATGTCCCTGGAAGAAGCAAACAAAAGAACAGATTATAATCTCCATGATCTTATAAGGTCCAATAACCAGGCTTAAATTTAGGAGATGCTACTCTCATAGGAATATTCTTTGAGACAACCAACCAAGTCTCCCCTTAAAAACCGAGGACCATCATCCTATGCCGGTTAGCAAACCGCTGGGCCTTCTCCTGAGAGAGGGACAACCTCTCCACTACCTGGTCCCAAATCTTTTGCATACGCTCCACAACAGAGTCCAACACCGGACAGACAGAAGCCTCCGACTGTCCTGAAGAAAATCGAGGTGAAACCCAGAATTACAGAAAAACGAGACATCAAAGTGGCAGAGCTAGCCCTATTATTAAGAGCAAACTCAGCCAAAGGCAAAAAGAGACCCAGTCACCTATCAGCAGACACAAAGCATCTTGATAAGTCTCCAATGTCTGGTTTGTTCTCTCAGTTGACCATTGGTCTGAGGATGAAATGCCGAGGAGAAAGACATTGAACACCCAGTTTAGAACAAAAAGTCCCCAAAATCTGAAACAAACTGGACTCCTCTGTCAGACACAATGTTTCTCAGGAATGCCGTGTAAACGAACCACGTGCTGAAGGAACAACGCACCAATTCAGAGGAGGAAGGCAACTTAGGTAATGCACAAGATGTATCATTTTGGAAAACCTATCACAAATTACCCAGATGGTGGTTATTCTCTGAGAAACAGAAGGTCGGAAATGAAATCCATAGAGATATGGGTCCATGGTCTCTTGGCACAGGCAATGCATCAACAAACCACTAGAGCGAGAGCAAGGCTTGGAGCGAGAGCAAGTCCCGCAGGACTGCAACAAATTCCCTGACATCACGAACAAGGTAGGCCAGCAAAAGGACCGACTAACCAAGTCTCTGTACCAAAAATTCCGGGATGCCCACGCAATGCGGAACAATGAATCTCAGACATCACAACTCTTTTTTCCACTGGTCCGGGACAAACAATTTTCCAACAGGGCAGCACCTCGGGCCTATCCTCCTGACACCCCTCCAGAGCAAGTCTCAAATTGGGCAGATGGCGGAAAGAACTACACCCTCTTTCAAAATAACAGAAGGATCAATAACTCAGGAAGTCCGCAGGAAACTCCTCGAGAGGGAATCCGCCTTAACATTCTTAGTGCCAGGAAAAAGGAAACCACAAAATTAAAACGTGTGAAAACAAGGCCCCCCTGGCCTGTCTAGGATTGAGTCCGCTTGGCAGATTCCAGATAGACCAATTCTATGGTCCGTAAGGACCACCACTGATGTTTGGGCTCCCTCCAGCCAATGTCATAGTAAACATAGTTATTAAGGTTGAAGGAAGACTTTAAGTCCATCTAGTTCAACCCATATCCTATCCTAACCTGCCCTAACATGTTGATCCAGAGGAAGGCAAAAAAAACCCAAGTGGCAAACAGTAAGCTTCACATTGGGGAAAAAATTCCTTTCCCGACTCCACATACGCAATCAGACTAGCTCCCGATCAACGCTGTATCTAGGAAACTAGTGAATAGCCTGTAATATTATACTTTTCAAGAAAGGCACCAGTCCCCTCTTAAATTTTAGTAAGAATCACTCATTACAACATTAGACGGCAGAAGTTCCATAGTCTCACGCTCTTACAGTAAAGAATCTGCATCTGTGATTAGGCTAAACCTTCTTTCCCTCCAGACGTAGAGGATGCCCCCTCGTCCCCGTCACAGTCTAAGAGTAAAAAGATCATTAAAAGGTCTTTGTACTGCCCCTCATATATTTGTACATTGTATAAGATCACCCTAAGCCTTCGTTTTTTCCAAACTAAATAACCCCAAGTGTAATAACCTGTCTTGGTATGCAGACCCCCCAGTTCTCTAAATAACCTTGGTCGCTTCTTCCTCTGCACCCGCTCCATTCAGCTATGTCTTTCTTATACACCGAGGACCAGAACTGCACACAGTAATTCTAAGTGTGGTCGCACCAGTGACTTGTAAGAGGTAAAATTATGTTCTCCTCATGAGCATCATGCCTCGTCTAATCATCCCATTATTTTTATTTGCCTTGGCAGCAGCTGCCTGACATTGCCATTAAATGTGAGTTTGTCGTCCACCCATACACCCAAGTCTTTTTCATGACAGTTTTGCCCAGTTTTTACAATTAAGCACATAATTATACAACTTATTTGTTCTACCCAAGTGCATGACCTTACATTTATCCCCATTAAAGCTCATTTGCCATTTATCAGCCCAAGCTTCTAGTTTTACATAAATCCTCCTGTAATATAAAATTATCCTCCTCTGTATTTATTACCCTGCAGAGTTTTAGTGTCATCTGCAAATATTGAAATACTACTCTGTATCCCCCTACAATGTCATTAATAAATATGTTAAAGAGAAGCGGCCCCCAATACTGACCCCTGTGGTACCCCACTGCTAACCGTGACCCAGTCCGAGTGTGCTCCATTAATAACCACCCTTTGTTTTTCTATCCATGAGCCATTTCTTAACACCACTTACACATATTTTCCCCTATCCCCATTGTTCTCATTTTATGTATCAACCTTTTGTGTGGGCACTGTATCAAAAGCTTTTGAGAAGTCCATGAACACCACGTCCACTGCATTCCCTTGGTCCAGTCCTGAACTTACCCCTTCATAAAAGCTTATCAGATTAGTCTGACAAGAACGGTCCCTCGTAAACCCATGCTGATACTGTGTCATGAGGTTTTTCAGCTCAGATACCCAATATAGTATCCCTTAAAAAACCCTCCAGGATTTACCCACAGTAATGTTAAGCTCACTGGCCTATAATTCCAGTTCAGTTTTTGCCCCCTTTTTGATATTGGCCACCACATTTGCTATACGCCAGTCCTGTGGTACAGAAACCCAGTTATTATGGAATCTTAAAGATTAAAAATAATGGTCTAATCTATAACTGTACTTAATTTCCTGCAGTACTCGGGTGTATCCCATCCGGGCCCGGGATTTGTCAACTTTAGTGATTTTTAGACGCCTCCGTACTTCCTGCTGGGTTAAGCATGTGACATTAATGGAAATTTTTTTTATCCTGATCATGTTATCTGTCATGGATTTTCTTGTGTAAATACAGTTGAAAAAAAGTCATTTAGCATATTGGCTTTTTCCTCATCCTCATCCACCCAGACTATTTTTAAGGGACCAACAATATCATGTTTTAGTTTCTGCTATTTATGTATTAAAGAATATTTTGGGATTATTTTACTTCTCTGGCAATATCTCTCTGCCTCAATCTTGCTGTCTTGATTTGCTTTTTACAGAATTTATTCATCTTCGTATTTATTTAATGCCTCATCACTACCTACTTGCTTTAAATTTCCCTAAAACGCTTTCTTTTTGTCCCTATTGCGCCCCTTACAGCTCTATTTAGCCATAGTGGTTTCCCCTCCTAATTCTAGCATGTTTATTCCCAAAGGGTATATACTGTGCACAGGTCCTATTCAGGATACTAATAAACGTCTCCCATTTCTTGTGTATTTTTATGTCTCAGGATATCGTCCCAGTTTTTGCACCAAGATCATCTCTCATCCGTTGGAAATTTGCCTCCTGAAGTTTAGTGTCCTTGTAACCCCTCGACTACACATCTTATTAAAGATATATGAAAACATATTTATTTTGTGATCACTATTACCCAAGTGACCCCCAACCCTTATATTTGATATGCGGTCTGGCCTTTGGTTAATATTAGTCTAGCAGTGCCCCCCTCTTGTTGGGTCCTGAACTATTGTGAAAGGTAATTGTCTCTCATAGTTCCAAAACTTATTACCTTGCTGGAACTGCAGGTTCTGTTCCCCAATGTATTTCAGGTATTAAGTCCCCCATAATAATGACTTCTCCTTGAGTTTGCTGCTTCATCTATTGCTTTACGAGGATATTCTCTGTTGCTTCCATTATTTAGGAGACTTATAACAAACCCCTATCAGTAATTTATTATTATTCCCCCCTCCCCTAATCTCCACCCACAGGGACTCTACATCTTCCATTAGATTCACAGATATCACGCAGGATGGGTTTTAAGGATGATTTTACATATAAACACACACCCCCACCTCGCTTATTTTTACGGTCATTTCTAAACAGACTATAGCCCTGTAAATTAACCGCCCATCGTGGCTCTCATCCAGCCAAGTCTCAGATATCCCCACCATGTCATAATTATGTTTCCAACAAAATTAATTCTAATTCCGCCATTTTTGTTGTGAGCTCTAGCATTAGTATACATGCACTTTATGTATCTCTCATGAACCTCTATTCTTTCTTAAATTAATTAACTGTTCTAACCCACCCCCCATGCCACCCCCACCCCCAAATTTCATTATTTGTGCCCAGTCTCTCTCTGTACTGCCTTCCCCTCCTATAAAATGAATACCCTCCCCCCCAGTCCCTAGTTTAAAAGACTCCTCCAACCTTCTAGCCATTTCTCCCCCAGCACAGCTGCACCTCCCCATTGAGGTGCAGCCCATCCCTAGCATAGAACCTGTAGCCAACTGAGAAGTCGCCCAGTTCTCCAGAACCCAAACCCCTCCTCCTAACCCAATTCTTGAGCCACTTATTAACCTCCCTAATCTCCCGTTGCCTCTCTGGTGGCACGTGGTACCGGCAGTATTTCAGAAAATACCACGTTGGAGGTCCTTGCTTTAAGCTTGCAGCCTAATTCCCTGAAATCATCTTTAAGGACCTTCCACCTGCCTTTAACTTTGGTCATTTGTCCCAAAGTGCACCATGACCGCTGGGTCCTCACCAGCCCTCCCAGTAACTGTCAACCCGATCAGCGATGTGTCGGACTCGAGCGCCAGTAGGCACAACACTGTTCGACGATCCCTGTCCTTTGTGACAGATTTGCCCTATCTGTTCCCCTAATAATTGAGTCCCCCACTTCCAGCACCTGTCTGGCCTGCCCTGCTCTCCTAATTCCCCCCTTACTGAGCAGACACTCCCCCGGCTTTCAGAGGACAGGCCTGACTGCAGCAGTGCTACCCCTGTACTGACAACCCCCTCATCTGCCAACTTTGCAAACTTATTGGGGTGTGCCAATCAGACTAGCCTCCCTGGCGCCTTCCCTCTACCCCGCTTTCTAACTGACCCCAGCTTCCTACTTCATGTCCTGCAGCTCCCCCCTAGCATCCCCCCCCCCCTCATCTATCCCATTGAGCGCTGCTCAGTGAGCAGAAGACCCCTTCCATATTGTCTATGGATCTCAGTGTTGCCAGCTGCACATTTAGATCCAGTATTTGGGCTTCCAAATGCACAATGTGCTCACATCTCACACAGCATATGCACCCTCGACCGGCTGTTCAAGGACTGCAATACAGTGGCAAGAGTACACTGGATGGCATTGGCAATTAGTGGAGCACATATCTAATGGGGATTTCACCAGACAGCAAAGATAAAGTAAAAATAAATAAAAAGTATTAATAAAATATACATAACAGCAATTCAGTAAAATCCTCCCTTGAAACTCCCTGAATCCAAGTCACGAATCTCAGTCACACTTACCCACCGGTTTCACACTTGCGCACCGGTCACACTCAGCTCGCTCACACCGCTGAAGCAGAAGATTTAAAGAGAGATTTTTTTTTTCTCCTTCAGCACAAATCACCCTGCTGCTCTAATGCACTTCCAAAAAGACTTGAGTCCCACCAGCTGGCCCTTATAAACCCTTAATTATAAACCCCCACCCTTAATTAACCCCTTGTGAATATAGCTACACCCAAATTTAAATGCAATATAGTTAACCTTTAAACCTTTCACACACAGATAGTAAAATAAGAGATCAATCCTTTAGAGAGAAAAAATAGGTTAAAAAAGCCCCCAAAAGATAGAATAGGTAGAAAGGCACTCAGAAATCCACAATTCAGCCACTCACACCAATTCACACAGGTAATTTGATTAAAGGTTTTTCAAATACTTCTTCACTGAATCTCAAGTCACACTTACCACCGTTCACACTTGCGCACTGGTCACACTCAGCTCGCTCACACTCGCTGAAGCAGAAGATTTAAAGAGAGATTTTTTTTTTTTTCTCCTTCAGCAGCAAATCACCCTGCTGCTCTAATGCACTTCCAAAAAATGTCTCCACTCTTCAAAAGCCCACTTCATGCCAATAACTCCCGATTACCCACGTCATAATTACGTTCAGTAGGAGAAAATTTTCGAGAGAAAAAGGCACAAGGGTTACTTTTAGAGGTCTCTGGATCTTTTTGGGACAAAACGGCACCTGCCCCAATTTCAGAGGTATCAACCTCCACCTGAAATGGCGAGAAAACATCAGGCTGCCGTAGAACAGGAGCAGAAGTGAATCTCTGCTTAAGTTCCTGAAATGCAGAGACTGCCTCAGGAGGCCAATTCACCACATCAGAACCCTTTCTGGTCAAATCAGTTAATGGGTTTAACAATAACCGAGAAATTACCAATAAATTTACGATAAAAATTGGCAAAACCCAAAAATCTCTGAAGAGCCTTTAATGAAGTAGGTTGGACCCAATCACAGATGGCCTGAACCTTGACCGGGTCCATTTCAATAACAGATGGGACAAAATGAATCCCAGAAATAGATCCTCTGTACGCCAAAAAGACACTTTGATCCCTTCACATACAGAGCATTCTCTCTCAAAATCTGGAATACAGTTCGAACATGTTTCACATGAGAGTCCCAGTCATTAGAAAAAATCAAGATATCATCCAAATAAACAATCAGAAATTTGTCCACAAAATCCCTGAAAATGTCAATTCATGAAGGACTGGAAGATGGAAGGAGCATTAGTGAGCCCAAAGGGCATCACTAGGTACTCAAAATGCCCTTCAGGGGTATTGAATGCCGTCTTCCATTCATCCCCGTGCTTAATGCGAATAAGGTTATACGCCCCCCTGAGGTCAAGCTTGGTAAACCAAGTAGCGTTTTTCACCCTGGAAAACAGTCAGAAATCAAGGGTAACGGGTATTGATATTTCACAGTAATATTGTTCAAGAGACGAAATCAATACACGGCCTTAATGAACCATCTTTTTGGCCACAAAGAAAAAACCGGCACCTAAGGGTGAAGAGGATGGTCTGATATGACCCTTCTCCAATGATTCCTTGATATAAGACCGCATAGCGTCATGTTCAGGTACAGACAATTAAAAAGGCGACCTTTAGGAATTTACTACCCGCACTAATTCAATAGCGCAGTCATAGCTCCTATGGGGAGGCAAGGATGCAGATTTACTTTCGCTAAACACATCAGAAAAATCAATCAAAAAGTCAGGAACATCCTGAGCCTGGGGGGAGGCAGAAAAAACAGGAGTGTTGGTATTAACACATTGGCAGCCCCAACTGGTTACAGACACAGATTTCCAATCCAAAACAGGATTATGAGACTGTAACCAAGGGAAACCCAGCACGATAATGTCATGCAGATTATACAGAACCAAAAATTTGCAGCACTCCTGGTGATCAGGTTCAACCCTCATTATCACCTGAGTAGAAAACTGGGGTTTATTCTCAGCCAAAGGGTAGAATCAATCCCCAGTAGGGGAATAGACTTCTGTAGGGGTATCAAGGGAAACCCACGTTTAGCAAAATCATAATCCATCAGGTTAATAGCTGCTCCAGAATCAACGAAAGCCTGAGCAGAAAATGAGGACAGAGAGCATATCAGAGTGACAGTTAATAAAAACTTAGTCTGAACACTACCCAAGACAACTGAGCGTGCAAAACGTCTTCCCCGCTTAGGGCAGACTGAAATAGCATGAGAGGCATCACCAAGTAGAAACATAACCCATTGCGCTTTCGAAACTCATGACGCTGTGCCCCAGACACCACTCTATCACACTGCATGGGTTCAGAAGCTGGTTCACAAGGCAACACCATTCCACGCATACTTCTCCGCTCACGCAAACGTCTGTCAATTTGAATCGCTAATGACATAGAATCATTGAGACCAGAGGGGACAGGGAATCCCACCATAACATCCTTTACATTATCTGACAGACCCTTCCGGAAAAGGGCTGCCAAAGCGTCGTCATTCCATTTGGTCAGGACTGCCCACCTACGGAATCTCTGACAGTATAACTCAGCATCATATGGCCCCTGATTTAATGCCAACAAGGCTTTTTCAGCTTGATCAGTGACATAGGCTCATCGTACAATAACCCCAAGGCCTGAAAAAATGCATCAACATCACTCAAAACAGGATCCCCAGGTGTCAGGGAAAAAGCCCAATCCTGAGGATCGCCGCGCAGGAGAGAGATGACAATTTGAACCTGCTGCGCTGCGTTCCCTGAGGACTTAGATTTTAAGGCAAAAAACAATTTACAATTATTTTTGAAAATTCTGAAACTTAGCTCGATCCCCTAAAAACAAATCTGGCATGGGAATCCTAGGTTCCACAACAGGCAACCTAGCAAGATATGCAGCAATACTCTGAACCTCAGTGGCAAGCTGATCCACACAGCCAGACAACTGTGCAAACTCCATTGAGAGAAAAGATCCTCCCCAGCACCCAGAGATACAGAGGGAAAAAAATGCAACAAACAGAAAAATATCTCTGACAACTCTGACAACCTTTTTCTTTCACAATATTTTTTCCCTTCTGTGAGTACCATACAATTTTCAATTTTTTGGCCGGTGATACTGTTTGTTTCGGTAGCTGAGGAGTGCAGGTAAAAAAGGCAATACACCAGAGAAGTTGGAATCTATGAGATTGCAGTACCCTGACTAACCACCACAACTAGAGGCAGCCGTGGAGCGTTCCTACGTTGGTCCTAGACGCCTCGTCACAGCCTGAGAAACTAACTACACCTAAAGATAGAAATAGGAAAGCTATCTGCCCCGGAGCAGAACCCCAAAGATAATAGAAAGCCCCCAAACAAGTAATGGCGGTTAGACAAGATGAAATACTGACACAGAAAGAAAATAGTATGAGCAAACGCTGGGGCCCAAACTAACTAAATAGAAAAGGATAGGAAGGGTACTTACTGCAATCCCAGAAAACCCTGAAAGGCACCAACTCTACTAATTTCAAAAACACCTGAGATCACACGACCTCTACCACCTAAATTAGTTCTCTGGTGTAACAAAATCAAAACAGCAGCCACTGAAAAAACTGGAAAAAGCAAAAGTACAAACATCAGTGGCTGAACTAAACTGAGAGGGCAAAAGCCCCCGGAGGGGACCCAGAAGGCCCCCACAGAAGTGCAGGACAAAATGCAAAAATATAGCACAAAAACAAAAGGAAGAAAATGTCTTATCTGTTAGCAGGAGATGCAGACACGACACAGCAGGCTACAAGGGAAACAGGAATGAAGGATTCAGACCAGAACAATTGATCACCGGCAACCCTGATGGGAAGGTGACTCCCTTATATAAGACCAGTCAGTAACACCTGATTCCCAGTCCTCACAATCTTCACTGGACAGACCAGCACCGCTTGTAACCACCAGAGGAAGCCTCTGCTCAGAACTCATCTCAAACCCATTCACAACAGGTTCCAGCTACTCTGGTGTATTACCGTTTTTGCTATTTCTCCTCAGCTACCTAAACATAACAGGGTACATTATATTCTATGGGATGGGAGCTGTATTATATTCTATGGGGGTACATTATATTCTATGGGAGGTGAGCTGTAATATATTCTATGGGGGCTATATTATATTCTATGGGGGCTACATTATATTCTATGAGGGAGGATTGCATCATACTCTGTGATGGGGCTATATTATAATCTATGAGGAGGTGGGCTGTATTATATTCTATGGGGGGCTATATTATATTCTATGGGGGTGCTGTATTATATTCTACGGGGGTACATTATATTCTATGGGGGCTACATTATATACTTTGGGAAGGTGGACTGTATTATACTATGAGGGGGCGGCATTATATTCTATGGGGGTTACATTATATTGTATGGGGGGCTGCATTATACTCTGTGGGGTGACTGCATTATACTGTATCAAGGACTATGGGAATACATTATACTATATGAAGAACTATGGGGTGCATTATACTATGGGAAGTGAATTATACTATATGGAGCACTATGAGGAGTGTATTATACTATATGGAGTACTATGAGGAGTATATTATACTATATGAGGACTGAGGAGTGTATTTTAATATATGGAGGACTATAGGGAGTGTATTATACTATATGGAGGACTATGGGAGTGTATTATACTATATGGAGGACTATGGGGAGTGTATTATACTATATGGCGGACTATGAGGCACATTCTATTATATTGAGAACTATGGGTGTGCATTTTACATTATGGAGGACTGTGGTGCACTTTATAATATATGGAGGACTATGGGGTGTATTATACTAAACAAGCAAATGCTGCTTATTCATCGAGTGATTGGATTGTTTATGATTGCCGGAACAAAAATCATTGTTCTCAGCAGCACATTGCCGTGTAAAGTTCAGATATGCTGCTGATAACATGATACTGTATGGGGACAGATTGATCTAATAGTGATTGTTCTGTCCCATCATTCTTTCTCAGTTGGTGTAAAGAGCCCGGGAAACAAGCGTAGAACGACTTCAATATTGTCGATCACACTCGTTTAGCGTCCTGAACTCAGCGCACGTAAATACAACAGAAATGCTTCTGTGTGATGTGCAATATGTTAGCATTTGGGGCCCCATTTTAAACTTTTGCCTAGGGCCCCACTTTGCCTAAAACTGGCCCTGGCGTCTACTCACAACAGAATACTGTACAGGGGATAGGTGGAGGGGACCCTATAGCCTTTGTGCATGGAGCGATATCTACTGAGGACTGAGGAGAAGAACAACAAAATGACAAATTTTAATCTGAGAGACGCTTCACTTCCACCTTCCAAAATGGCGCCGACTGTTCAGCAAGAGGAACAAACAAAGGCGGAGACAGAATGACCATGTACAATGGACATAGTTAACCAAACACTATGCCTTACCAAATAAAAGACTATAAACAATTAGCCAGCAAAATTGCTGCTCACCTAGCGCCCAAAGTGAAGGAAACGATAGCACAGTGGTAACCTCCTCACTAGCTCTCGTGCAGGAGACAGTCAAACAGCATGATGACTGCCTGTTGGAAGCTTGACAACACATCTCAGATACAGAGATAATGTGATGTACATGGAAAAGAAAATAAATCATCTAACCAAATGGTCCCAAACAATGTGGGACAAAATCGAGGGTCTGGAGAATTGCTCCAGGAGGAACAATCTAAGAATGGTCGACCTACCTGAAACAAAAAGGCACTATAGACAAATACACTTACTTCAGGCGCTGTGACTGAAAGGCAGATGCAATGTAAAGTGGGAACAGAGTGGAACCACTGAGAGACAGTTTGCCTACACAAGGAGCCAAACAAGCAGCCCCAACATTATCAGCCCAGCATAAATCACGCCAGGTAATCATAAAGTATCTGGATTATAACGACAAGGAGAAAATCCTACAGACTTTCAGAAGCAAGAAACAACTCTTATTAATACAGGTGTGTCCCATATTATTATTTGGTGATTATTCACTTAAATCGACCCACAAAAAAAAGTTTGCTGCAAAGTATGCACAGTACTATACCACAAAAAAAAATCAAGTTTCAACTGATGTACCTGGCTCTATTGAAAATAAAAAACAAGATGGATCCTTTACAACCTTCAAAGATCAAGAAGAAGGAAATGCTCCTTAGGTATCACTCCCACTTGCGATGAAATAAGACAAATGCAATCAGATTAAAAATCGGATTGCATTTGGACTAATGTTATTCAATTCAGTCAATCACTCATTTGCAATTTTTCAGCTCTGATCAGATTGCGATCTAATAAAAAATCAGAATATGCTGTGAGTGAATGTAAATTTCACGGCACTCGGACCATGCGAGTGCTGTCCAATTTTTATGCACACATCTCGTTGAAAACCCGACATTTCATCAGCCGCGTACAGTAAAATCACATCTTGACGAGACATAAAGGGTCCCATTTCTACCTCCAAAGCAGGGTAATTTTGCATTTTTAAGAGCTTTTGGGGCTGCAAAAGATCCACCTATTGCTGTTGTAGACGGGCCCTTTTCGGTCTGTGTTCGCCAGTGACTTACGGCTTATCCTAAACTGTGAAATTTATGGTTCCTTATAACGGAATTAGTAATTTTTGATATATACTGATTGCACATGTAAATAATATCTGTCTATCAGGGCATAAAGAATTTATTTACAGAGCCTGAAGCACAAACCTATTGATTACTATATATGCACAGTGGCTTGCGAAAGTTTTCAACCCCTTTGGCATTTTTCGTGTTTTGATACTTCACAACCTGGAATTTCACTAGGCTTTTTGAGGGTTTGCATCAGTTCATGTAAAGAACATGCTTACAACTGTGAATATTTGTTTTTTCTTTTAATTGTGAAACAAACAACAAATAGGACAAACTTACTGAAAACTTCAGTGTGCACAACTATTCATCCCCCCTAAAGTCAGAACTTTGCAGAGCCTCCTTTTGCGGCAATTACAGCTGCAAGTCGCTTTGGATAAGTCTTTATGGTCTTTCCATATTTTGCCACTGGGATTTTTGCCCATTCCTCAAGGCAAAACTGCTGCAGCTCCTTCATTGTCATGAGGAAGATGAGAGACACCAGACCCAACAATGCAGACGAGCTGAAGGCCGCTATCAAAACAACCTGGGCTTCCATAACACCTCAGCAGTGCCACAGGCTGATCGCCTCCATGCCATGCTGCATTGATGCAGTAGTTGATGCCAAAGGAGCCCCGACCAAGTATTGAGTGCATTTACTGAACATTAGGTATACATTATTAGTCCATAAATCTTGACAAAAAAACCCATTCAATACATGATATGAAAAAAGGCTACCCACTGGAATGGACAGACACAAGAATGCTTGGTTTTAAAACACATATTTTATTAATTTTTACACAAAATGTTTTTAATATGATAATAAATCCAATTAAGATGATGCCTCTAGCCAAACAGATCACATTTGTTTCCTGCTCTATATAAGCATACAATAAGCTACACAATGTCCTGCTTTAGAAAAAATTCTTATATGGGCTTGTCCAAGATAAATATGACAAAGTACTGAGACAAACTCCCAAAAGACTGCAGTTCATACACTAATGCAAAGTGCTACAGTGCTTAAAATAATTTTGTGGTATATAACAACTAATGAACTGCAAAATTACCAACAAAATTAAATGCTAGTGCCACAAAAAATTATCAAAATGACACTCTGAACCCACAAAATCATCATTAATATGGATCCAAATTAAGTGCCTAGTGCCACGTTGTCTCTAAATATTGTCAGCAGAACACAATTACTGACTCCTGTGTTCATTAGTTTCAAAGGACTAAACCCAATAGCTTAAATGCATATGAATATTGTTAGCAGAAACAATCAACTAAGGTGCTTATATAAAGTTCATTACCTAAATAAGGGAAACACACGGATCAGTCACCCACCCCAACGTACGTTTCGATTTATTCTTCTTCCGTGGGCGTGGTGCACGTCAGCGCTAGTCACTGACGCTGCGCGGAATCCCCGGCTGACCTGAAGTGAACTCGATAAAGTGGGAAAAAATTAATTACGTTTCCCAATCTAATCAGTTCATCTCCGGTCAGCCGGGGTGCCTCCGCAGACATGAATTCATTCATTCTGCAGGGGTTTACAACAGGGCCCGTAGCATTAGCACCGGTCCCTGCTGTAAACCAGTTAACCCCTTGTGATGGATTACAGCGGGGGACCTGACTGAACGACGGAGAGGTATGGATATTGTTGAGTTATTATTTTATTTTTATTACAGGAGAACAAGGGATTCAGATGGATTACCAGTATAATAAAATTTGGTAAAAAACAATGTGTAATTATTTCATTAAAATAATTTTTAATTAATGTGTGTTTTTTTTCAAACCTTTACTACTACAGGATTAATAATGGATAGTTGTCTAATTGACACCTCTCCATTGTTAACCCAGATTACTGTCACCTTGCAATAGCAAGGTGACATTAACCCTTAATTAATCCATGAGCCACCTCTAAAGGCAAAGGGAATAGAGGGGCTAAGTGCCAGAAAAGGCGCATCTAATAATAGATATGCCTTTTCTGGGGTGGCTGGGGCAGATGTTAGTAGCCAGGGGGGCTCAAAAACAATGATCCCTCTCAAGGCTAGTAATACCTGTCCTCAGTCACTGTCTTTCCCTCTCTGGCGGAGACAATACCGCGGGAACCCACACTTTTTTTTACAACGAATTTACACGTTAAATTAACACTTACATGTCCAAAATTTTGCACACATACACTCATCTAATTATTAGTCAAAACCATATATTAAACGAAATGAAATTAAATGGTTTACTATATGTAAACCATGTGTCATTTCATGTTGGGTTCTGTAATGATTTTACAGATGCCGGCAATTGAATTATCGGCTATTCTGCGATCTATATCTCTATGAAATATAAATATAGAGAGAATTATTAGCTTTTTAAACTGATGTGTACAGCTTTTTTTTTTACAATGCTATTTTAACATGAGTTTTTACATAGAGAGAACTGCTCTATGTAAAACCTCATGTTAAAATCGCATTGCATACGGATTTCATACACGTCATACAGATATTCCATGGAAAAATCACATAGAAATTGCATTACACTCGCATTACACTAGCATAGCACTCGTCCGTTTTTTCGGTCCTGAAATCAGACCATTGTTTTTCTCGCAAATGGGTATGAGCCCTAATACTGGAAATCAGGTTGTTGCAGTTATATTTAGGCAAGGTGACTAGGAAGCACAATGTCACAGCCGTAATGATAAACATAACAGTGCCTGCAACCCACAGCACCATCTTATTGGCAGTGAATTAATCTCTCTATAGTCCAGCCATTCAACAGTATATTTATTCAGGAACAAAGATAACACAGCTTACAACTGGTAGTTCTTATAGCTTAGGATCTTAGCATGTCGTCTGTCAGCTTGTAAAGTGAAATTAAAATGTGCTCCGGCTACACACACAGTGAACAGTGTCTTAATGTTTTTGTCTTTTAACAATGTATTATTGGCAATATAACACTATTGCTGGAGAAGGAAACTCATGCACTACTAAACAGTAGCAAATAGTAGTTGATGCAATATATACAATAATAAGCATTATTCCAACACATCTGCTGTAGAAGTGAGGAGCCACCTGGTGACAGAATTCATAGGAGAAAGTTCACACACATACATGGCATGTCACAGCTCATCTCCTCCCCCTCATGTCACAATGACATGTACACAGCCTCATTAAATGTTTTAATCCAAAAGAATAGATGACCATTCCAGCTCTGTACATGTGTTGCTTCCTGAAACAACAGGAAATTAGGCTAGTTTCACGCTAGCATTCGGCAGGGCTGTGTACTTCCTCCGTCAAGCTGCACCTCTTCAATTCAGCTCCGCCTACCTCTGCATGCGTCCTGCGTACCCTATCTTTAATATTGGGTAGGCCATGTGGATGCGGATGCCTCCGCGTCGTTTTGACGCTGCGCCGACCGCAACAAAATGTAACATGTTGTGTTCGACGCAATTCGGTGCAGCGTCAAAAAGATGCATGCGGAGGCATTCGCATCCACATGGCATGCGTACCCAATATTAAAGATAGGGTACGCAGGACGCAGAGGTAGGTGGCGCTGAAAGAGGTGCGGCAGTGGGCGGGGCTTCACAGAGGAACTACGCAGCCCTTCCCAACGCTAGTGTGAAACTAGCCTTAGAGTATAAAATAGCTCTAGTCGTCAGTGCGAAAATCATAAGATTTCTATTTTTAACGCAAATCATGATATGGTATAAAACTTTGCGAGGTCCTTCTCTAATGACACATTCCTTTTAACGCTCTGTTCACATCTGTGCCATGACCCCCTTCATGACTGGTTGTATTTTGGTTTTGTGTTTTCGTTTTTTGCCATCCTTATTCCCAAAGCCATAACTTTCTTGTTTTTCTGTCAATATGGCCATATGAGAGCTTGTTTTTTTGCAGTATAACTTGTACTTTGAACGACATCATTGGTTTTAACATATCGTGCACTAGAAAAAGGGAAAAACTTCAAAGTACGGTGAAACTACAAAAAAGTGCAATCCCACAGTTGTTGTTTTGCTTTTATACTATGTTCACTAAATGCTAAAACTGACCAGCTATTATGATTCTACAGGTCATTACGAGTTCATAGACACCAAATATGTCTAGGTTCTTTTTTATTTAAGTGGTGAAAAAAAATTCCAAACTTTGGTAAAAAAAAAGAAAAAAATTGTGCCATTTGCCTGTATGTAAGAGAGCCAATCGGAATCGGATTATGGCAGCTTCTAGTCTCGAATGGAGACTATTGAAGCATGCCAAAAGTAAAAAACAAAATGTTTTAAAAATATTAAAAAATATAAAAGTTCAAATCACCCCCTTCGCCCCAAAATAAAATAAAAATCAAACAAGCACATATTTGATATCGCCGTGTTCACAATTGCCAGATCAATATAAAAAAGAATTAACCCAATTGCTAAACGGCGTAGCAAGAAAAGTCAAAACACCAGAATTACGTTTTTTTTGGTCGCCACAACATCTGATCATCACCTGTATGTAGCAGAACTGATCGGGTTATGGCAGCTTCTAGTCTCCCATGAAGACTATTGAAGCATGCCAAAAGTAAAAAAAAAAAAGTTTTAAAAATATAAAAATTAAAGTTCAAATACACATATTTGGTATCGCCGCGTTCAGAATCGCCCGATCAAAAGAAGGATTAACCTGATCGCTAAACAGCGTAGCAAGAAAAAAAGTCAAAACATCAGAATTACGTTTTTTTGGTCACTGTAACATTGCATTAAAATGCAATAATTGGTGATCAACAGATCGTATCTGCACAAAAATGGTATCATTAAAAACGTCAGTTCAGAGTGCAAAAGGTAAGCCCTCACCAGACCCGAGATCACGAAAAATAGAGACGCTGCGGGTATAGGAAAATTAATTTTTTTTCACCACTTAAAAAAGAACCTAGACATGTTTAGTGTCTATGAACTCGTAATGACCGGGAGAATCATAATGGCAGGTCAGTTTTAGCATTTAGTGAACCTGGTTAAAAAAAAAACCTGAGGAATTGCATTTTTTTTTTGCAATTTCACCACACATGGAATTTTTTCCCCATTTTCTAGTACTCGACATGGTAAAACCAATGGCGTCGTTCAAAAGTGCAACTTGTCCTGCAAAAAATAAGCCCTCACATGGCCATATTGACTGAAAATAAATAAGGTATAGCTCTGGGAAGAAGGGGAGCGAAAAACGAAAACACAAAAATGAAAATCCCTCCGGGGGTTAATAACTACAGCTACTGAGGACTCTCAAGTCTAAATATTTTACAGCTACATGTGTAAGTCAGTGACGTGGCTGGAGCTCCACGGCTGCACAATGCGCAGTAGAACATGGCTGCCCACGTACATTCCCATGTGGCCGGGTAATAATACAGAACATGGCATACTACACGCCCGCGGCCATTCCATGCCACAAAGCATGCTGGGAGATAACGTCCTGCACTGTACACAGCTCTTCCAGACTGCTAATCACGCCCCGCCCCCGGACGTGCGTCACCGCGCAGCATTTGCGTTCCACGCTTCGCCTGGCCTCCTTTTCATTTCCGGTTTTGAGCCCGCGCTTTGCCGTCGTTTCGGTGGGGGAGCAGTGAGCGCGTGTCTGGCCCTGGGTGTTGCGCAGGTATCATGTCACGGTCCTCGGTGATGCCTCGAATCTACATTGGACGGCTCAGCCATCGCGCCCGGGAGAGGGACGTGGAGCGTTTCTTCAAGGGCTTCGGGAAGATCGTGGAGGTGGATCTGAAGAACGGGTGAGTGATGGGCGGGCGGTGTGCATGGCGCCGGCTGCTGTGTGCGGTGCAGACACGGCGCCGTACTCGGAACACTGTGCACTGCGGAGACCGCCGGCCCTGAGGAGAGCAGCGGGCAGACGCGTGTGACCTCCGGCCTCAGCGGTCGTGAGCTGTGCGCGTCTGTGACCCCCGTGCAGACACTAAGCGGAAAGTCAGGAAACTGCCGTCACTTTATTAGGGAACTTCATTACTGGAGAACAATCTCCAGAGTGTCTGCTCCCCCCCCCCAGTCCTGTCACCTGTGACCGCGCTCTCGTGGAGTACGGATGATGGCAGTGACGGGGTCCGCGCCGGTCTCCTCCCGGCTACGGAGAATACGGTCACTACTACCTGCCGTCTCCTATCAGTAATGTAACGATCAGTCTCCACTGAATTCACATTTTACCTGTAAACTGAGGAGTTTGAAGATGAAAGATCAGTCCAGGAGGAAAAACATGACTGATGCCATGTGTTACAAAGGTGTTTATGTTCATGTGTATCAATGATTTATAATAAAAATTAACCCCTTTCTGACCTTGGATGGGATAGTACGTCCAAGGTCAGATCCCCCGCTTTGATGTGAGCCCACCTCAAAGCCGGTACATGTCAGCTGCTTAGAACAGCAATAGAAGCTAGCAGAATCGTGATCTGCCCACGCCTATTAACTAGTTAAAGGGAGTGTCACCCTAAATTGGCGGGATATTTAAATGATGGCAGTCAGGTCAGATGGGCAGTGTTTTGGGTACTTGCCTTAACCTGTTTTTCGCCGCTGTCTGCATTATTTCTGGGAATTGTAGTCGTTGCCCTCCATATAAAGCGCATTGCAATCTTGAATTGCGCACGCGCAGTATGCTTTGGCCAATGGCGGGCAAAGCCGAAAATCATTAGTGCGCATGCGCCGGTTAACTGTGTCCCGGAAGTACTTCGCTGTGTTCCGGGACATAGTTCAAGATTGCAATGCGCAGGCGTGTTATATGGAGGGCAACGACTACAATTCCCAGAAATAATGCAGACAGTGGCGAAAAACAGGTTAAGGCAAGTACCCAAAACACCGCCCATCGGACCGGACCGCCATCATTTAAATATCCCACCAATTTAGGGTGACAGATTTCCTTTAAATCCCGCTGTCAAATGCTGATAGCGGGTTTTAACCATCGCTTCCGGCCGCAGAGCCGGAAGTACGCGCATCGCCGACCCCCGTCACATGATCGGGGGTCAGCGATGCGTTGCCATAACAACCTGAGGTCTCTATGAGACCTCTAATTGTTGATGAGGTATTGCTATGAGCGCCACCTGGTGGCAATTCTGCTACATATAGGGGAACTGCTCATCGCCTATATGTAGCAGAGCCGATCAAGTAGTGGATGCTTCTAGCCTCCTATGGAGGCTATTGAAGCATGTCAAAAGTTAAAAAAAAAAAAAAAAGTTTTAAAAATATGAAAAAAATATAAAAGTTTAAATCACCCCCCTTTCGCCCCATTAAAAATAAAACAAAAAAAATATCACACATATTGGGTATTGCCGCGTTCAGAATCGCCCATATCATTAAAAAAAGATTAAACTGATCGCTAAGCAACGTAGCGGGAAAAAATTGAAACGCTCGACAGAATTAGGTTTTTTTGGTCGCCACGACATTGCATGCGGATGCAATAACGGGCGATCAAAAGATCGTATCTACATATAAATTGTATCCTTTAATACGTCAGCACAAAAAATAAGCTCTCACCCGACCCCAGATCATGAAAAATGGAGACGCTACGGGTATCGGAAAATGGCGCAATTTTTATTTTTTATTTTTAAAGCAAACTTTGGAATTTTTTTTCACCACTTAGATAAAAAAAAAACTAGACATGTTTGGTGTCTACTGTCTATGAACTCGTAATGACCTGGAGAATCATAATTGGCAGGTCAGTTTTAGCATTTACTGAACCTAGCAAAAAAGCCAAACAAAAAACCAGTGTGGGATTGCACTTTTTTTTGCAATTTCACCGCACTTGGAATTTTTTTCCCGTTTTCGAGTACATGACATGGCCATTTTGACGGAAAAATAAAATTATGGGTCTGGAAAGAAGGGGAACGAAAACGCAAAACCGAAGAAAGCTGGGGTCATTACGTACGGGTTAAAAACCCCTTCACCCCCAAGCCAGTTTTCACCTTAATGATCGGGCCAAATTTTACAATTCTGACCACTGTCACTTTCAGGTATTAAGTTTGAAACGCTTCAGCGGGTTCCACCGATAGTGAGGTTTTTTTGTGACTCGTATTTTATGTTAGTGTGAAGTTTAGATTGAAATTTTTTGCGTTCATGTATGAAGATATTGGAACTTTACCAATTTTTAAGCTAATCTTTATATTCTTAAACCAGTTAGTCATGCGGTATGAAGTAGTTTATAAATAACATTTCCCACATGTCTGCTTTTACATCAGCAACATTTGTTTAAACATTATTTTTTGTTAGGAATTTAGAAGGGTTCAGAGTTTATCAGCAATTTCTAATTTTTTTAACAAAATATACAAAACCATTTGGTTTTGTTTTTTTACAGACCACATCACATCTGAAGTGACTTTGAGGGACTTATATGACAACTCCTAAAAGTGACACCATTTTAAAAACTCTGCCCTTCAAAGCTCTCAAAACTACATTCAAAAAGTTTTTTAAAGGGGTTGTCCACTACTAGGACAACCCCTTCTTGATCAAAATGTTTGGCCCCATAAAATAAAGCCTATACGCATCTCCCGTGTCTTTGCCATTCCCGCTTTCTATTCTGATTTTTGGGAGGCAGGATGAACAGAAACCAGCAATCCAGTTATGGGTCATTCCATGGTAACTTACATTACAGTCACAAGCCAAAAACTGGCTACAGACTGTTCTTTGAAGGCAGCCACAAAAATGAGTGAATGTGTATTGTACATTAAACTATTCTCAATAGATTTCATCAGTTTGATTTTTCAACAATAAAATTAAATACAAAATACAGTGTTATTACTTGAAAACTTGCGTTACAAAAAAAGGAAAGGCAATTGTCCATCATGAGACTGCCAAATTATTTGTTCTGGTAAACAGGGGAGAAGCACTATTTTTATTGTATTAAAACATAGTCCAAGCAACTTTAACAAATTTATTTTAACCTCTCAAGTTAAATGCAACAGTTTTTATAACACGAAATGTTGATAACTTACATTACAACATAATATAGTAACTTGGGTTACAATGAGTTACCTTCATAGGAAAAACACTGTTTGTAACGCAAGTTTCCATCATTTTAACGCAAGTTACCATCATATGACCCTTATGGTTTTCATAAGAAATGTAAAGAATTGGAGCACTCCCTCAGATCCTTCTTGATTTGTAATTTTGTTCCATGGTAAAACGTGACATCGAACCATATTAAAGTGCGGAGTGCAGGTAGCAGGGGAGCTATGCAGATGAGAGAGGCTGACGGACTACGGTCATTTCACACTTGCTTAACGCTTCTACGGTGATGGACACTTTTACTCAAACTATTTTATAGAAAATTTGCATCGTTGTATTCTGAAACCTATAGCTTTTTATTTTTGCAATTATGGAGAACTGTCTGCTAGCTTTTTTTACTTTGTGGGACAAGATGACCTTTTCAGTGATATAATTTTTTTTTTTTTACTTTTGACTTTTTGATTTAGTTTTATTCCACTTTTTTATCAGCAGTATGATGAAAAAAGTTTTTTTGCCATTTTTTCACTGAAGGGGTTAACTTGTGGATCAGTTTGATAGGTCAGGTCATTCTGGACACAGTTTATTTTGTGATTTTTTTTATTTACCGTATATACTCGAGTATAAGCCGACCCGAGTATAAGCCGAGGCCCCTAATTTTGCCACGGAAAACTGGGTAAGCTTATTGACTCGAGTATAAGCCTGCTCTGTGCTCCCCCATTCTCCTGTGCTCCCCCCCTCCTGCTCCGTCCTCCACTGTGCTCCCCCCTCCTGCTCCGTCCTGCGCTGTGCTCCCCCCTTCTTGCTCTGTCCTACTCTGTGCTACCCCCCTCCTGCTCCATCCTCCGCATCCTCCTCTGTGCTCCCCCTTCCTCCTCTGTGCTCCCCCCTCCTGCTCCGTCCTCCACGTCCTCCTCTGTGCTCCCCCTACCTGCTCCATCCTCCTGTGTCCCACCGTCCTGCTCCGTGCTCTGTGCCCTCCATCCTCCCCCGTCCTGCTCCGTGCTTCTCTGTGCTCTCCATACTCCCCCCCCCCCCCCCCCCCCGTCCTGCTCTGTGCTCCTGTGCCCTCCATCCTCCCCCCCCACCCCCCGTCGTGCTGCTCTGTGCCCTCCATCCTCCTCCCCCCGCCGTCCTGCTCCGTGCTCCTCTGTGCTCTCCGTCCACCCACCCCCCGTCCTGCTCCGTGCTCCTCTGTGCTCTCCATCCTCCCCCGTCCTGCTCCGTGCTCCTCTGTGCCCTCCATCCTCCCTCCCCCGTCCTGCACCGTGCTCCTCTGTGCCCTCCATCCTCCCTCCCCCGTCCTGCTCCGTGCTCCTCTGTGCTCTCCGTCCTCCCCCCGTCCTGCTCTGTGCTCTCCATCCTCCCCCCTTCCTGCTTTGTGCTCCTCTGTGCTCTTCATCCTCCCCGTCCCGTCCCCCCCCCGTCCTGCTCCGTGCTCCTCTGCTCTCCATCCTCTCCCCCCCCCGTCCTGCTCTGTGCTCCTCTGTGCTCTCCATCCTCCCCCCGTCCTGCTCCGCGCTCCTCTGTGCTCTCCGTCCTCCCCCCCCGTGCTCCTCTGTGCTCTCCGTCCTCCCCCCCCCCCCCCCCGTGCTCCTCTGTGCTCTCCATCCTCCCCACCCCCCCGTCCTGCTCTGTGCTCTCCATCCTCCCCCGTCCTGCTCCGTGCTCCTCTGTGCTCTCTGTCCCCGCCCCCCCTGTCCTGCTCCGTGCTCCTTGTCCTCCATGCTCCCCCCATCCTCCTCCATCATACTCACCCTCCCCGTGTTATGTTTTGGTAGCTGAGGAGAGCAGGCAAAAACGGCAATACACCAGAAGGTTGGAATCTACTGGATTGCAGTACCCTGACTAACCACCACAACTAAAGGCAGCCGTGGAGCGTTCCTACGTTGGTCCTAGACGCCTCGTCACAGCCTGAGAGGCTAACTACACCTAAGATAGAAAGAGGAAAGCTATCTGCCCCGGAGCAGATCCCCAAAGAACATAGGAAGCCCCCAAACATGTAATGGCGGTTAGACAAGAGGAAATACAGACATGGACAGAAAATAGTATGAGCAAACGCTGGGGCCCAATCTGCCTAGACAGAAAAGGATAGGAAGGATACTTACTGCAATTCCAAAAAATCTAAAAAAAAAGCTAACGCTACTAATTGCAAAAACACCTGAGATCACACGACCTCTACCACCTAAATTAGTTCTCTGGTGTAGCAAAACTAAGCCGCAGCCACAGAAAAAAACTGGAAAAGGCAAATGAACAAACAACAGTGGCTCCAGAGGAACCGAGAGGAGACCAAGCCCCCCCGGGGAGGGGAACCTGGCCAACCTCACAGAAAAGTTGCAGAGAAAAATGCAAATGGCAAGCACAAAAACAAAAAACAGAAAATATCTTATCTGAGAGCAGGAGAAGAGGCAAGACTCAGCAAGCTTCCAAGTGAACCAGGAAACAGCATTGAGACTAGAACAATTGATCACCGGCAACCATGATGGGAGGAAACCTCCCTTATATCCAGCCAGTCTGTAATTCCTGATCGCCAATCCTCATTGAATGGTTCAGTACTGTTTGTAACCACCAGAGGGAGCTTCTGCTCAGAATTCATTTCTAAAACATTCATAACAGTTCCCCCCCCCCTTGAGGAGGGTCACCGAACCCTCATTTGTGCAACCAGGTCGGTCAGGATGAGCTCTGTGATACGCACGGATCAGTCTCCTAGCATGGATGTCCGAAGCAAACACCCAAGAATTGTCCTCCTGACCATAACCTCTCCACTTAACCAAATACTGGAGTTTCCGTCTAGAAAAACGAGAATCCAATATTTTCTCAACCACATACTCCAGATTGCCCTCAACCAAAACAGGGTCAGGGGGCGCAGCCATAGGAACCACTGGCTCGACAAACCTCTTCAATAAGGACTTGTGGAACACGTTATGGATCTTAAATGTCCCTGGAAGAAGTAAAAGGAAACAGGATTAAGAATCTCCATGATCTTATAAGGTCCAATGAACCTAGGCTTAAACTTAGGAGATGCAACTCTCATAGGGATATTTCTTGAGGACAACCAGACAAGTCCCCCACTTTAAACCGAGGACCATCAGTCCTACGCCGGTTGGCAAACCACTGGGCCTTCTCCTGAGAGGGACAACCTCTCCACTACCTGGTCCCAAATCTGCTGCATACGCTCCACAACAGAGTCAACACCCGGACAGACAGAAGCCTCCGTCTGTCCCGAAGAAAATCGAGGGTGAAACCCAAAATTGCAGAAAAATGGAGACATCAAAGTGGCTGAGCTTGCCCTATTATTAAGAGCAAACTCAGCCAAAGGCAAAAAAGAGACCCATCATCTTGGTCAGCAGACACAAAGCATCTCAGATAAGTCTCCAATGTCTGGTTTGTTCTCAGTTTGTCCATTGGTCTGAGGATGAAAAGCAGAGGAGAAAGACAATTGAACACCAAGTTTAGAACAAAAAGTCCTCCAAAATCTGGAAACAAACTGGACTACTGTCAGACACAATGTTCTCAGGAATGCCGTGTAACCGAACCATGTGCTGAAGGAACAAAGGCACCAATTCGGAGGAGGAAGGCAACTTAGGTAATGGCACAAGATGTATCATCTTGGAAAACCTATCACAAATCACCCAGATAATGGTCATTCTCTGAGAAACAGGGAGGTCGGAAATAAAATCCATAGAGATATGGGTCCATGGTCTCTTGGGCACAGGCAATGGCATCAACAATCCACTAGAGCGAGAGCAAGGCTTGGAGCGAGAGCAAGTCCCACAGGACTGCACAAACTCCCTGACGTCACGAGACAAAGTAGGCCACCAAAAGGACCGACTCACCAAGTCTCTGGTACCAAAAATTCCGGGATGACCGGCCAACGCGGAACAATGAATCTCAGACATCACACTCTTCTTCCACTGGTCTGGGACAAACAATTTCCCAATAGGGCAGCGCTCGGGTTTATCCTCCTGACACCCCTCCAGAGCCAGTCTCAAATTGGGCGAGATGGCGGAAAGAACCACACCCTCTTTCAAAATAACAGCAGGATCAGATAACTCAGTAGAGTCCGCAAGGAAACTCCTCGAGAGGGCATCCGCCTTAACATTCTTAGTGCCAGGAAGAAAGGAAACCACAAAATTAAAACGTGTGAAAAACAAGGCCCACCTGGCCTGTCTAGGATTGAGACGCTTGGCAGATTCCAGATAGACCAGATTCTTATGGTCCGTAAGGACCACCACCTGATGTTTGGCTCCCTCCAGCCAATGTCTCCACTCTTCAAAAGCCCACTTCATGGCCAATAACTCCCGATTACCCATGTCATAATTATGTTCAGTTGGAGAAAATTTTCGAGAGAAAAAAGCACAAGGGTTACTTTTAGAGGTCTCAGGATCTCTTTGGGACAAAACGGCACCTGCCCCAATTTCAGAGGCATCAACTTCCACCTGAAATGGCAGAGAAACATCAGGCTGCCGTAGAACAGGAGCAGAAGTGAATCTCTGCTTAAGTTCCTGAAATGCAGAGACTGCCTCAGGAGGCCAATTCACCACATCAGAACCCTTTTTGGTCAAATCAGTCAATGGTTTAACAATAACAGAGAAATTACCAATAAATTTACGATAAAAATTGGCAAAACCCAAGAATCTCTGAAGAGCCTTTAATGAAGTAGGTTGGACCCAATCACAGATGGCCTGAACCTTGACCGGGTCCATCTCAATAACAGATGGAGACAAAATGAATCCAGAAATGAGATCCTCTACGCCAAAAAGACACTTTGATCCCTTCACATACAGAGCATTCTCTCTCAAAATCTGGAACACAGTCCGAACATGTTTCACATGAGAGTCCCAGTCATTGGAAAAAATCAAGATATCATCCTAATAAACAATCAGAAATTTATCCACAAAATCCCTGAAAATGTCATTCATGAAGGACTGGAAGACGGAAGGAGCATTAGTGAGCCCAAAGGGCATCACTAGGTACTCAAAATGCCCCTCTGCGGTATTAAACGCCATCTTCCATTCATCCCCGTGCTTAATGCGAATAAGGTTATACGCCCCCTGAGGTCAAGCTTGGTAAACCAAGTAGCACTTTTCACCCTGGAAAACAGGTCAGAAATCAAGGGTAACGGATATTGATATGGGTCTAGGGGTAAGGTTTCTCCTTGTGGAGAGTGACTTTACCAGCTCTGGCGTGTCGAGGTAAGGAGGCTTATTCGCCGTACAATGCTCCTCTGGGAAATTTAATATCAAATTGCCTCTTCAAACAAAGAGGACTTGTACTCTATAGCGCCACCTATTGGAAGTAGCGATCCTACAAGTCACCAATCAACCCTTTAACGAGTCTTGTAATATGACTTAGGATAAAAAGCCAAATCAGAATCTCCTTTGCAGACACGGTGTTTCGGACTATTGGTCCTCGTCAGTGCAAAGTAGGAGAGATCTGATTTGGCTAGATGAGAGGCTCTGGACTGGGGTCTAGGGGGTAAGGTTTCTCCTTGTGGAGAGTGACATACCAGCTCTGGCGTGCGAGGTAAGGATATTGATATTTCACAGTGATATTGTTCAAGAGACGATAATCAATACATGGCCTTAATGAACCATCCTTTTTGGCCACAAAGAAAAAAACAGCACCCAAGGGTGAAGAGGATGGTCTGATATGACCCTTCTTCAAGACTCCTTGAATATAGGACCGCATAGCGTCATGTTCAGGTACAAACAAGTTAAAAAGGCGACCTTTAGGGAATTTACTACCAGGCACTAATTCAATAGCGCAGTCATAGCTCCTATGGGGGGCAAGGATGCAGATTTACTTTCGCTTAAACACATCAGAAAAATCAGTCAAAAAGTCAGGCACATCTTGAGCCTGGGGAGAGGCAGAAAAAACAGGAGTGTTGGCATTAACACATTGGCAGCCCCAACTGGTTACAGACACAGATTTCCAATCCAAAACAGGATTATGAGACTGCAACCAAGGGAAACCTAGTACAATAATGTCATGCAGATTATATAGCACCAAAACTTTGCAACTCTCCTGATGGATCAGGTTCAACCCTCATTATCACCTGAGTAGAGAACTGGGGTTTATTCTCAGCCAAAGGGGTAGAATCAATCCCCAGTAGGGGAAAGACTTCCGTAGGGGTATCAAGGGAAACCCACAACGTTTAGCAAAATCAAAATCCATCAGGTTAATAGCTGCTCCCGAATCAACAAAATCCTGAGCAGAAAATGTGGACAGGGAGCAAATCAGGGTAACAGTCAACAGAAATTTAGTCTGAACACTACCCAAGACAACTGAGCATGCAAAACGTCTTCCCCGCTTAGGGCAGACTGAAATAGCATGAGAGGCATCACCACAGTAGAAACATAACCCATTGCGTTTCGAAACTCATGACGCTGTGCCCCAGAAGCCACTCTATCACACTGCATGGGTTCAGAAGCTGGTTCACAAGGCAACACCATTCCACGCATACCTCTACGCTCACACAAACGTCTGTCAATTTGAATCGCCAATGACATAGAATCATTGAGACCAGAGGGAGCAGGGAAACCCACCAAACATCTTTTACATTCTCTGACAGACCCTTCGGAAAAAGGGCTGCCAAAGCATCATCATTCCATTTGGTCAGAACTGCCCACTTTTGGAATTTCTGACAGTACAACTCAGCGTCCTCAAGCCGCTGATTTAATGCCAACAAGGTTTTTTCAGCTTGATCATGACATTAGGTTCATCGTACAATAACCCCAGAGCCAGAAAAAATGCATCAACATTACTCAAACAGGGTCCCCAGGTCAGGAAAAGCCCAATCCTGAGGATCGCCGCGCAGGAGAGAGATGACAATTTGAACCTGCTGTGCTACGTTCCCTGAGGACTTAGGTTTTAAGACAAAAAAACAACTTAGTTATTTTTGAAATTCAGAAATTTAGCTCGATTCCCCCCAAAACAAATCTGGCATGGGGGGCCTAAATTTCCACAACCGGGAAAACCCCGCAAGATGGTAACAATACTCCGGGAAATTCATTTTAAGCTGATCCACACGGCCAGACAAATGTGCAAACTCCAAATTTAGAAAAAAAAAAAATTTTTTCCTCACAACCCCCAAAAAAAAGGGAAAAAAAAAACAAAAAAAAAAAATTTTGACAACCCCTTTTTTCTTTTCCCCCAAATATTTTTCCCTTCTGTAGTAACCCTATAATTTTCAGTTTTTGGCCGGGGGAAAAATGGGTTTTGTTTTTGGGACTGAGGAAGCAAAGGGAAAAACGGAAAAAACACCAAGAGGTTGGAATTTTTACTGGAATTTCATACCCCCCCAACCCAACCACCACAACTAAAGGGAAAAAACCCTGGGGGCGTTCCACTTGGTCCAGAGCCCGTCCACCCGAAAGGGAACTACAAACCAAAAAAAAAGAGGGGAAAACTTTTCTGCCCCGGGGGCAAACCCCAAAGAACATAGGAACCCCCCCCAAAATGTAATGGCGGTTTTGACAAAGGAAATACAGACCAGACAAAAATTTTTATGGGGCAAAAAGCTGGGGCCCCAATCTGCCAACAGAAAAGGATGGGGAAAAATACTTACTGCAATTTCCAAAAAAAAACCCCCAAAAAAAACCAACGCTACTAAAATTTCAAAAACCCCCCGAGATCACACGACCTCTACCAAACCCAAATTAGTTCCCCTGGTGGGAACAAAAATAAGCCCCCAAAAAAAAAACGGGAAAAGGGAAATGAACAAAAACAGTGGCTCCAGGGAACCGAGAGGAGCCCCAAACCCCCCCCCCCGGGGGGGGAAAACCCGGCCAAAACCCCAGAAATGCAGAGAAAAATGCAAATTGAAGCACAAAAACAAAAAACAGAAAAAATCTTATCTTAGAGCAGGAGAAAGGCAAAACTCAGCAAGGGTTCAATGAACCCGGGAAAAAACGTTGAGACAAAAACAATTGATCACCCCAAAACCCGATGGGGGGAAACCCCCCCTTATAACCCCAGTCCCAATTCCGATTGCCAATCCTCATTGGGGAAAGGTTTTAGTAAAGTTTGTAACCACCAGAGGGGGCTTTTGCTCAGAATTCATTTCTAAAACATTC
>JARQOD010000003.1:519697663-519733095 GCA_033576555.1 Oophaga sylvatica | reverse complement strand
GAGGAGGAAGCTGGTCAGCGTTCTTCTTGTCACATAAATCCACATAGTCCTGGTATACAGCTGGTAGTTCAGGGACTGACATGATTCCTTTAGGAACAGAGCAAGCTGAAACTTTTGGACTCATCTGTTTCTCTGGAAAGTGTAATTCCTTGGTCTCCCAGTTAATGGTAGGATTCTGAGCCTGCAGCCATGGTAGCCCTAGAATAATGGGAAAGTGGGGAGAAGAGATAAGCATAAAGGACAGTTTCTTTGATGATCTTTACCCATAAGAACCCTCAAAGGCTCTGTTTCCTGATCCACTGGTCCAGAGGTCAGCAGGGAGCCATCCACAGTTTCCATCTGTACTGGAGTAGCCTTCTTCACTGAACGTATTCCCTGTTTCAGAGCAAAGGAGACATCCATAAAATTTCCACTTGCCCCTGAGTCGATCATAGCAGAGCTAGACACCCAAGCTGAGTCAACCCAGAGTTTGATGGAAAGAAAGCAATGAGAATTGTTTTTCTTACAACTCAGCTGGGACACCGCTGAGGAAACTTGAAAAATGGCAGCGTTTACACAGTCAACGTCCTCAGAGGTAACGGAGTTTAAGTCCGAGAAATCAAGATCTGTTGCTGCAGATCTCTCTGGAGCCTGAGGCTCGGACCTGACAGATCCCCTCTCGCAACACTCACAATGAATGAGTGCTGCAGTAGTCTTACGAGAACGGCTGGGGCAGTTTATAATGAAGTGCCCTGACTTACCACAATAGAAACATAGATTCTCCTTAAAACGATGTTCCTTGCTGCATCACTAACCCGTCGTTGTAAAGAGTCTACCTGCATGGGTTCAGGTTCAGGTTCCCGTGTAATCCTACTCAAAGGTTCCTTAGCTGGAGAGGAAGGTAGGAAAAGGTTAGTACGATTGCTTTCGAACCATCTCTCTTGCCTGCGTTCAGTCAGACGAGTATCAATACGGATGCAGTAGTTAATAAAGTCACCTAACGCAGTGGGAGGGTCGGCACGAGCAAGTTCATCCTTAATCAGTGGAGATAACCCCTTTCGAAAAATAGATTTTTTGGCGGAACTGTCCCAGGTGGTATCAAGGGCCCATCTCCTGAAATCCAAGGCATATTCAGCTACCGAGTGCTTACCTTGGCGCAAAGCTAACATGGCTGCTTCAGCTGTTGCACCTCGATTGGGGTCATCAAACACCTGCCCCATGGCTGAAATAAAATCATCAAGGTGATTCAAACAATCATCCTCAGTCTCAATCAGAGGGTTTGCCCACATTAAAGCCTTGTTGGTAAGCAACATAATTATAGTAAGCACCTTAGATCGTTCAGTGGGAAATTGTGAAGCATGTGCAGAAAAAAAAAGATTGCATTGATTAATAAATCCCCTGAATTTCTCACGTTCACCGCCAAAACGAAAAGGGGGCAACTTGGGAATCCCAGCACTCGGGGCTATGGCAGGAGCCTGGACTCGCCCCTCTAGAACCTCAATCCTGGCTCGCAAATCCTGGGTAGTCTGTCCAACCACTTGCAAATTGTGATTATTGAGGTCCTGTAGATTTGTAAAACGGGTCTTTATATTCTGCAAATCTGCAAGGATATTATCAGTCACTCCGCAAAGTTCCTTTATGCGGGCCTCCATTTTCCAGATCTTTTAAGACAGGATTACTGGAAGAAGAGGAGAGAAAAAAAAACAATAGTGTTCACCTGTGGCAACACTGCAGAGAGAAAAAAAATTAAGGGAACTGCTCACCTGGAATGGTTGTGAGAAGTCACAACCACTATCATCACAGAAAGTTTCAACCAGACATCTGGAATGGTTGTGAGAAGTCACAACCACTGTCATCACAGAAAGTACAACCGGACGTCTGATATCCACAGTACAGCAGACACAGCCTTCCAGACCCAGCAGACACTAACGTTTTGGCTTCAGAATCTTGTAATGTATGTAGTACAGTTCATATAGCGTCTTGTGCTTGGGTGCGATGAAAACAGGAGTCACAGGTTTGATATAGAAAAGTCCTATATTACTTCATACAAGTTGGCAGAAATAGTCACACAGTTTGCAGACACAGAAACAGGAGACACAGCAGGCCAGAGTAATCCAAGCTCAGCAATCACTCTCCAATACAGATTCAGGATCTTCTTCTCTGTTACCGTAAGTCCATGCAAACGTGGGTCTTTCAAAGAGCAGGGTTCAGAGTCCACAAGTGCTTCAGAGTTCCTCAGTAGGAATAGCTGGAGTACAAGGTCCAAGGCTTACAGGAGTCAAGTCACAGGTTCACTGCAGGCTAGATTCTGAAGCACTGATTGCTCAGCTGTGGCTGCTTAAGAAGCAAAGGAGAGAATCAGGGCGGGAACATGCAAGCTGGAAACTCCATTTTGACTGAGGGCAAGATAGCTGCAGCAAGACAGAAAGTAAAATGGCTGACGAACAAACTGAGTTTCAGGAATATATACATAGAACCTTACAACAGGGTAGATGGGGACATACAGTAAGAAAGGGTTGCAAGGGGACAAGAAAGATGGGGAAAAAAGGGGATGCAGGGGAGACTTGAGAGCAGGGCAGACGAGTCACACGGGGACAAGGGGCAGAGATTGCATGGGGGGTGCAGGAGGACTCAGGGCATAGGAGATTGGGAGCATTGGGGGACCAGGGAGGAGGGACAAAGCGAGGAGGAGGGACAAGGCGCGTACGGGGGCCCGGAGGAGCACAATGACCTGAACCTGGGGACCTACGAGGACATGGAGCCCTGGAGAGCAAGGAGCAAGGGCAGAGCATGGAGGAAACAGGGCTGGTGTCACAGGGACGCTGGGGGCTGAGGACCCCAACACACGAGCAGCAGACATACCTCACTGCCGGCGGTCCCGTACACCTCCATGTTTATCCCCGAATCCTCCAGATGGCTGAGCTGCTGCAACATCCCCCTCCCGGACGTCTCAGTCCATGCGCCCCCCACCAGCTCCTAAAGGGGGAGTGGAGAGGTGAGAATACCCTCTCCAGAGCCGCCTGTTCTTGGTCCCCGCTGCCGCTACAGGCTCCACCAATATGGCGGCCGCCATCACATGTGCAGATGCTGCACTGCCCGGGCCCGGCACCCGCAGTGTCAGAGGCAGAGGGGAATGATGGGAGAGGGAGCATCATCTGACGCCCTCTCCTCCATTATTGCTTTGAACTGTACCGGCATCCTCATAACGACACTGGTATAGTTCATTGCGGCGGGGGGAGTCGGCGCTGGCGGCAGGCGGGACCCACGGGCCCCATAGCGGCTGCGTGATGTGCCGCTATTAGCGGCACGCCACTTGCTGGGGCCCCTGTTGGAGCGAGGGCCCTAGGCAGCTGCCTGGTCTGCTTGCCCTTAACTCCGGCCCTGGTAGCCGCTACGGTGTGGGTGTTGATTTTAGCGTGAGGCAGCTGAGAGCTATGTTATCTGCATCCTCAGATACCTGTGCTGGAACCGGAAGTCCCTTTATTGGGAATTTATGTGATATACCAACACAAAATAGCAAGTATTTGTGAAGTATAAAGCAAATTTGACATTGTTTTCGAAAAATGTTAAAAATATAAATCTAAAAATTGTGATGTGCATTTGCATTCATCCCACCTGAGTCAATACTTTGTAGGACCACCTTGCGCTGCAATTACTGCTGCAGGTCTTTGGGGGTATGTCTCTACCAGGTTTGCACATCTAGAGACAGACACTTTTGCCCTTTCTTCTTTGCAAACTAGCTCTAGCTCAATGAGATTAGATGGAGAGCGTCTGTGAGCAACAATTTTTAAGTCTTGCCACAAATTCTCAAAAGGATTTAGGTCTGGACTTTGACTGGGCCTTTCAAACACATGAATATGCTTTGATCTAAACCATTCCATTATGGCCCTGACAGTATAGGTTGTTGTACTGCTGAAGGTGAACCTAGCCCCAGTCTCAAGTCTTTTGCAGCCTCTAACAGGTTTTCCTCTAGGATTGCTGTGTGTTTAGCTCCATACATTTTCCCATCAACTGACCAGCTTCCCTATCCCTGCTGAAAAACATCCCCACAGCCACGATGCTGCCACCACCATGTTTGATGATGGGGATGGTGTTTTCAGAGTGATGTTCAGTGTTAGTTTTCCGCCACATATAGTGTTTTGAATTTAGCCCAAGAAGTTCTTTTTTGGTCTCATCTGACCAGAACACCCTCTTCCACATGCTAGCTGTGTCCTCTACATTGGTATTAGCTAAATTCAAACTGGACTTCTTATGTCTTGCTTTCATAATGTCTTTCTTCTTGCCACTCTTCCATAAAGTCCAGATTTGTGGAGCATATGACTAATAGTTGTCCTGTGGACAGGTTCTACCACCTGAGCTCTAGATCTCTGCAGCTCCTCCTGATTGTCCATGAGCCTCTTGTAGGCTTCTCTAATTAGTGCTCTCCTTGCTTGGGATGTCAGTTTAGGTGGATGGCCATGTCTTGGTAGGTTTGCAGTTGTGCCAGACTCCTTCCATTTTTGGATGATTGAGTGAACAGTTCTCCATGAGGTGTTTAGAGCTTGGGCTATTTTTTTATAACCTAACCCTGTTTTACTCTTCACCACATATTTAACTCTGACCTGTCTGGTCTGTCTCTCTGACTTTTCGTAATGCTGTTTGATCCATAATGTTCTCAAACAAAACTCTGAGGCCTTCACAGAACAGCTGTAGTTATACTGAGAATAAATGGCACACAGGTAAACTCAATTTACTAATTTTGTGACTTCTGGAGGTATTTGGCAGCACGGTGGTCAGTGGTTAGCACTGTTGCTTTACAGCACTGGGGTCCTGGGTTCAAATCCCACCTAGGACAACATCTGCAAGGAGTTTGTATGTTCTCCCTGTGTTTGCGTGGTTTCCTCCTGATGCTCCGGTTTCCTTCCACACTCCAAAGACATACTGACAGGGAATCAAGATTGTGAGCCCCAATGGGGACAGTGTGAATAATGTCTGTAAAGCCCTGTGAAAATAAGGGCGCTATATAAGTGAGTAAAATAAATAAATAATTGGTCACTCAGGATTTTATTTAGGGGTATCAGGCTACTGGGGGCTGAATACAAATGCACGTCACAATTTTCGTATTTAGATTTTTCTAATAATTAGGAAATCATGTATCATTTAATTTACACATCACAAACACTTGCTACTTTGTATTGGTGTAGCTCATAAAATCCCAATAAAATACATTTACGTTTGTGAGTGTAACATGAAATAATGTGGAAAGGTTCACATGGTATGAATATCTGTCATCGTTGAAAATTGTACATGGTAGAAATTACCCTCGAAATGCATACATTTCTCATACAATACAAAAAGATGATTTTATTTTAAAAATTAATTTACACTGCAAGATTATTGTGAACGAGTCTTCCTAGGAGTGCTTGTTTCATGATAATTGTGCAGTGTTAACAGTCTGCCGATCACCCGTTGAATAAGTAAAACGCATGTTCGTCTGGTGAAATGATCTTTTCTGCAACACAAAAGATCATTGTTCTTGGCAGCTCATAGCCCTGTGTAAACAGGATTCATGCTGCTAAGAACAACGGCAGCCTATGCACACTGGACAATCGATTATAGGTCTATTACAGATTGCTCAGTGTGCATCGTTAGTGCGGTGTGCACGTGTAAACAGGCTTGTAAGTGGTCATGCAGCCAGTCCTATTATATTAACCCTTAGGGTCCCGTCACACTCTTCAATGTCCCAGCGATCCCACCAACGATCCGACGTGGATGGGATCGCTGGGACATCGTTAGTGTTATGAACTGCTACAAGCACTAAGGAAAGATGGGAACTCTGTCCCTACAATAAAACTGAGCTTGATCCCTACGATGTAACGGGGAACCTGATCCTGTGACCAGACCCGCTAAAGTCCTCAGCTACTCTGAACGAAGACCTATAGTTGCGAGGGAGGAATCCCTACAAGATCTAGGGACTGGGAGAAAAGGTGGACACCTCCTAACAGAAATTGTAGCAGGGAAAATAAAACAGAAAACAAATTACTACGAGATCCTAAGATTAAGCAAAACTGACAGAGTAAGGCACCTAAGCACCCGGCTAGCTTAAGAGTAGATAATAATATGAAGTCCAGCAAAGCCAGAAGGGCGGAGCCAGACTAAATAGGGAAAAAAGGTCATGTGACCAGCAAACTGAAACAAGATCTAACAAGAGGGTTCTAACAGTTAGCTGATCGCTGGTGAGCTGTTACATAGGCAAACTCACCAGCGATCAGGACCAGCGAGCACGCTGGTATCCAGTGTACACATCGGGTAACTAAGCGCTGCACCGCGCTTAGTTACCCGATGTGTACCCTAGATACCAGCTCCCAGCTTCTGCTGTACGCGCTGGGAGCTCGCTGATCATTGGTCTCCCACTGTCACACGCAGCGATGCGCGCTGGCCAGCGGGAGACCAACGATGAAAAAATAGTCCAGGCCATTCAACGACGATCAGTGATACCCAGCAGGGGGCTGATCGTCGCTGCGTGTCACACTAAGCGAGATCGCTGGCTAGGTCGCTGTTGCATCACAAAATCGGTGACGCTTCAGCGATCTTGCTAGCGATCTCGCTTAGTGTGACGGGGGCTTTAGGCTGCTCATATTTATCTGTATGGTTTATAAAGTGATTGTGTACTGAATCTTCTATAGAGTTTATGGAGCTACAGCAGTCATTCTTGGCTCTAGGGCTCTAGATCTACTTTTTTTTACGCTATTGCACTGGAGAGTAGGGATGGAGATCCTCTCGCTGGGTATCCTAAGCTAATGGTTGGACTCCCGTCCAATTAATGGCTGATGAATGCCATTGGTGCTGACTATACTAGTATGGACAGCATGGCTGCGATTCTGCAAGTCCACTCAACCCTACAGATCTTAGAAACAGGGATGGAAACCACTATTGAGGCGGAGGCAGAATGTGTAATGAACAGTAGAGCTTTATGGAGCTTGACTGTTTAGTAAAACAAAAAATAACAATTGTGGAATTTACGATTAGGGGTAGGAGATGATATTTTGATTCCCCAATATGCAGCATAAACGTTACATATAGTGGAAAGCCCCCTTTTAATTATGGAAACTGGACTTTTTGTATAACCTTTGAGCAGAGACCATGATAATTAGGTCATTCATTTTATTAAAGATGTATGTTTCTTAGTTCCTGCAGGATATTTAAAGGTCTTCCAAGTTTATTTTCTGTAGCTTGACATTTACTCTGCTATGACACGATGGCCGGCGTGAATATGTATTTAGATGGTGTGCTTTTCATTTGCATGGAAATTTGTGGCATTCACTTCTTTAGCCCAAGAGAAAAAGAGCAAATTGGAGTTACTAGTAAAAATGAGAGTCTATGGTCATGTGAAATTCTCGCAGTTTGCTAAAGAACTGGAATAGTGTAAGGATCATATTAGTTTAGCTTTTTGGGTTTGCAGGGAGTGTCTTGGCAGCAAATAGGACTGTTAAACTGGGTACTCACTGGCCATTAGTCATCCTTCCAAAAGATTCAACCAAAGTACTGGCAAATCTAACACTTATTTAACCCCCAAACTCAAATGAAACCAATTATAAATTTGTATAAGGGACTTATAAAAATCATACCTGTTATACAGATTTCACTATTTTAGTTTTACACTTCTCAATATTGAAGTTGCAACACGAAGAGGTGGTGGAATTATGGAAATGACAGGACTGATAGACATGTTAATGATATGCAAATGATAAAAAAGTGGAATTTTTTTTTTCAAAACATCTCGATTGATTCAGTATCGAATATGAAGTTATTAATGGTTATCTGAGGAGTGTTCTTCCACTATGAATGCACTTGGGTGACTCAGGATCTGCTGCTAGCAGTTCTTTTTTTATTGGCCTATTAATGACATCTCAGATGTACTCTATGGGTGATAAGTCTGAAGATGCTGCAGGAATTGGTAGCCAAGTATTTCAGGCAATCATGCCATACACATCTAGTTTCAGCAGACAGTGCCTGAAATTTTTAATAACTAAAAACGTTTGTCATCCTGTGGTGGATGATGGTTATCAGTTGTAACATCAGATATTACATTCACTTTAATTATAAAACATGCACACAGGAACCATCATGTAAGTTTTTTTTAGCAAATAGGACTGCAGCTTTTTCTTGAATACTTTACAATAATACTTAGGATATCTAGTTCTGGATTTTTCCTAACATGGTCTTAAAGAGGGCCTTTCACCAGTTTTTTTGTTAAACTGAACACACAATGTAATATTGGTCACATAGAAGATTTTTTTTTATTTTGCCTCTCCGTTGAGGATATATTAGGAATCAAAGTATTTGGCATCTAATGAGTTCATTTTTGCTAAGTTCAAGTTGAACTCAGGAAAGAAGATCACACCCGACAATCCTTAATGCAAGTTTTTCAGTGTGTGTGGTGTAATGATTCAGCCATGATTTCCAGGTCTAACCTCCTGTATAATTAGAGAGTGAGGAGAGTACAGCACAGATGACTCACAGTTTTAGATAAGGTCCCAGAAGTAAAAGCGTGTGTTTGTGATGTGTGTATGTGGCTAGAGGCGTCACAGCTGAAATTAGCCGTATCACATTACATATTCTTTATATCAGCTCTCATCCTCTCATAGCACTGTAACCTCTGTTGTACTGCACTTCATCCATACTTCCTGCCAATAGATGAGAGCTCAACTTTTAATTTCTCTCCACTGAGATCACATTGACTGTCATTATATGCTCCATAAAGGAGTAGCCTGTCTGTTCTGAGCTACTTCTTTGTGAAATGTAATGAAACTTTGTGTAAGGTTCTTTGTACATGTTCTTGAAACTCAGTTTTTCCGTCAGCCATTTTGCTTTCTGTCTTGCTGCAGCTATCTTGCCCTCAGTCAATATGGAGTTTCCAGCTTTCATGTTCCCGCCCTGATTCTCTCCCTCTTGCTTCTTAAGCAGCCACAGCTGAGCAATCAGTGCTTCAGAATCTAGCTGCAGTGAACCTGTGACCTGACTCCTGGAAGCCTTGGACTTTGTACTCCAGCTATTCCTACTGAGGAACTCTGGAACACTTGTGGACTCTGGAACCCTGCTCTTTGAAAGATCCACGTTTGCATGGACTTACGGTAACAGAGAAGAAGATCCTGAACCTGTTGTGGAGAGTGATTGCTGAGCTTAAGTTACTCTGGCCTGCTGTGTCTCCTGCTTCTGTATCTGCAAACTGTGTGACTATTTTTTGCCACTTGTGTGAAGTAATACAAGACCTTCTATATCAAACCTGTGTCTCATGTATTTTCATCGCACCCAAGCACAAGACGCTATATGAACTGTACTACATACATTACAAGATTCTGAAGCCAAAACGTTAGTGTCTGCTGGGTCTGGGAAGGCTGTGTCTGCTGTAACTGTGGATATCTGACGTCCCGCTTGTACTTTCTGTGATGACAGTGGTTGTGACTTCTCACAACCATTCCAGGTGAGCAATTCCCTTAAGTTTTTTTTTCTGCAGTGTTACCACAGGTAAACACTATTGTTTTTTTTCTTTCCTCTTTTGTGTCTGCTGTAACTGTGGATATCAGATGTCCGGTTGAACTTTCTGTGATGATAGTGGTTGTGACTTCTCACAACCATTCCAGGTGAGCAGTTCCCTTAATTTTTTTTTTCTCTCTGCAGTGTTACCACAGGTAAACACTATTGTTTTTTTTTTTTCTTCTCCTCTCCTTCCAGTACTCCTGTCTTAAAAGATCTGGAAAATGGAGGCCCGCATAAAGGAACTTTGCGGAGTGACTGATAATATCCTTGCAGATTTACAGACTATAAAAACCAGTTTTACAAACTACAGGACCTCATTAATCACAATTTGCAAGTGTTTGGACAGACTGCCCAGGATTTGCAAGCCAGGATTGAGGTTCTAGAGGAGCGAGTCCAGGCTCCTGCCGTAGCCCCAAGTTCTGGGATTCCCAAGTTGCCCCCTTTTCGTTTTGGCGGTGAACGTGAAAAATTCAGGGGATTTATTAACCAATGCAATTTGTTTTTTTCTGCACATGCTTCACAATTTCCCACTGAACGATCTAAAGTGCTTACTATAATTATGTTACTGACCAACAAGGCTTTGATGTGGGCAAACCCTCTGATTGAGACTGAGGATGAATGTTTGGATCATCTTGATGCTTTCATTTCAGCCATGGGGCAGGTGTTTGATGACCCCAATAGAGGTGCAACAGCTGAAGCAGCCATGTTAACCTTGCGCCAAGGTAAGCACTGGTAGCCGAATATGCCTTGGATTTCAGGAGATGGGCTCTTGATACCACCTGGGACAGTTCCGCCAAAAAATCTATTTTTCGAAAGGGTTGTCTCCACTAATTAAGGATGAACTTGCTCGTGCCGACCCTCCCACTGCGTTAGGTGATTTTATTAACTACTGCATCCGTATTGATGCTCGCCTGACTGAACGCAGGCAAGAGAGATGGTTCGAAAGCAATCGCACTAACCTTTTCCTACCTTCCTCCCCAGCTAAGGAACCTTTGAGTAGGATCACACGGGAACCTGAACCTGAACCCATGCAGGTAGACTCTTTACAAAGACGGGTTAGTGATGCACGCAAAGAACATCGTTTTAAGGAAAATCTATGTTTCTATTGTGGTAAGTCAGGGCACTTCATTATAAACTGCCCCAGCCTTCTCGTAAGACTACTGCAGCACTCATTCACTGTGAGTGTTGCGAGAGGAGATCTGTCAGGTCCGAGCCTCAGGCTCCAGAGAGATCTGCAGCAACAGATATTGATTTCTCTGACTTAAACTCCGTTACTTCTGAGGACGATGACTGTGTAAACGCTGCAATTTTTCAAGTTTCCTCAGGGTGTCCCAGCTGAGTTGTAGGAAAAACAATTCTCATTGCTTCCTTTCCATCAAACTCTGGGTTGACTCAGTCTGGGTGTCTAGCTCTGCTATGATCGACTCAGGGGCAAGTTGGAATTTTATGGATGTCTCCTTTGCTCTGAAACAGGGGATACGTTCAGTGAAGAAGGCTACTCCAGTACAGATGGAAACTGTGGATGGCTCCCTGCTGACCTCTGGACCAGTGGATCAGGAAACGGAGCCTTTGAGGGTCCTTATGGGTAAAGATCATCAAGAGAAACTGTCCTTTATGCTTATCTCTTCTCCCCACTTTCCCATTATTCTAGGGCTACCATGGCTGCAGGCTCAGAACCCTACCATTAACTGGGAGACCAAGGAATTACACTTTCCAGAGAAACAGATGAGTCCAGAAGTTTCAGCTTGCTCTGTTCCTAAAGGAACCATGTCAGTCCCTGAACTACCAGCTGTATACCAGGACTATGTGGATTTATGTGACAAGAAGAACGCTGACCAGCTTCCCCCTCACCGTCCATATGATTGTCCAATTGAATTATTGCCTGGAGCAGAGATACCTTTTGGTAAGATCTACCCCCTGGCGGGGCCTGAGCTAAAGGCTTTAAAGGATTACATAGACGAAAATCTAGCCAAGGGCTTCATACGCCCCTCTTCATCTCCTGCAGGGGCACCCATCTTCTTTGTGAAGAAGAAAGATGGATCTCTGAGACCCTGCGTAGACTATAGGGAACTCAATAAGGTTACTATTAGAAACTGTTATCCATTGCCTTTAATCCCTGAGTTATTGGAGAGAGTGCGGCATGCCAAAATTTTCTCTAAATTGGATCTCCGTGGGGCCTATAACTTGGTTCGTATTAGACCTGGGGATGAAATGGAAGACTGCATTCAGGTCACGCTATGGACACTTTGAATATCTAGTTATGCCTTTTGGTCTGAGTACCGCCCCAGCCACTTTCCAACACTTGGTGAATGACATCTTCAGGGATCTCCTAGATACATTCGTGGTGATTTATTTGGATGATATTCTAATTTTTTCTAACTCCACAGAGGAACATCATGGACATGTGAGAATGGTCTTGGAACGTCTAAGACAAAACCATCTTTACATCAAACTTGAAAAGTGTGAATTCCATAGGACCGAAATTCAATTTCTGGGGTATGTACTGTCTACACAAGGAATTAGTATGGATGGAAGCAAGACCCAAGCCATCAAGGATTGGCCAAGTCCTAGAAATGTGAAGGAGGTGCAGCGCTTCATCGGTTTGCCAATTTATATAGACGTTTCATTAGGAATTTCTCTGAGGTAGTGTCACCTATCACCCAACTTACCCGGAAAGAGTCTAGGTTCTCCTGGACTCCCCAAGCCCAGGAAGCATTTTCCCGTCTAAAAGATAAATTTACCACCGCACCTATCTTGGTACATCCCAACCCCGAACTTGCCTTCATAATAGAGGTGGATGCTTCAGACTGTGCCGTTGGAGCTATACTCTCTCAGAGAACAGGTGAGAAGAATGTCTTGCATCCCTGTGCCTTCTTTTCCCAGCAGTTGTCTTCGGCTGAGAGGAACTACGATGTGGGCAATAGAGAGTTGTTGGCCATTATTGCCGCCTTCAAAGAATGGAGACACCTTCTTCAGGGAGCTGCACAGCAAATAGTCGTCCTGACAGACCATCGTAACCTTGAATTTATCAGGTCGGCTAAGTGCCTGACTCCTCGCCAGGCTCGCTGGAATCTTTTCTTAAACCAATTTAATTTTGTCATTTCTTATAGACCAGGATCGCGCAATGGAAAGGCTGATGCACTCTCTAGGATTCATTCAGCAGAGACCCGTCCACTTACTCCTCCTAAGACTATTCTTCCTGACTCTAGATTCCTGGGAGTGATTCATAATCAAGACCTACTTAAGGACATCAAGGAAGCATACCATGCGGATTCCTTGTTGGCACAACCCCCAAGGGACGTAAGTCTTGTCTTTAAGAATGGTGTGTGGATTCTGGGACAACGTCTGTATATTCCTGAAACAGTCAGATTGAGAGTATTGCAACTCATTCACGATTCCAAGATAGCTGGGCATAGAGGAATTCTAAAGACACAGGAATTTCTTTCTCGTTTCTTTTGGTGGCCCACTTGCAGGAAGGATGTTTTAAACTATGTCACTTCATGTGAAGTCTGTGCAAGATGCAAAACACCTCGCTCCTCACCAACTGGTCTGTTACAACCTCTTCCCCACCCGTCCCGCCCGTGGGGATCAATTTCTATGGACTTCATTGTGGAGTTACCAACCTCTCAAGGGAAAAACACCATTCTAGTGGTGGTTGATCGTTTAACAAAGGCAGCTCATTTTATCCCTTGTGTCGGCTTACCCACTGCAAAACAGACATCAGATTTGATGATTAAAGATGTTTTCGCTTACATGGAGTACCGGATGAGGTTATTTCGGATCGAGGGGTGCAATTCACTTCAAGGTTTTGGCAAAATTTCTGTGCAGCATTGGACATTAAAGTAAACCTTTCTTCTGCTTTTCATCCCCAGACTAATGGACAGACCGAACGAACCAATCAAACTCTGGAGCAGTATCTCCGCTGCTTTATCTGCCACCTACAGGATGATTGGGTGGATCTACTTCCATTGGCTGAGTTCTCTTATAACAACTCTCAGAGCGCCTCCACTAAGCAGTCTCCTTTTTACTCCAATCTAGGTTATCATCCTAACATTCTTCCACGATTTCCCATAGAAACGCCTTTACCAGCAGTGGCTGAAAGAATCACGTCTTTACAGAAGAATATGGATCTTTTAAAGGAGAATCTGGAATTGGCTCAAGAAAGGTACAAGAAAGCAGCAGATAAATTTCGTAAACCTGCACCAGCTTTCAAGGTAGGAACCTGGTCTGGCTGTCAACCAGAAATCTTAAGTTAAGGATTCCATCGTCTAAGTTGGGACATAAGTACATTGGACCCTATAAAATCAGTAAAATTATAAGTACCGTTGCTTGTCGTCTCCAACTGCCTAGAACTATGAGAATCCACCCTGTCTTTCATGTATCCCTACTAAAGGCTGCAACACCCAATACGTTTCCTGGACGTTCTTCTCCTTGCCCTGACCCAGTGCTAGTCGATGGTCAGGAAGAATTTGTGGTGGAAATAATTCTAGATTCCAGGTTATACAGAAATCAGTTACAATATTTGATTAAATGGCAGGGCTACCAGTGGAGGACAACTCATGGGAACCGGTCAATAACGTTAATGCTCCTCGTTTGCTCCGCCAGTTTCATCAGAGGTACCCAGACAAGCCTGGTCTGAGGCCATCCGGAGGTTGTCCCTAAGGGGGGAGTAATGTAAGGTTCTTTGTACATGTTCTTGAAACTCAGTTTTTCCGTCAGCCATTTTGCTTTCTGTCTTGCTGCAGCTATCTTGCCCTCAGTCAATATGGAGTTTCCAGCTTTCATGTTCCCGCCCTGATTCTCTCCTCTTGCTTCTTAAGCAGCCACAGCTGAGCAATCAGTGCTTCAGAATCTAGCCTGCAGTGAACCTGTGACCTGACTCCTGGAAGCCTTGGACTTTGTACTCCAGCTATTCCTACTAAAGGAACTCTGGAACACTTGTGGACTCTGGAACCCTGCTCTTTGAAAGATCCACGTTTGCATGGACTTACGGTAACAGAGAAGAAGATCCTGAACCTGTTGTGGAGAGTGATTGCTGAGCTTAAGTTACTCTGGCCTGCTGTGTCTCCTGCTTCTGTATCTGCAAACTGTGTGACTATTTTTTTGCCACTTGTATGAAGTAATACAAGACCTTCTATATCAAACCTGTGTCTCATGTATTTTCATCGCACCCAAGCACAAGACGCTATATGAACTGTACTACATACATTACACTTTGCTCTCACTGTAGAGAGATTGCAATTAGCCTTGAGCAAAAAAGACATAATTATGATTACTGAAACCTTTGAGCTCTCATCTTGGGAGAGGAAGTGTACTTGGGGAGTCCCCTCCCCCCACACTGACTAACTAAATGGTATTAATCATCAGTGTGGTACTCCCAGCACTTTCTAATCATGCAGGAGGTTAAACCAGGAGATTAGGGCTGTGTGTCATACATCGTTTACACTCAGAAACCTGCTGTGGGGATATGTTCTTTTCCCTGAGTGTTGCTACCTGCTTATGATTGGCCAGTGTCCTACAAGAGGAGAAAGTACACAACCCCAATAAACAGTAAAAGCTATCAGATAAAGGCCCCTTCACACATAACGAGATCGCTAGCGAGATCGTTGATATGTCACAGGTTTTGTGACGCAATAACAATTTCGCTAGCGATCTCGTTACGTCTGACAGGTAGCAGCGATCAGGCCCCTGCTGTGAGATCGCTGATCATTACAAGGCTTCCTGGACCATTCCTGGGTCGTTGCGCTCCCGCTGGGCAGTGTGCATTGCTGTATTTGACACCTAACCAATGACCTCGTTAGTGACTCAGAACTGAGACACGTAGGCGTGCATAAATTGGACTTTTCTGCACCCCTCGTCCCCGATTGGTGGTCGCTACAGGGTTCTCATTTCCCGCCGTGCATAAAGAAAGCAACAGAATAGCGATTCCATCCTTTGTTTCTGACCTCATGCTGGATTGCAGATCTTAGCAGAATTCTCCGGGCTGTGTGGAGTCACAGCCGAAGAACACTACAATCCACAAACCAGAACGCTTGTCAGGAAAAAGCTCAGATGAATGGATACAGAGCCGAAGAATGCTGCTACGATCCGAAACCAGAACGCAAACAGGAACAAAGGGACAGAACTTCTACAACGTGGTTTTATTTTAAACCTGCCGCCCAATCAGAACGCAGTAGCGTCCACCAATCGGAGATGATTGGTGACACAGTACAGCCCCTATCAAGGTGTGGATTGTTGAAATAGCTGCTGTGTGAAAGCGTCCCAACGACCAACGAGATCGTTAGTTAGATCGGACTCAATACAGGTATGGAGACCTATTTATAAAAGTCAATATTTATTATTACTGGGGATCAGAAACATAAGAGCTACCTTCACAGAATGCAGCCTTAAGGGTATGCCACACTAAACAAGGTTGCTAACGAGATCGCTAAAAAACGTCACTATTTAGCGATCTCGTTAGTGATGCTATTGTGTGTGGCATGTAGCAACGACGTGGCCCCTGCTGTGATCTCGCTGATCGTTCACTAGCGTTCTGGACCGTATTTTTATCGTTGGCGTCCCGCTGGTGAGCATATATCGCTGAGTGTGGCACCTTTTGTGAACGATGTGCGACCTCGTTGACGACGCATTAGTCAGCGGCACAGGCGGGACTCTGTTTTCTTTCGTTAACGCCCTTCAGCTCCGATTGGTGACCACAAAATCACCTCAGCTATTATAACTGCGCCCCCATCCATTGTTCCCAGAGCACTTTATGGGTCTCTTTGTGCGTTGTTGCGAGAATAGTATCGTGTGTCGGAGTTTTGCGATCCTGTTTGTGGCGCAGTGGTGGGTTTTTGCGATCCTGTCTGAGTGCTAGAGCACCATCCATCCCCATTTTGATTTGGATCTTCGGAATATTTGGATTCAAGGTACATATTGTTTGTGATGTATGGTTTTTTATTATATTGTTTTTTGACCTTTTTTTTTTTTTTTCGGCTGCTTTATTTACTTTAAAAACCCCTGACCTTATTTTTTTTTTTTTTCGTCTGCTTTATATATTTTACACCCCCCCACCATTTTAGACGTTTGTAAACTGTATATTAAATGTTAACTGAAAAGTTTAATATATTTTTTTTATATATTTTTTATTTTATTCTCTATTTTATTTTGTTTAAACACTTTATTAATAGTAATTAATTAGTAATTAACTTTTCTCTTCTTTACCGTACAGGTTGCACATAATGAACCTGTCCACCGCGGAGCGTATGATTGTGGCAGTTGCACTGTCAATGGAGGCAGATCGTCAGGAAGAGGCGCGGGTGGAAGAGAGGCGCTCCAAGCGAAAGCGTCGCATGTGGACCAGAGAATGGCTGGAGCAGAGGTCCAAATTCTCCCACATGCATCTAGTGAGGGAGTTGCAGGAGAAGAATCCACAGGATTTCCGGAATTATCTACGGATGTCGGAGGATTCATTCAAGCTCCTATTGGAAGCTGTGAGGCCACTCATTGAACGGCAGGATACCCGGATGCGTGCAGCTGTTTCAGCAGAGGAACGTTTGGCAGTAACGCTGCGATTTCTGGCAACCGGACGTTCAATGAAGGATTTGCAATATTCTGCTGCAATTTCTCGGTCGCTGCTTGGAGAACTAATTCCGGAGACATGCAACGCCATCGTCCGCAGTTTACGGAGCTACATGCCTTTTCCCAAATCAGTGGCGGAATGGCAAATTATTGCCTCTGATTTGAACGGATTTGGCAGTTCCCAACTGTGGTGGTGCCTTGGATGGCAAACATGTGCGGATCACGCAATTAGCCAACAGCGGATCCTTTTTCATAATTACAAGGGCTACTTCAGCGTGATCCTCATGGCCCTTGTTAATGCCAATTATGAATTTATTGACGTTGATGTTGGCATGAACGGAAGGTTTCTGACGGTGGCGTTTTGGAGCACACAAATTTTGGACAATGGTTGTTTAATGATAAACTTAACTTGCCAACCAACATGGACACACCGGCAACCTAAACTTTGTGTTTGTGGGCGATGAAGCCTTCCCCTTCATGAGCATCTTGTGAAACCATATCCACAAAAGACTTTGACAGGGAAAGGCGGATTTTTTAATTACAGACTCTCTAGGGCACGGCGCGTTGTGGAGAATGCCTTCGGCATAATGGCCAACCGCTTCAGGTTTTCCACACTCCATCAACATGAAGCTGGAATCCATAGACTCTGTGGTGTTGGCCTGTTGTGTGCTGCACAATTTTCTAAGAAAACGCGATGCTGGTACTTACAGTCCGCCAGGCTTCATGACTCGGACAGCAATGGTGACTGGTGCTTGGAGAATGGCGTGACAATGATCCCTATTGCAGGCCTTCAACCTGTCAATCAAGGCAGGAGCAAGGACAATGCGAAGGCCGGCAGAGACAAGTACTGCCAATACTTTAATGGGCCTGGTGCAGTGAGTGGCAGCATCAGGTCTAGTTTGATTTTTATAATGTTTGACTTTACCCTTTTTTTAACAATGTTTTTATAATAAATATTTTTATTTTAAAAATGCATTTGTGTTTTTTTAAATTATTTTACCTATATGGAGAAGGGCTAATGATGGGTGAGATGTGGGAGGGAGTGGGATGGCTAGAGACATGTTACCAGCAACTGCAGTTTTTAAAATCTTTTTAAAGGCTTTTTTGTTGTCTATTTTTTGTTTTACATTGTATCTACTTGTCACACACGGGGTCATGGGGTACCATCAGTCATAGGAGTTAATTGTTAAAAAAATAACGAAAAAAGTTTCAAATATTTAAAATTATTTTAAGGGCCTATGGTCTCACTAGCGTTCAAACATTATAATTAAATATAACAGATAATACACCACTGCTGCATATATAAAGTTTAAATATGTAATATATATATTATAGTCATATATGAAAGGTTAAAAAACTGTTATAAATATATTTGAAAATTCTTGTGAGGTAAAGGTCAACATTCACCAGGGAATCACAGCTATTCACAGATAAGCGACGCCATTGTGATCGCAATGTGAGTATTGTCACGAGCTCCAGCTATCCAGATATGCATACAGATATGCAAAGAGCCATTGTGATTTCAAAGGTGAGGATTATCGAGCCCCAACCATACAGATATGCGACGCTATTGTGATCGCTATGTGAGTATTGTCACGAGCTCCAGCTATCCAGATATGCATACAGATATGCGACGCCAGTGTGATCGCAATGTGACGACACGAGCTCCTGCTATACAGATATGCATACAGATATGCAAAGCTATTGTGATTGCAAGGTGAAGATTCTCGAGCCCCAGCCATACAGATATGCGACGGCATTGTAATCGCAATGTGACTATTGTCACGAGATCCAGCTATACAAATATGCATACAGATATGCGACGCCATTGAGATCGGAATGTGACTTGTCACGAGATCCAGCTATACAGATATGCATACAGATATGCAAATCCATTGCCTAGCTTGTAATCGTTGTTTTGCGATCTCAACAGCATCTCATATCTGTGCTTGGCTGTGCGCAGGGCTGCTGCGGTCAATTTGCAATCGCAATACGTTTTGCGTCGCGAGTGCGGCCGCACGTAATGTGCGCACGCTGTGATGTCATGACGCTGGCGTCGCCCAATGCGCAGTTTGTACTGGCGGCAATGGCGGCGGCGACACAGCGCGGGCCTAAGTGGGCTGATAAGGAGGTCCGCTACTTGATTAAAAAGACTGAACTATGGGATTACCACTGCAGGCTACCTGTGGCGCATCCAAGGCGCCACAAAAGGGTATGCCTGCAGAGGATCCGACGGGGCCTGGAGAGGCGGTTTAATGTGCGGCGGACCAGGCAACAAATACGCAAGAAGCTGGCGGACCTGCGATACCGCTCACGCGATAGGGTCGCCAGCATCCGGGCCCAGCTCCGCAGGCCTCTGAGTGAGTATTGATGAGGGTATCTGGAGAGGTTATGTTTTGTGGGTAGGGTACTTTCACACTTGCGTTTTTTTGCGCTGCGTTTCGAGCGCACATGAAGCGCATTAAAAAAAAGCATGCAAACGCTTGTAAAAGCTGCGAGATTTAGTCGCATCAGCATGCGCATTTCTACAAAAAAAACCAGCGTTTGTCTGCAATTTCATGCTTTTTTGCATGCGTTTGCGTTTTTTTGGCGCATGCGTTGTCTATGTGTCACATCTCTGTCATCTCTGTCTCCATCATCTCTGGCTCCATCATCTCTGGCTCTATCATCTGTCTCCATCATCTCTGTCTCAATCATCTCTGTCTTTTTTGACCGGAAAAAAAATGCAACATGTAGCGTCTAGCGCGTATGGGCGCACACCAGGAAAATGCACAGCGCACGAGAAACGCACATGAACGCGTGCAAGCGCTAGACTCTGCGCCCGCCATGTTAAAGATAGGGGAACATTGCGCATGCGTCCGATAGCGAAAAAAAAACGCAATTGTGAAAGTAGCCTTATCTACCTATATCAATGCATCCGCAGTGATGGGAGTACCGGCAGTGATGTGGCAAGGCAGTGATGGGAATACCTGTCGTGAGGGGGTTTACAGGCATAGATGGAAGTACTGGCAGTAATGGGGTTAGTAGAAGGATTATTTGACTGAATTGTATATTTTTTTTACAGCACCACCTTCACCAGCTGCTGCGGCTCCACCGTCCCCAGCTACCCCTCCACCTCCATCACCTACCTCTCCACCTCCATCACCTACCCTCCACCTCCATCACCTACCCCTCCACCACCTCCATCATCTCCATACCTGGGCACCCCTTCACCGGCAGCAACCCCCCCTCCACAGTTGGGGTCATCCAGCACCTCTCCTTCGTATGGCTTCTCTCCAGCGTCACCCTGTGACATGGATGCAGGCTCCCCATCAGGTAATTTACGCACATTATATAAGCTTCAGACAAGTTTGAGAACTTTGTTAGGTCTTATGTGTAATGGCTGTTGTGATATAATTTTTTTTTTTCTGTGTTTCCCTAGCCGGCGGAGCATCAGGTTCTGGGTGGGCGGTCAGCGTGTCGTCTGACGAAAACCGTAAGTGTTAATTAACATAACATGTACATGTTGATGTTGCAACAAAATTCACTATTAACTGTTACCTTTACCTCCACAGAAATCCCAACTGCCCAGGACCTGTTGCTGTCCCACCGCCGGCTGATGGCGTCCATGAGCAGCGCTTTGGCAGCTATGAAAACTGCCATGGGAGATCTGCATCACCACGGGGTGATGCTGGAGAGGGCAGCGGCTGGAATGCGGGGCCCACGCCCACAGTAATTTTTTTTTTTTTTGTTTAATTATTTTGTAAATATTTTGTTAATAATTTTTTTTTTATGATTATAGTATTTTATGTTTATTTAATTTTTATTTTCCAAAAAAAAATAATATAAATATATATGAGAAAAATATATATTATATATTTAACGTTTATCTACGCAGGTGTGTTGTATTATTTTTAGTATAAGGTTTTAGCGCTAGTGTGACCAGGGGCCTTTAACCCCTTAATGTCCACTGACGTGCAGAGTCCGTCATGGCAAGGTGCCAGTTCCGGCACCAGGACGGACTCTGCACGTCATGCCTTTGATCTACCACTGGTGTAAACACGCAGTGTAGATCAGTGCCGACAGCTGTCACAGACAGCTGACAGGCACGGCAAGCGGTGCGGGGACCTTTGCCGTCGGTCCCCGCACTCACAGCGCTGTGATTGGTCAGTCAATCTGACTGACCAAACACAGCATCGATCGCGCAGGAGAAGCTGAAATTTCAGCTTCCCCAGCGCGATCAGTGCAGGAGCCGGCGCTGCAGTGGCCAGGCTTCCTGCACTGACAGCCAGGAGCGGAGCCCCCACCGCCCCTGGCTGTTAACCCCCTGACTGCTGCGATCCAGCGCGATCGCAGAGCTCAGGGGGGGAGCAGAGGGTCGGGAGCTCCCTCTGCCTCAGATCAGCGCCACCGCAATGTATTTGCAGGGCCTGATCTCTGCCTTGATGACCCGGGGGTTGTCATGACAACCTCCGGGTCATCTAGCTACGGGAAGCTGCTGTGATCATGTCACAGCAGCTTCCACTATAGTTGCAATGCATTGCAATGCCAGAGCATTGCAATGCATTGTAACTGCAATCAAAAGTAAAAAAAGTGAAAGTCCCATAAAGGGACAAGTTGAAAAAAATCATTTTTTTAAAAAAATTGTAAAAAAAATATTAAAAAATAATTTTAAAAAAATCCCCTAAAAAATACACATTTTTATGTAATAAAAAAAATAAAAAACAAAAAAAATACACATGTTAGGTATCGACATGTCCGTAAAAATCCCATCTATAAAAGTATAACCCTAGTTAACCCCTTCAGTGAAAGCCGTAAAAAAAAAACACAAAAAAGTAGTAAATTATACTTTTTCCAAGCGGTATCATTATACCGCTTGGAAAAAGTGCAAATAACACGCGATCAAAAAGTCAGATATAAATAATCATGGTACCGCTGAAAACGTAATCTTGTCCCGCAAAAAACAAGCCGCTATACAGCATCATCAGCGAAAAAATAAAAAAGTTATAGCTCGCGGAATAAACTGATGCAAAAATAATTATTTTTTCTATAAAATTCTTTGTTGTGTAAAAAACGCCAAAACATAAAAAAAATATATAAATGAGGTATCGCTGTAATCGTAGTGACCCGAAGAATAAAGCTGCTTTATCAATTTTACCACACGCGGAACGGGGGAAAAAAAATTAAAAAAAAACCAATTCCTGAATTGCTGGTTTTTGTTCATTCTGCTTCCACAAAAATCGGAATAGGAAGCGATCAAAAAACGTTATGTGCCCGAATATGGTACCAATAAATACGTCAGCTCGTCCCGCAAAAAATAAGCCCACAGATAACTCTGTCGGCCGAAATATGGAAAAATTATAGCTCTCAAAATACGGCGATGCAAAAAATTCATACAAAAAATTATTCCAAAAAAAAGCATCTTTTAGAGTGTGACAGAAGCTAAACATGAAAAAATGGTGTAAATCTGGTATCGCTGTAATCGCACCGATCCGAGGAATAAAGTCGCCTAATCACTAATACCGCACGAGGAACGGCGTAAAAAAGAAAACCAATTCTTCACCTTTGGTAGATTTGTTCATTGTGCCTCCCAAAGATCGCAGTAAGGCGATCACAGTGGTTCCCCCCGCATATGGGGTATCAGCGTACTCAGGACAAAATGCACAATAGCTTTTGGGGTCCTATTTCTCCTGTTACCCTTATAAAAATAAAAATTTGGGGCAAAAAGGTCATTTTTGTGGAAAAAAATATGATTTTTTTTATTTTCACGGCTCCACGTTATAAACTTCTGTGAAGCCCTTGGGGGTTCAAAGTGCTGACCACACATCTAGATAAGTTCCTTGGGGGGTCTAGTTTGCAAAATGGGGTCATTTGTGGGGGGTTTCTACTGTTTAGGAACATCAGGGGCTCTCCAAGCGCGACATGACACCCGCAGACCATTCCATCAAAGTCTGCATTTAAAAACGGTGCTCCTTCCCTTCCGATCTCTGCCATGCGTCAAAATAGTGGTTCCCCCCCACATATGGGATATCAGCGTACTCAGGACAAATTGCACAATAGCTTTTGGGGTCCTATTTCTCCTGTTACCATTATAAAAATAAAAATTTGGGGCAAAAAGATTATTTTTGTGGAAAAAAATATGATTTTTTATTTTTCACGGCTCTACGTTATAAAACTTCTGTGAAGCACTTGGGGGTTCAAAGTGCTCACCACACATCTAGAAAAGTTCCTTGGGGGTCTAGTTTCCAAAATGGAGTCACTTGTGGGGGGTTTCTACTGTTTAGGCACATCAGGGGCTATCCAAACGTGACATGACACCCACAGACCATTCCATCAAAGTCTGCATTTGAAAAAGGCGCTACTTCCCTTTCGAGCTCTGCCATGCGTCAAAATAGTGGTTTCCCCCCACATATGGGGTATAACTTTTGGGGTCCTGTTACCCTTTGGAAAATAACAATTGGGGGTGGAAAGATCATTTTTGTGGAAAAGATATGATTTTTTAATTTTACTGCTCTACGTTATAACCTTCTGTGAAGCCCTTGGGGGTTCAAACCTCTCACCACACATCTAGATAAGTTCCTTGGGGGGTCTAGTTTCCAAAATGGGGTCACTTGTGGGGGGTTTCCACTGTTTAGGCACACAGGGACTCTCCAAATACGACATGGCATCCAATCTCAATTCCAGCCAAAAAGTCAAATGGCACTGCTTCCCTTCCGAGCTCTGCCATGCGCCCAAATAGTGATTTACCCCCACCTATGGGGTATCAGCGTACTCAGGACTAATTGCACAATAAATTTTGGGGTCCTTTTATCCTTTGGAAAATAAAATTGGGATGAAAAGATCATTTTTGTGGAAAAAAATATGATTTTTTAATTTACGGCTCTACGTTATAACCTTCTGTGAAGCGCTTTGGGGTTAAAAGCTCTCATAACACATTTAGATAAGTTCCTTGGGGGGTCTAGTTTCCAAAATGGGGTCACTTGTGGGGGGTTTCCACTGTTTAGGCACACAGGGACTCTCCAAATGCGACATGGCGTCCAATCTCAATTCCAGCCAAAAAAGTCAAATGGCGCTGCTTCCCTTCCGAGCTCTGCCATGCGCCCAAATAGTGGTTTACCCCCACATATGGGGTATCAGCGTACTCAGGACTAATTGCCCAATAACTTTTGGGTCCTTTTATCCTTTGGAAAATAATATTTGGGATGAAAAGATAATTTTTGTGGAAAAAATATGATTTTTTAATTTTACGGCTCTACGTTATAACCTTCTGTGAAGCCCTTGGGGGTTAAAAGCTCTCACAACACATTTAGATGAGTTCCTTGAGGGGTCCAGTTTCCAAAATGGGGTCACTTGTGGGGGGTTTCCACTGTTTAGGCACACAGGGACTCTCCAAATGCGACATGGCGTCCAATCTCAATTCCAGCCAAAAAAGTCAAATGGCGCTGCTTCCATTCCGAGCTCTGCCATGCGCCCAAATAGTGGTTTACCCCCACACATGGTATATCGGTGTACTCTGGAGAAATTGTACAACAAATATTGTGGTTCATTTTCTCCTGATACCCTTGACAAAATTTAAAAAAATTGTGTCGAAAGAAAAATTTTGGGAAAAAAAGTTAAATGTTCATTTTTTCCTTCCACATTGCTTCAATTCTTGTGAAGTACCTAAAGGGTTAATAAACTTCTTGAATGTGGCTTTGAACACGTTGAGGGGTGCAGTTTTTAGAATGGTGTCACTTTTGGGTATTTTCTGTCATATTGACCCCTCAAATTCACTTCAAATGTGAGGTGGTCCCTAAAAAAATGGTTTTGTAAATTTTGTTGGAAAAATGAGAAATTGCTGGTCAACTTTTAACACTTATAACTTCGTAACAAAAAAAAATTTTGGTTCCAAAATTGTGCTGATGTAAAGTAGACATGTGGGAAATGTTATTTATTAACTAATTTTTGTGACATATCTCTCTGATTTAATGGCATAAAAATTAAAAGTTTAAAAATTGCAAAATTTTCAAAATTTTTGCCATATTTCCATTTTTTTCATAAAAAAACGCAAGTTATATTGAAGAAATTTTACCACTATCATGAAGTACAATATGTCACGAGAAAACAGTCTCAGAATCGCCAAGATCCGTAGAAGCGTTCCAGAGTTATAACCTCATAAAGAGACAGTGATCAGAATTGTAAAAATTGGCCTGGTCTTTAACCTACAAAATGGCTTGGTCATTAAGGGGTTAAAATAATTTTTTTTTACATTTTTGAAATGTTAATTTTTGAAATTTTTTTCATTTCATTTTTTCCCTATGATGGAACACCTATGATAGCTGGTATTACCATGACCCCGTGTGTGAAAAGTAGATGTAATAAAAATACACATTTTTAATAGTTGACATCACATAAGAATAAAAGACCACAATTCATTAGATAAATAAGATTTTTATTAAAAAATGTATCAATGTAAAAAAAACATAGAGAACAAAAAAAACTTTAGTAAAACATTTTAAAAACTACAACTGCTGGTAAGATGGATCGTTGCCATTACCACGCTGCCTCTGCGGTGAATAAAAATAAGGGGGAGCACCAGCGTTTGGGTTTATCCCAACTGGGTTCGGCACAGGATTGTGCGGCCATGAGTAGTTCGGGTACTGCGGTCTTGGCATCACGACATATCTGTTGTCCAGGGTTCCAAAAGACGCTTGAGTCAGTACCTCAAACATCAGTCTCTCTGCATGAAGCCGCTGAACTGGATCCAGAGTAGGTAGCCTCTCATTAGCAAAATATGCAAAGCCAGTTATTTTAGTTTGTTCTTTTTCTGCCGTAAGAACTTTTTTAGCAATTTCCACCAATTCAGGAGTAGCCGAGGTGGGAGCCGAGGTGGGAGCCTTCCTTTTCCTTCCTGAAAGTGAAAGCCGCCTCCGCACAGATGATGGTGGCTCGACTACTTTGTCTATGATCAACGGCATGCTGTCTTGTTCAGTTGGAGGTGTGGAGACAGCCTCTTCTGTGTCCTGCATGAACAAAAAACAAATGGTAAATCACAAAGAAAAAGAAATAATTCTTCTCACTATAACACCCATATACAGCAAAAATGTGAAAACGACACTTGTAAATGGATAGGCCTCAACCGTTGAGCTACATAAATTATCAGTACATGAAGGGATATATTCTGCCATTTTATCTACATTTCACTACAATATTTTTTAAATTTAAGTCCACTTTGGCATGTACATTAAAATGTGTTGTAATACAAAGGTACTTACATGTATGACAGGGGTGTCCGGCTGGATCACTGGGTCTAGATCCGACATGGATGTCCCTTCTCTGGGTACTTCTTGGTCCCTTGTAAAAGCGAACAGATCAAAGTACCACAGTTGGGGGACATAAACTTCTTCGGCCCCCGCTCCAGATTTTGTAGAATTGATAACTTTATTGAGCTCTTTTTGTACACTGTGCGGAGGGCCTGAATCCGTTTTTTCACCGTTGACTCATCCGCCGGTTCATCTGGGTAACGGCTCTTGCAGAGCTCCACCAGTTTTTGGTAGGCGTCCTTCTTTTTCAACCGGTTACAGTAATCTGCAGACTTTATATTCCACAGGCACGGCATTGAGCGGTACAGCTCGATAAAATCACGCAAAAACTCCTGCTTATCAGCCATCTGTAATAAAAAAATGATTATGTGAGAACAGCAGAATGGTTAAATAAAATGCTTACATAGCCTACAACATAGAACACAGCAGGGAACATAAAATGGTGGTTGTCGGCGCAGCTGGAGTAAACATTGACAGAGCAGGGATTACAAAATGGTGGCGGTGGGCGCAGCATGAGTAAACATAGACAGAGCAGGTATCATAAAATGGTGGTCGTGGGCGGGGGCTGAACAAAACAATGGGAAAAAAACATAGATGAACAATTACGCAAAAAACATCAGGGATTACAAAATGGTGGTGGTGGGCGCAGCATGAGTAAACATAGACAGAGCTGGGATCATAGAATGGTGGGCGTGCCTGAACAAAACAATGAAAAACCATGATGGACGACAATGGTTAACAACAGCAGAGATCTAAAATGGATCTGTAAAATTAAAGACAAAATAAAAATTAAATGTGACAAAAAAAATACCTACCTTAGAAAACTTGTGTGATTGTGAAAATAAAAATAGGGAAACTAGCGTCACAAACTGGATCGCAGAAGATACGCCACAGACTGGATCGCAGAAAACCCCAACGTAGAACGTAGCAACCGAAATAGTGGCGTAAACTGGATCGCAGTAGCTATCAAGGCTAGCAGGACACACTGGAACGATGCTGGTGATTTGAAAGAACCGCTTCTGCTCGAGAGCAATGGAGAGGAGTGCTGATACGTCGTCTTTTATGACGCGGTCAACCAATCACAAAGCGGGAGAGCTGTGATAAATATCTATGACATACATAGTGACCACCAATCTGTGATGAGGGGCGTGCAAAAGGTTGCGCTCAGTCACGCCTATCGAGGTCGTGATCTTTCACAGTACATGCAGTGTGGCACGTCCCAACGACCGCCAAAGTCGGTAAAAAGATCGCTAACCGCTGATGCGCCGTTAATGAGATCATCAAGTATGGCAGCTACTAGCGACCTTAAAACGATCACACCAACGATAGCGTCGTTATCGTGATCGTTAGCGGGAACGTTTAGTGTGGCAGTACCTTTAGTGCTGCTGAAGGTGGCTATTTTAGTTAAAAACGTCATGGAGGGGTGACAGGTTGCCTTTAAATCATAATGACAACCCAAAACATCCAAATGACCCTGATCAAAAGTTTACGTACCCTGGTGATTTTGGCCTGATAACATGCACAGAAGTTGACAAAAATGGGTTTGAATGGCTACTAAAGATAACACCCTCATCTGTGAACTGTTTACTTGTAATCAGTGTGTGTGCATAAAAGCTGAGCGATTTTCTGGGATCCAGACAGAAGGTACTGCCACACTACACAATCCCGCTAGCGATCTCGTTAGCGTCGCATACTAATGAGATCGCTAGCGGGATTGTTTCTATAATCGCTAGTAGCTACCTAACTTAGCGATGTCGTTAAGGACGCTATCGCGGTTAGCGATCTCCTTAATGACTTTAGCGGTACAAAAGTACCGCTAAATCGCTAAGAAAAGGTGCTACACTTAGCGATTATACTTACCCAGCGGGAGCGCCGGCGATAAAATAGGGTCCGGAACGATTCCAGCGACGAGCGAGATCACAGTAGGAAGCTCGTCGCTGGCAGCTGCCGCACACAACAACATCGCTAACGGGATCGCTAAATAGTGACGTTTTTTAGCGATCCCGTTAGCGATGTTGTTTAGTGTGGCATACCCTAGACTCTTGCATCTTTCATTCAGCCATTGACGTTTCTGGATTGTTAGTCATGGGGAAAGCAAAAGAATTGTCAACGTATCTATGGGAAAAGATAGTTGAAAAGGGATACAAAAAGATATCCAAGGAATTGATAATGCCAGTCAGCAGCGTTCAAACTGTGATTTACGTGATTTAACAAATGGAAGATCATGTAAAAACAAAACTATGGTCAGGTAAACCAACAAAAATTTTGTCCACAACTGCCAGGAAAATTGGGATGCAAAGAAAAACCCACAAATAACATCAGATGAAATACTGGACTCTCTGAAAACTAGTGGTGTGGCTGTTTCAAGATGCACAATAAGGAGGCACTTCAAGAAAAACGGGCTGCATGGTTGAGTCGCCAAAAGAAAGCCATTACCACGCAAATGCAAGCAAGTATCTCACCTACAATACACAAAACAGCACAGAGACAAACATCAAAACTTCTAGAACAAGGTAATTTGGAGTGATGAGACCAAAATTGAACTTTTTGGCCACCACCATAAATGTTACATTTGGAGAGACGTCAACAAGGCCTATGATGAAAGGAACTCCATTCCTACTGTAAAGCACAGAGTTGGATTGCTGATGTTTTGGGGATGTGTGAGCCACAAAGACACAGGAAACTTGGTCAAAGTTGAAGAAAAGATGAATGCAGCAAGTTTTTAGCAAATATTGTAGGCAAATTTGCAATCATCAGCCTGGAGGAAAGAAGGTTTAGTAATAATCACAGACGCAGATTCTTTACTGTAAGAGCAGTGAGACTATGGCACTCTCTGCCGTCTAATGTTGTAATGAGTGATTCCTTACTAAAATTTAAGAGGGGACTGGATGCCTTTCTTGAAAAGTATAATATTACAGGCTATATTCACTAGTTTCCTAGATATTGCGTTGATCCATGGAGCTAGTCTGATTGCCATATGTGGAGTCGGGGAGGAATTTTTTCCCCAATGTGAAGCTTACTGTTTGCCACTTGGGTTTTTTTTGCCTTCCTCTGGATCAACATGTTAGGGCAGGTTAGGATAGGATATGGGTTGAACTAGATGGACTTAAAGTCTTCCTTCAACCTTAATAACTATGCAGCCTGGAAACTACGCATTGGACGTTCCAACATGACAACGATCCAAAACACAAGGCCAAGTCAACCTGTCATTGGCTACAGCAGAACAAAGTGAAAATTCTGGAGTGGCCATCGCAGTCTCCTGACCTCAATATCATTGAGCCACTCTGGTGAGATCTCAAGCACACAGTTTATGCTAAACAGCACAGGAGTTTGCAGGAAGTGGAGACTTTTTGCCAAGAAGAGTGAGCAGCTTTACCATCTGAGAAAATAAAGAACCTCATCCACAACTACCACAAAAGATCAGGGTCTCTTGGATGTTTTGGGTTGTCATTATGATTTAAAAAAAAGAAAACACAGCAGTTTGACAATAAATGGCTTCATCCAACCACTAACCATGAGTGGAGAAAAAGTTTTGGTGTTATCATTCATATTCTCTGAAAAAAGGCCAAGAAAGCAAAAATTCTGCTGGGGTAAGCAAACTTTTGAGCACAACTGTTTGTTATGCAGGGGACTTGTGGCACAGTAGTAAACAGCCCCTTTAAATTGTATTGCCTAATTAACAGCCTTGTGTTGTCCTATATATATATATATATATATATATATATATATATATATATATTTCAAGTGAGCATAATTTTATGCTGGGCTGGTAAGTTATGTCACGGTGCCCTTAAAGGGGCTGTCCAGGACTAAACAACTGATAAGTTATCCATAGGATAGATCATCCATATGATAACGATGGGGGTCTGACAATGTTCCACCAATCTGCTGGGATGTCCTGCGGCGTTTGCAACATATAAGAAATGTATGGGTTGGAACACAGCAGCCCACCACATTGTTTAGTAACCACTGCCAGGTATTATACTTAAGGGTATGCCACACTAAACGAGATCGCTAACGAGATCGCTAACGAGATCGCTAGAACATCACTATTTAGCGATCTCATTAGCGACCTCGTTGTGTGTGGCATGTAGCAACGATGTGGCCCCTGCTGTGATGTCGCTGATCGTTCACTAGCGTTCTGGACCGTTTTTTGATCGTTGGCGTCCCGCTGGTGAGCCTTTATCGCTGTGTTTGGCACCTTTTGCGAACGACGAGCGACCTCGTTTGTGACGCATATGACAGCGACGCAGACGGGACTAAGGTTTTTTAGCGTCACGGAGTGGATCGCAATATCTGTAAGTTCTCTTTTGCATCACAGAGAGGATCGCAGAAGTTGCAAAGCAGGCTAGCAGGACGCAGAGAGCAGGAGCGATGCTGGAAATTCCTATGAATCAGAAGCGCTCAGTACATGCTAATGACATCCTAACGACCGCCAAAGTCATTAAAGAGATCGCTGACCGCTGATGAGTCGTTTATGAGATCTCCTGTTTGGCAGCTTCTAGCTACCTAAAAGCGATCACACCAACGATCTCGTTAGCTTGCGTCGTTATTGGGATCGCTAACGAGATCGCTAAGTGTGGCAGTACCTTTACAAGAGGAGAAAGTACACAACCCCAGTAAAAGCTACCAGATAACACCCACTTTACTTTGCCAGGCAGGTCCTAGTTAAGTGATTTCTTGATTGAGAACAGGTGTGACAGTAATCAGGCCTGCGTGTGGCTAGGGAATTTGAACTCTGCTTCCCAAAGATATGATACACCATAATTAATTTATGGTTTTAAGGAAAGGGGGCAATCACTTTTTCACACAGGGCCCTGTAGGTTTGGATTTCTTTTCCCGGTGTTTGCAATGTATAAGAAATGTATGGGTTGGAACACAGCAGCCCACCACATTGTATAGTAACCACTGCCAGGTATTATACTTTATCACCTATTTACTAGCGTACTAGCTGCTGTGTTCTGCTATGTACATTACTTATGCCCTTCAACCGCCGGAGCGGATTGCGATGACTAGTAGGGGTGCCAAGTTTTAGACTCTTACAGATCTTATGTTGATGAAATATCTTAGAGAGAGGTCATCAATTGTGTAGTCCTGGTGGACAATCTCTTTAAAGGCAGTATGGCATCACCTGAAAGAAAATGTTTGTTTTTTTTGTAATAAGTCAATAAACTATAATGTCATAATGACTATATTATTATAACAATGACAACCTCAAGAATGAGAAAGTACGGTAATCATTTTGAAATTTATATTTATTGTCTTGCAAAACTGACACCACTAGATGGCAGTAAAGGAACATGTAAATAATCTTTTTTTCACTTTTTTTTTATTAGGGCTCGCTCACACTAGCGTATAAATCGGATAAGAGTAATCCAATAAAGCCTTGGATTGCACTCGGACCAGTGTTATTCAATGAGGCAGTGCAGACTTGCATATTATTTCTCAGCTGAATTCAGCATGCTGCAATTTCACTCTGAAATCGATACAGTTAAAGGAATCTGTCACCCCAATTTTGCCATATCAACTAAAGATATGGCTGAATAGTGCGTCCCATAACAAAGCTAGCGGTAGTATCATATATTTTTTTTTACTCAGTAGCTATTAATCTTTTACAGGACCATCAACAGTTTCTTATGCTGCAGAACTGTAATGTATCTGTAAAAGTCAGATGCCAAACTGATCGTCTGTATGGCATGTCATTTTTTTCTTTAAAGGGAATCTGTCACCCCAATTTTGCCATATCAACTAAAGATATGGCTGAATAGTGCGTCCCATAACAAAGCTAGCGGTAGGTATCATATATCCTGATACCCCCGTTTTCATATCAAAATACCTTTGTAAAGTTGGTATTTTTCGCTGTCAATCATGGCAGTCAGGTCAGGAGGGCGGCGTTTTCTCTGTCCTCCCCCCACTCCTCGGCATCCGTTGATCCGTTGCATATCGCCGTCTGTGAATCCCACAGACGGCGTTCGGCTTCCCGCAATTGCGCAATTCAAATTCGGGCCAGCGCATGCGCAGTGTGCTTTGCCCAACAGTGGGCAAAGCATACAATCATTACAGCGCATGCGCTAGTCTTTCCTTGCCCCGGAAATGACTGCTTGCCTTGGATGACTTCCGGGGCAAGGAAAGAGTAGCCATGCGCTGTAATGATTTTATGCTTAGCCCACTGTTGGGCAAAGCACAGTGCGCATGCGCTGGCCCGAATTTGAATTGTGCAATTGCGGGAAGCCGAACGCCGTCTGTGGGATTCACAGACGGCGATACGCAACAGATGCCGAGGAGCGCCATTTGACTTTTTGAATGCAAAATTTGAATGCAAAATTTGCTGGAATAATTAGCTGACGCCATGTCACCTTTGGAGAGCTCCTGATGTGCTTAACAGTGGAAACCCCCATAAGTGACACCAATTTGGAAACTAAACCCCTCAGGGAACTTATCTAAATGTGTGGTGAGCACCGTGAACCCCCATGTACTTCCCAGAAATGTTTTCATGTTAAGCTGTGAAAATAAAAAAAGTCACACAATAATGTTTTTTGGCCCCAAATTTTGCATTTTAACATGGGTAACGGGAGAAACCGCACAGTGCAATTTGTTGTGCATTTTCTCCTAAGTACACCAATATCCAACTTGTGGAGGAAAACCATTGTTTGGGCGCACAGGAGGGCTTGGAAGGGAAGGTGCTCCATTTGACTTTTTGCTGGAATAATTAGCAGGTGCCATGTCGCATTTGGAGAACCCCTTATGTGCCTAAACAATGGAAACCCCACAAGTGACCCCATTTTAGAAAATTGATCCCTCAGTGAACCTATCTAAATATGTGGTGAGCATCTTGAACCCCCAGGTACTTCACATAAAATTATAACATTGAGCCGTGAAAATTAAAAAAATCACATTTTCCCCACAAAAATGTTCTTTTAGCCCTGTTACAGCCCTGTTACAAGGGTAACATTGGCTCCTATACTGTATAATGAGCACCACATTAGCTCCTAGACTGTATAATGGCCCCAGCTGTAGCTCCTATACTGTATTATGGGCCCACATTAGCTTCTACGCTTTACAATGGGCCCCGGATTAGCTCCCACTCTGTATAATGGGCCTCACATTAGCCCCCAATCTGTATAACAGTCCCCACTTTAGCTCATACACTGTATAATGGGCCCCACATTATCCCTCAAACTGTAGTCTCTAATATGTATGTGGGCCCACCCACACTGTATGAGGGTCTCCCATTGTTTATGAAATAAACATCATATACTTACCTAATCCAGGATCCCGATGATTCAACTGGCAAGGTCTGTCAGAGTCCTGGCGCCACACTACGACACTACTGTGCCTGGACTTTAAACGTTGCTCCTCCGCCATACTGTAGACCACATTTTTAAATCGTCCCGCTTTGAACAGAACAGAGAGTGATAGTGCAGGGAGATTGTTTCTCCCTGATCTACCTCACAGCTTAACTGTATCGACGAGCTGCGCACAGTTAATGGTAACTTAGCTCCAGGTGGGCCCCTCTGAGATCGGCCCTTGAGGCGATTGCACCATCTGCCCCCGCGGTAACTGTGCTACTGGTAGACATAATGATATATTGAACTACTGTCTTCTAGGGAACACCTGAGAAAAAGGTGGGTCTGTACGTTATCTTGCCATGTACTAGCTGTTATCTGCATGGTCATCGCTTTTTTTAATATTTCCAATAGATTTCCAATGTGCGATCTAGACTTCTGATTGTGACATTCTGAAATCACGAGCACCGTACTTTTATTGTGTACATGTCACAGGCATATTTTGTTTCAGAAGGAGGGCACTTAAATCCTGGTGGTTATTCTCATATGTGTTAGGCAGGGTTTCTTGAATAGTAAACTATGGAACTGTTGCAGCATCGTTTCCACAGTCTTTAGTTGATGCTGGTAGTCAGGCTGCATCTCAAGATGACTAAGAACCTCTGCCTAAAATCACATACCACTGTGGGCTACTAGCAACGTTAAGTGCTGTTACTTGTTTCCAGAACTGCCTGAGACCACTAAACGTGCTTACATACCATTCACACTTATAGGGTACAGAGACTGGTCCTTTACCTGACTTTGTCTGAAAAAAAACGTTTGCTTTATTTTGGGTTTGTTGAATTTGGTCATGTGATTTTAATGATCCTAGATTAATCACATTTTTAAAAAGGATTGAATGCTGGATGTGTTCTATTTTTCTGTCTGGGACTTACAGGGACTACAAAATGTACCTACATTTTTTTTTTACATGTTTTGGGTAAAATGAAATTTCTCCCCCCTTTTTTTTTTTACACTTACTTAATTGTGGGTGATTCTTGACTTTCTTACTTCTAGGTTGTGGGTAAGTCATAGTTTTCTATCAGTCCCAAATTAGCTGGCGCAATCCTGCCAAAGTAGTGGGGCATATATTAAACCTGCCCTAAAATAGGCATTTTAGGGGTGACCCTTGTTGACTAGGACAATAAACATGAAATATATGAAATTTGAACTGCAATTAATTTCCTAGAAATGGAAAAACAAAGATACTTAACATGTAATTTGGCCAACTCACACAATGCCAGCAGCCAAAGACAAGGTGATCTTCCTTTGCTGGGAACTTCCTAATTTTGATTCCCCCTTCTGGCTGATAGCCTACATCTATATGGGTAGGGAGAATCCTGCTGTAATTAAAACCACCAAGGGGCGGTTGGGTGGGGGTGCTCAGTCAGAGACCTATGTATGCAAAAAATGAAAAGACTGACTGCCTCGAATTAAACGCAGCTGGGGAAGGTCACGCAGAACCCCCCGCAATGATCTTTGTGTTGAACAGCTCTCTGCTGCCCCTATCATCCAGACAATTACACGATTGGACAACGAATAACAGAGGAGGGCCCCAAGCTGTCACCACTAATAGGCCGGTTATCTGGAAAATAACGTGAGGCATGGTTTTATATACCTCCCATTCCAAATCATGGAATTATGTACGACCTCCATACAATCATCACTAACTCCACGATAAACCCGACTACTCGCTCTATCACCAGTCTTTTTTATATTCAGGCAGACGGAACCTGGTAGGTTGTAATGGGGTTTTAGGCACGTTCCCAAA
>JARQOD010000003.1:519653962-519697563 GCA_033576555.1 Oophaga sylvatica | reverse complement strand
AATACATGAAAAGTTATTCCACCTTAGTGCCATATCTTATTCTAAAAATGTACTTCAGTCGCTGACAGAAGTTCATTTCTGGTGGAGGCACAAGCCCTTTAAAAGATGCAGTTAAAAGAATTGTTCGCCTCTTAATGAATTAGGTGCATCATACTCTAGTGAGTCCATTCATCAGTATCATAACTAGATTTCAATGCAGAATTTGGACAAGGGCCCACACGTATTGGTCAGATGTATGGACCCTTGTAGCGTTCTAAATCCTATAAAGATATAAGAGTTGCCCCCTCCTCCCCTATTATGTAGTAATGTCGCCCATCCTGCGATCCACCCTGGTGTATATGTCCGCCATTCTGGTATATATGTCCCTTATCCTGTGCACATCCTGGTATACATATCCCCCATCCTGGTATATATGTCTCTTATCCTGGGCCCCATCATGGTGTATATATGTTCCCTATCCTGGTATATATATCCCTGATCCGGGTATATATGTGCCTTATCCGGGGTCAAACCTGGTATATATGTCCCCATCCAAAAATATATATTCCTTATCCTAGGCCTCATCCTGGTTTATATATCCCCCTATCCTGGTATATACTGTATGTCCCTTGTCCTGGGCTCTATCCTGATATATATCCTGGCTCCATCCTATCTATCACTCATCCTTGTATATATGTCCCTTATCCTGTGCACATCCTGGTATACATATCCCCCATCCTGGTATATATGTCTCTTATCCTGGGCCCCATCCTGGTGTATATATGTTCCCTATCCTGGTATATATATCCCTGATCCGGGTATATATGTGCCTTATCCAGGGCCCAAACCTGGTATATATGTCCCCCATCCAAAAATATATATTCCTTATCCTAGGCCTCATCCTGGTATATATATCCCCCTATCCTGGTATATACTGTATGGCCCTTGTCCTGGGCTCTATCCTGATATATATCCTGGCTCCATCCTATCTATCACTCATCCTGGTATATATGTCCTTTATCCTGGGCCCCGTCCTGGTATATGTATCCCCCACCTTGGTGTATATATCCCCCAACCTAGTATATATGTTCCTCATCCTGGTATATATGTTTCCCATCCTGATACATGTTTCCCATTCTGCCACTGTTTTTTTAATGCATAGAAAAAAAATTATTGATTTTACTCACCTTTCCCCTGCTCCCCCACCCAGCGTCAAAATGGAGCACCTTGGGCCCACCAGAGAAAATTAGTTTTGGGGCCCACTATGTAGCTACATGGAAATAAATACAAGACCACCAATTGTGCGGTAAAACATGCTAATATCAGGGTAAAATATAAGGTAGTACAAATCTTAATTATGTAGCAGGAGTTGGGGTAGCCTCCCTCATAGAATATAAAGCAGCCCCCTCAAATAGTATAATGCAGCCCCCTCATAGAATATAATGAAGACCCTTCATAGAATATAATGCAGCCATCTCATAGAATATAGCCCCCTCATAGAATATAATGTAGCCCTACATAGAATATAATGCTGCCCCCCTCATAGGGTATAATGCTGCCCCTCTCATAGGGTATAATGCTGCCCCCCTCATAGGGTATAATGATGCCCCCTCATAGGGGATAATGTTGCCCCCCCTCAGGGTATAATGCTGCCCCCACCTCATAGGGTATAATGCTGCCCACCCTCATAGGGTATAATGCTATATTAAGTGTATGAAAGAGATGAATAGATAGATATAGATAGATATAGATAGATAAAGAATAGATAAGATAAGATAGATAGTATAGAATAGATAGATAAGAGATAGATAGGATAAAAGATAGATATGGATGGATAGATAGATAGATAGATGATAGATAGATAGATAGATAGATAGATAGATAGATAGATAGATAAGGATAGATAGATAGGTAGATATATAGATAGATGGATAGATAGATAGGAAGAAGATAGATAGATGGATAGAATAGATATAGACAAGATAGATAATGAAGATAGATAGATAATAGATAGATAGATAGATAGTAGATAGATAGATAGATAGATAGATAGATAGATAGATATGGGATAGATAATAGATAGATATAGAGATAGATAGATAGATAGATAGGATAGAAAATAAAAGATAGATAGATAATAGATAATAATGATAATAGATAGATATAGAGATAGAATAGATATATAGATGATAATAGACAGATATAGGATAGATAATAATAGAGATAGATAATAGATAGATAGATAGATAGATAGATAAGATAGATAGATAGATAGATAGATAGATAGATAGATAGTAGATAGATATAGAGATAGATAGATATAGATAAGATAATAGATAGATAGATAATAGATAGATAATAGACAGATATGGGATAGATAATAGATATAGAGATAGATATAGATATAGAGATAGATAATAGATATGGGATAGCTATGGGATAGATAATAGAGATAGATATAGATAGATAGGTGATATAGATCGATAGATATAGATAGAGAAGATAGATATAGAGATATATAAAGAAAACTCACAATACTCACCTCTCCTCCTCGCTCCCACACTGATTCCGGCGGCGGCTGTGCTTCAGTGTCAGGAGCTGCCGTCTGCCAGACACACAGCGGGTGCGCGATGAAGTGACGTCATCGCGCACCGGCTGTGAGTCAGAAGCAGAGGGGACTGATGGGAGAGGGAGCGTCATCTGACGCTCTCTCTTCCATTACAATTGAGGGTGGCGCCGGCCTTGACTTACTGCCGCATAGCGGCTGCCTGGGCTGGGGGATCGGGGGGCCCCTGGGAGAGCAGGGGTCCCTGGTCCCCCGGCACTGGTAGTGGGCACTGGGCAATGTTAGCATTAGCAGCTAAAGTGAAATGATATTCACCCCTTTCCACGCCCATGGGAAGCAGTGAATATTCATTTCTCTTTAGCAGCGGGGACAGGGACTCCTGCCTTCTGTCACCCGCTGCTGCTCAGCTGGCACGGACCCCCATAGCAGCTGCGTGGTGTGCCGCTATTAGCGACACACCACTGGCTGGGGGCCCCTGGAGCAGCTGGGGCCCTAGGCAACTGGCCCCTGTATGCCAGCAGGTGCCAGGGCCCACCGGATGCCAGGGCCCACTGGAGAATCCTCCGTTCTCCAGTGGGCCAGTCCGACACTGCCCCCACTACACGACATCCTCTTCTGAAGCCAGAAGCTGACTTTAACGTGCAAGCGATGGGAGCACATGATGTCACTGCCATGCTCTCCCAGTCACGTGCACGCCAACGTCAGCTGCTGGCCTTTGATTGTTCAGCAGCGTGTATTGCAGCCTGCATGGACCCGGCACATCTCCTGCGCCGCAATGCACTTTAGCTGAATGTGCACTGGAGGTCAAACATCTAGTTGAAGTTTGTACTGGCATTGGCAGGCTTCCACCTCGCATGGGCATGGTCGCGATTGCAATTTCTGTGACCACAATCGTTACACCCCTGCCGTTCATTAAGACTGCAACAACAGTCTTAATGAATCTGCCCCTTTGTGTTTTAATGCCTCCTTTTGAGGATCTTGGTGTGTCATATTTTTTATTTCTGTATGTGGTCCATTTTTAAGGACCGCATATACAGACATATGCACACCTATTGTATTCAATGGTGGTGCACACATCAGGTTTTTCACACGGACCATGTGTGTAAGTCCTGGACAACCCCTTTATACCACAGTTAAAGGCCTTTCTACGATGAAAGGTAAAATATTAGGGAATGTATGTATTATGTATCACAGTTTCGCTGTTACATTTAAAAATATTTGTAAAGTTGTCATAATCTTATTGATGTTATGGACGGTGTAAAGAAAAGTATTAATGATCTTACCAGAAGTTTCATTGTCCCGAAGGCCAAAAACAAACACATCTTTTACAAAAGCTTGGAGCTCACTGTCTTCACAAACTGTTTTGTCACTTTCATAATAAATGTCCACCACATCTTCCACAAAACTGTATAAGAACATAAAGTCATGTTTATTACATACGCATGTCCAAAGTCATTTATTACTTTAACTGTAAGCCAAATGTTCATCAGTTTGTATTCAAGTGGTTGTCCACTACTAGGACAACCCTTTCTTGATCAAAATGTTCAGACCCATAAAATAATAAAGCTCACCTTGCAGGCGCCATTCCATTGGTGCCTGTACTTGCTCTCTTGGGGCTCTTTGGCGGTTGTTGTGATACGTGACATTGGCACCCAATCATTGCTGGTGTTACTGTCCCCGACTTTGGACAAATCGAACATTTCTTCAGGGGCGCGGAAAAAGCCAGTGGTGAAACGCGCGTCGGGGTGGGGAAACGCCATCACAAGTTTTTCAGGTGATTTTGGGCTCTATTTCTATCTTATATCTTAAATGTACTAACGGTCATTTTGCATGTATTCCTCCACACGGTTTGGAATGTGGCATTTATGCTATTGGGCTATATAAGACCGACCGCATGATATATCTTGGGATATAAATAGAGTTCCTGACACCTTTCTTTCATTATTTAAATTCCAGATGGGTATGGTTATATGGTAACTCTTCATCTGCACAGTGCACTTTAATTGGATTGATAACCATCATACTGGATTTTGCACAAGGAAAGACTAGAAGCAATGGGATGAAACTGAATGGGAGGAGACACAGATTAGATATTAGAAAAAACTTTTTGACAGTTAGGGTGATCAAGGAGTGGAACAGGCTGCCACGAGAGGTGGTGAGTTCTCCTTCAATGGAAGTCTTCAAACAGAGGCTGGACAGACATCTTTCTGGGATGATTTAGAGAATCCTGCTTTGAGCAGGGGGTTGGACCAGATGGCCCAGGAGGTCCCTTCCAACTCTACCATTCTATGATTCTATGATTCTATGTGCTTTTTTATGCTGGATATGCACTGATGGTCATTGCGAACCTGTCCTTGCACACTGCTATGACTGCTTATGCATATACAGCTATTTATGACTGAAATCACTCACATTACCTTGTGTTTTGTGATAGATATTATGTGATAATCAATGTAGTAGCACAGTGTATTTTACCTTAGATGGATACCCATGTCATGAATGCCTATTTAAAATAGGGCCAATATGCCAATATTACCCTATTTTTTCCATATTAAGAAGATATATATATATATATTTTTTTTCACCACAATATAATTATTAGTCAGCATTATATGGATTGTTGAGGATATTACTTACATTTAAGGTGATAAATTGTGATCTGGTAGTGTCTCCCTTTGTTGAGACACTCTGCTTTTTTAATTTTGTTTGTCACTGACATTTTAACTACGGTATATTGAAATAAAATTTACCGTATATATTTTATCTTTTATGGATCTCTTCTTTTCCTTGGATGTATTTGCACCAGGGTGTTGATGTTTAGGTTTCTTTTAAAGCATACCTATTTATTTTGTAGACATTACCCTAATTCAGTGAAATATAACTGCAATTATTAGGTTAGACTCAGAAGATTTCTCTAGTCCTAAAAACTTGATTGCCAGTTATTAGAGTAAATATCAGATGAGTCTGGATTTTGATTCTCAACAACCCTGCCTGTCATCCTCATCCCTTTATTGTTTACCAGGCACAGCGGCATAGCTTTATTACTGTCTGTGCCTGATATTATAATCAGAATAGGTCAGATCAGTTGAAGGGAATGGGAATGAGCTGTGATGCCAGAGACAGTCACAAGTAGAAGAATGATGCTGTGCCAAGTAGACATGTAAAGAAGTAAATGCCATACTCCGCCTTATTCAAAATGTGTCATTTTAAGAATATTGTTTGGTATCATTTAGCCACCATTCTTATATGTATATAGAATCATAGAATCATAGAATGGTAGAGTTGGAAGGGACCTCCTGGGTCATCTGGTCCAACCCCCTGCTCAAAGCAGGATTCTCTAAATCATCCCAGACAGATGTCTATCCAGCCTCTGTTTAAAGACTTCCATTGAAGGAGAACTCACCACCTCTTGTGGCAGCCTGTTCCACTCATTGATCACCCTAACTGTCAAAAAGTTTTTTCTAATATCTAATCTGTGTCTCCTCCCATTCAGTTTCATCCCATTGCTTCTAGTCTTTCACCTGTCATATAAAGATGTGTATCTAAAGACCTTATTCATCAAGCTATTTACACTAGAATTCTGGTGTAAAATACTTTGAAGTGTTGCAACATTTTTGCACAACTCAAAATTGCACAGAAATAGTGAATTTTGACTTTTTTACACCATTTTACAGACATTTTTTAGAAAAATAGGTCAAACTGGGGCGGCATGGAGCGTAGCCAATGATTCATCTAAAATATGCCATAAAAGTGGCTTAAATTATGCCAGAAATATTCTCCAGTCCCTGACTGCAATAACAATTCTGGCGATGGCGCGCAGCAATTGAAAAATGCACCAAATTCATTAAAAGACGTAATTCTCTTAGAGTTTGATGCATCTTACTCCAGTGCACAGTTCATCAAGGCTGGTATACAAAATGCCAGCCTTGATTAATCAAGTCAATAGTGTATATACAATGTCTGTTTGTTTCCTGGCTACTATCTTCCAGGGGTATGTTCCAGGAGAAGTGTAGGTCTAAGAGCCTGATGCAGATGTAGGTCTGAGCATTGCAGTTCTAGGGCACTTTGCTGGCCTATCATTCCTGCTTTCTCTACAAGAGAGCCGTTGACACAATTTTCTGGCAGCGCCTTTTCTCCCTTACGAACAAAAGCATCAACAGTAGGGTTGAGCATTCCGATACTGCAAATATCGGGTATCGGCCGATATTGGCTGTATCGGAATTCCGATTCCGAGTTCCGATATTTTCGTCATATCGGATACCGGAATCGGAATGTCACTGTCAGTGTCCGTCTGTCGGGTCTGTCAGGAGTCAGCGGCACTTACCCGGCAGAAGATCTCCGGCGGTCACGTCCTGGACTGCTTGATGGCCGCCATCCTCTTCTCCCTGGCGGTCACATGCAGTTTTTTTGCGATAACTGCAGTGACTGCCTGGTAATCGCGGCCGTAAAGCAGTCCGATGACGTCACCGCCGGGAAAGCAGGTAATCAGCTGTGCTGCGCCGGGATGTCAGGCTCTGCCTGGCATTCCGATGTAGCAGAGCTGGATCGTCGTGGGACTGTCGTTACTATGGACTGCGTCGGACAGTGGTATACTGTTGGTTTGTTTTTTTTCTTTTTTTACAGGAGATCGATGGCGTCGCAGGAATGAGTGTATAATAAAATTAATGAAAACTGTGTTGTCTCTTTTATTTCATTAAAATACTTTTTTCTGGCTGTGTCTTTTTTTTAAACATTTAAAAACTTTGGGATTAATAATGGATCGTGTCTTATTGACGCCTCTCCATTATTAACGGGGCTTATTGTCACCGTGCAATCAACGGTGACATTAACCCCTTATTACCCCACTTGCCACCACTACAGGGCAAGTGGGAAGAGCCGGGTAAAGTGCCACAATTGGCACATCTTTTGATGCGCCAAATGTGGGGCTGCTGCAGCCTGGTATTATCAGGCTGTTGAGGGCCAAAATCCATGGGCCTTGACAGTCTTTTAATACCAGGCCGCAGCAGTCTGCATTTTACTTGGCTGGTTAACAAAAATAGGGGGACCCCTACGCCGTTTTTTTTTTTCGAGGGGATCCCCTATTTTTGTTAACCAGCCAAGCTAAGCAGACTGCTGTGGCCTGGTATTATCAGGCTGGCAAGGTCCATGGATCTTGGCTCCTTAACAGCCTGAAAATCCAGGCCTCAGCGGTCTGCTTCATCTGGCTGGTTAACAAAAATAGGGGGGACCCCACGCCAATTTTTTTCGAGGGGATCCCCTATTTTTGTTAACCAGCCAAGATATGCAGACTGCTGTGGCCTGGTATTATCAGGCTGGCAAGGTCCATGGATCTTGGCTCCTTAACAGCCTGAAAAACCAGGCCTCAGCAGTCTGCTTCATCTGGCTGGTTAACAAAAATAGGGGGACCCCATGCCAATTTTTTTCGACGGGATCCCCTATTTTTGTTAACCAGCAAAGATAAGCAGACTGCTGTGGCCTGGTATTATCAGGCTGGCAAGCAGGGTCGGACTGAGAAACCTCCGTTGGGCCCCAGCTCCTGCGTGGTGGGCCCTGATTTGAAAGGATAGGTCGCGGGGCAGAGGGGGCGGTGGCCCCGGGCCCCGCGCTCTGAGGGGGCCCACCCAGAGCTACGCTACAGTTACATTCTGCGGCAGAGCAGAGAGAATCGCTCTCCCTGCTCTGCCGCCCAGAAGCTATGGGGCCTGAACAGGCGGTGGTGGGGCCCGGTGCCAGCATTGGGCCCCCCAACCGTCATCGGAGGGTCAGCTGTATCGGCATGGGTACGGTTGGGGCGAGGATATGGGTGTGATTAGCTGTGAAATGGTGTGGTCGGGGCGTGGCTTAAAATTTGCAGCGGCGCGCTATGCGCGCCGCAGCCTGTAACCCTCTTTCCTGTCTTCAAAATTTGGGAGGTATGCTGTATGACCTCCCTACAACTTCTGGGCATGCTCCTGATGAGCGCGACGGATGGTCTCCCGAGGGATCTCCTCCCACACCTGGACTAAAGCATCCACCAACTCCTGGACAGTCTGTGGTGCAACGTGGCATGGCCTAAAATTTGCTGCAGCAGGCACAGCGTGCCACAGCCTTTGTCCCTCTTTCCCTTCTTCAAAGGTTGGGAAGTATGATGGTGGGCCCCAAGAATAATTTTTCTCTGGTGGGCCCAAGGTACTCCAGTCCGACGCTGCTGGCAAGGTCCATGGATATTGGCTCCTTAACAGCCTTAAATACCATGCCTCAGCAGCAGGGGCGTACATAGAAATCATGGGCCCCATAGCAAAAGTCTGAATGGGCCCCCCCCCAAAAAAAAAAAAAACCCAGAGCCATTGTAAATGTAAAGTGCCAGCACAGTGAGGGGACACATTAAACAAAAAAATGTATTATGCCCCCATAGATTGTGCCCCCATAGTTGCTCCATAGATCATGCCCCCATAGATTGTGCCGCCATAGATGCTCCATAGTATAGGCCCTTATGCTGCCGCAGCTGCTGCAACCAAAGAAAAAAAGACATACTCAGCTCTCGTCGCTGGGGGCCAGGTGCCCGTGTCCTGAGCAGGGGGTGACACCAGGTGCCGATGTCACCGCTCGCTCAGGGCCCCGGCACCTGAGATATTTACCTGACCTCTCTCCACTGCTGAGCGCCGCTGTCTTCGGGGTCCTCCAGCAGTGAATGATCAGGCAGAGGGCGCGGCGCGCACTAACGACGTCATCGCGCCCTCTGACCTGAACATTGCAGCAAGAGGATGCGAGCAACGGTGGAACGGGACAGGTAAATATCCCTTATACTCACCCTTCCACCGGCGCGGTCTCTGCAGCCCTTGCTCTTCTCCTGCGGTCTCCGCCGCCAGTGTTCAGCGGTCACGCAGGACCGCTCATTAAAGTCATGAATATGTGCATATTCATGACTGTAATGAGCGGTACCACCTGACCGCTGAACACAGGCGTCGGAGACCGTGGGAGAAGAGCAGGGGCTGCAGAGACCGCACCAGGAGGGGTGAGTATATAGAAGAGCTGCGCTCCCCCTCCCCCGCCGACCCCCTGGTAGTACTGTGTCAGCACAGCTACCCGACCGTCGCGGGCCCCCTCACCTGTCCGGGCCCCATAGCAGCTGCATGGTCTGCTTCATTCACAGTACGCCACTGCTCAGCAGTCTGCTTCATCAGGCTGGTTAACAAAAATAGGGGGGACCCCACACCATTTTTTTTCGAAGGGAACCCCTATTTTTGTTAATCAGTTCCCTCTGACGTCACTGATTGTGTCCCTGGCTGACCTGAAGTGAAAGTGGAAAGCAATCAATTAAGCTTTCCACTTCCTCTCCTGTCAGCCAGGAGAGGAGCTCATTCATTTGGGGGTTTACTGTGAGGCTGCAGCATTAGCTGCGGTCCCTGCAGTAAACATTAACCCTTTCTGAAGGATTACACCGTGGGACCTGACTGTGCATGGGATAGGTAAGAATAATTTTGCTTTTTTATTTTATTTTTATTACAGGAAATGGTTTTTGCAGTAAAATAAAAGATGGTCAAAAACGTGTCTTTATTTCATTAAAATGATTTTTAATTAAAGTGTGTGTGTTTTATTTTTATTTCATGCAATAGGATTAATAATTGATAGTTGTCTAATTGACAGCTCTCAATTATTAACCTGGCTTAAGGTCACCTTTCAATAGCAAGGTGGCTTCAACCCCATATTAACCCATTCGCCACCGCTACAGGGCAATGGGAATAGACGGGCAAAGTGCCAGAAAGGGCGAATCTAATTATAGATTTGTCTTTTCTGGGGTGTCTGGGGGCAGATGTTAGTAGCCAGGGGGTCCCTTTCTGGGCTATTATTATCTGCCCCCACTCGCTGGCTTTGTCTGTCTGGTTGCGAAAATAGGGCGGGAGCCCACACATTTTTTTTCAACAATTTTACACCTCATATATATATACATGTCATTGAATTTGTGACACATATATATATATATTTATATTTATAGTTCATACACTTCTACACAGTATAATAGCCGCTAATTCAATTGCCGGCTTTTGTGAAAATGCAGAACCCGACATGAAATGACACTTGGTTTACATAGAGTTAACCATGTCATTTCAAGTTGATTGATCTATTGTTTTCACTAACAATTACATCAGTCTATGTGTGCAAAATTTCACACCTGTAGGGGTTAATTAAAGGTGTAAATTCGTAGCAAAAAAGTCCGTTTTTTTTACAACGAATTTACACCTTTAATTAACCCCTACAGGTGTGAAATTTTGCACACATAGACTGATGTAATTGTTAGTGCAAATCAGATATCAAACTACATGAAAAGACATGGTTAACCCTATGTACACCAAGTGTCATTTCATGTCGGGTGCTTCTGTCTTTTCACAAAAGCCGGCTTTACCCGGCAATTGAATCAGAGGCTATTTTACTATGTAGAAGTGTATAAACTATAAATATATGTATATACATATATGTCACAATGACATGTATATATATATATATGTATTCTATGTGTGTTTATTTAGTGTTTACAAGGAAAGAAAGAGGTTTTTTTAGTTACGATATTTCTGTCCCATAGACTTACATTGGATTTCCGGTATCGGTATCGGGTATCGCCGATATTTTTTGGATATCGGCGATACCATTACGATACCGATACTTTTGGATATCGGAAAGTATCGCTCAACACTAATCAACAGTTGAAATTCTAGCCAATGATCCTTCTCTTCCCCAGCATCATCTCTTGAGGGAGAGTAAGGAGGTCCCCATGCACCAATGCACATTAGATAATTGATGAGTTTGGATGACTTTTATCCAATATGTATGGGGGCTTTAAGGCCAGACATTTGATTTTGTACAACCTAAGGAAACCGTGTAAAGATTAAACATACTTTCAAATAATTTTTCAGAATAAACTGTCCTGTGTGTGTATATTAGGTAAACTCTGTCTGGTTATCTCTTGGCCTGCCATGCTTCGAGTCTTTAATTTAACTTTGTGTGTATATGAAGAATAACATTATTTCTGACCATTAATTGACTTGTCATCTGCATTTTTAACAGTTTTTCCTCCTGCAGTCTATCCCTTAGGCTAGATTCATGCATCATCATCATGCATGTTTTGCAGTCTATGTATGGATCGCAATTCGCAACGCACTGAATTTCTCCTGACCCAACCTTGATTACTTCATGTAAGCCTATGAGGCTGTTTAATTCAGCACAGGAAACCTTTGACCAGTCCAAGCATTGTGGTCCATACCCTGCAAAAGTATAGCTGAACTAATACAGACCCATGTCTGAGAATTTATTCCTGTAACCATGTTGTGGCATGCACATTGTGTTTTCTGCTGCTGCTCCCATGCATCCACCGGAGTCACTTATTTGGGTTTCTCGATTTATTGTATATATTGTGTATATGAAAATATTGTCTATTATAATTGTTTATATGTTTTCACAAACAATATGCTTATTTCTTCCCCTCCGCCCAGAGCAACTTTGTGAACAAGACCCGGGACCGGGGCGAAACGTTGTATGTCGCATTTATAACTTGCACTTCATGCTTTCTCTGAGCTGATGTCTACCTGCACTTGAATTTTGAAATAAAAATCAATTGAATTCATCATCAGAGTGTGCAGTGAATTTGACTACCTACATACCCTGCAAAACGCAGTCCTTATTTGCAATTGATCATAGACTGGTGGGAGAAGGTGAGCTGCTACGATCTCTCTTATATATTGCACAGCACACAGAAATAGACTCATGTTCTTCATTCCTTATAGTTAGCACACAAAGAGAAGCAGCCAAATTATGGAGGAAATTATACAGTAGTACTGAGCAGTTTGTTTTCATGTGAGTCAAGCTATGATATGATATATATAAGACTTGAAGAAAGGTCGACACAATATTTCTGTGCCTGTCTCTGCTTGTTTCCTCACTCTGCTCCTCATTCCTCCTCTTTCTTTTCCACTTGATAGAGTATAATGGGCTGTGTAACCTGACATCCCAATTTTTCTATATTCGACGGTATTTTTGATTTACACAAAGTTTGTTGAAATACAGTTCCAATTTAAGCTTGTCTTGTCGGAGTGTGGTGTGCCTTGAGGAAGGAGATACACAGGATGCAGCAAAAACAGGAAGAATTGCGATTGAATTTTGCAACTTAATAAAAATCCAGTTACATCAGCAGTTCTCATTCTATATGTTTACCACAAAGAAGACATGAACTTGGCAAATATAAAAACAAAGTCAAACATTTTTCCCACTTAAATTATTATCTTTAGGAGAATAGTATCTTTTTTTACATTAGCAGTGCAGTCATTCTTGGATGTCACCAGACTACTTGCTAAAGTAAGCAATATTGATATAGTTGGTTAAAAAGATAAAATTGGGAGTCCTAGATAGTTTTAGTAGGTATCAACTACTGAGGATTCAATTTTTTTATCAACGTAAACCTCCAAGAATCATAAATCATCATAGAGGAGCATCATCCAAATGAAGTTGATTTTATCAAACCTTACTTCCTCTATTGTAATTAGAATGCCTTATTAGTGAATAGAAAAACATTGTAGCTGTAAAATGCTAACTAGCCCTATAGTAGAAAAGAAAACTTCTCTTTCTATAGTAACTCCTATAGTTTGCTATCCTGTTACAAGAATACTAAAAAATACAACATCTCTTAGTAATTCCCAATCTCCAAACTATTGTTAACCTATGAGTTTTTCTAATAAACAGTATGGCCAGTTTTACATTTGTGATTAAGATTTAATTTAATTAAGTAATCACATCAGAATTTTGAGGTAAAATGTTATATTATAAACTATAATCTATATTTCTGTAGTATATTGCATGGTCGGTGTCTGTTCAGTCATAGTGGCTGCGAGACCTGGCAAGAGATGATCAGTAGGTATGACCGGTTTCAGACCACCATCATTCAGATATTGATGACCTACCCTATGGATAGTTCATCAAATTGTGACTCCTGGGCAGTCACTTGAAACTCCCTGGAAGCCCACATGTAGTAAGGTAGGTGTTACTCATCAACTATCTCAGCTCAAGTGCCAGGCCTTGCTTCCTTCTTGTACAGCTGGCCCTCTATTTGGAGGTCTGCACCAGGTTACTTGTGGTAAAATGGAAAATATCTCTGCTATCATCATAAAAGGCCTTTTAAGGTCAGCTGAGGCAGCCATGTGCTGTGTGAGTATTGAGAAAGCATTGCTTTCTGTTACCATGTGTTTTTTGGCAGTTGGTTCACTTTCTACTTAGATAAGCTTCAGCCAAGTATCTAATTATCTCCATCTAGTCTTGACTCCCAGTCAACTGCCAGTGTTTTAGTTTTCCAAGCTCACTCCAGCTTACCTACATGCAGTCCACACTTATCATTCTACAATCAAGTTTTCAGATAGCAAATTTCCTGTTACTGTTCTTGGCACTGTTCACATCTCAGTGTCTGCTAATGTATCTGTTCAAGCAAGTTTCTAGTTTGAACAACATCTCTGCAAGCAAGTTTGACAGCACTTCACTACTATCCTACAGTTAGCCTTTTCCTTGCTACAAGTTCCTGTTTGCATTTATCTCTACTATGAACGATATCTCTGTAAGCAAGTTACTAGTTTGCCTCTTCATCTATTACTCCTGATGTCGTGATTTATTATCTGAGTACCTATGCTTATAAACAATATACTTTTTAAATTTGTTTTTTTAGTATTTATGTGGTTAGCAAAGCCTACCAACATTTTGCTTACATTTTTGGATAAGATGCGGATAGTGAAATGTACTGCACTTGTAGTCAATAATGCTTCTATTGGTTAACAGTGTGTCCAAGTTATGCAAATGTACCTAAACCCCTTGAACATGCTTTAGCACAACAATGGAAAGACAAATGGACAGTCAGACAAATTAATTTTTTTACCCAAGTGTTGCTTCCCAGATTTTCATTCCATCATCTCTGTAGAAATAATAGGGAATTTCCTCTTTGTTATCCATGCCCCGCAACCTGATTGCTTCTGGAAAGCAAAGACTCTCGTATGTAAACTCCTTCATGGCTCTTAGAACCAGCTCCACGTGCCCTCCTCCTCCAGTTGCATTGGCCTACAACATAATTTACACTGAAATAAAATCAATTGTGCTATTTACTACTGCTGAGTGTTATTGCCTGTACAGGTTCCCAAGCAGCTTGTGACAAGTGCTGTTCTGGACTTTACCGCAGTAAAGCTAAAGGAGATGACAAAATTGGATCTCTAAAACTTCAGGTGCTAGGCAAGGAAAAAGCTGCTGTAGTGGCACATAGGCCTACTGATTCTATTGTTTCTCTGACATAAGTGAACAAATTGGCACATCTTTTATTTAAATTGGAAATAATAGCTGTTGCATGATGACAGTGATCTTATATTTATGTTCATCTACAGGGAGAGAAATAAGTATTGAACACATTACCAATTTTCTAAGCAAATATATTTGTAAAGGTACTATTGACATGACATTCGCACCAGATGCCAGGAAGAACCCATCCAATCCACACAAAGAAATCAAACCATAGAAGACCATAAATTAAATTATGTGTAATAATAAGAAATGACACAGGGAAAACGTATTGAACACATGAAGAACAATAGGTGCAAAAAGCCATGGAAAGTCATGACACACACTCAAATCTATCAGTAATTAGAAAGCAATCTGTTGTGAATGTTTTGGAAATGAATTCTGAGCAGAAGCTCCCTCTGGTGGTTACAAACAGTACTGAACCATTCAATGAGGATTGGCAATCAGGATTCACAGACTGGCTTGATATAAGGGAGGTTCCCTCCCATCATGGTTGCTGGTGATCAATTGTTCTTGTCTCAACTGTGGTTCCTGGTTCACTTGGAAGCTTGCTGAGTCTTGCCTCTTCTTCTACTTTCAGATAAGATATTTTCTGTTTTTGTTTTTGTGCTTACCATTTGCATATTTCTCTGCATTTCTGTGAGGTTAGCCAGGTTCCCCCCCCCCCCGGGGGCTTGGGCTCCTCTCAGTTCCGCTGGAGCCATTGTTATTTGTTCATTTGCCTTTTTTAGTTTTTTCAGTAGCTGCGGCTTAGTTTTGATACACCAGAGAACTGATTTAGGTGGTAGAGGTCGTGTGATCTCAGGTGTTTTTGCAATCAGTAGCGTTGGCATTTTTTAGGGGTTTTTTTGGATTGCAGTGAGTATCCTTTCTATCCTTTTCTGTCTAGGCAGATTGGGCCCCAGCGTTTGCTCATACTATTTTCTGTCTGTGTCTGTATGTCCTCTTGTCTAACCGCCATTACATGTTTGGGGGCTTCCTATGTTCTTTGGGGATCTGCTCTGGGGCAGATAGCTTTCCTCTTTCTATCTTTAGGTGTAGTTAATCTCTCAGGCTGTGACGAGGCATCTAGGACCAACGTAGGAACGCTCCACGGCTGCCTTTAGTTGTGGTGGTTAGTCAGGGTACTGCAATCCAATAGATTCCAACCTCTCTGGTGTATTGCCGTTTTTGCCTGCTCTCCTCAGCTACCAAAACATAACAGCAATCCTGTCACTTAGTGAAAAATAATATCAGCTGGTTCAACTAATGGCCTATAAAAATATGTCTTATTACCAAGGTGTCACACAAGAAACATCACTGGGTAAAACCAGTGAGCTGTCTCAAGATCTTTGCAAACTTAATGTTGCAAAACATATTGATGGCACTGGATATAGAAGAATTTCTAAACTTTTGAAGGTTCCAGTAAGCAGTGTTGGGGCCATAATCCATAAAAAAAAATCTTTTCACCACAGCTAGGTGCTACTCTCAAGATTTCAGACAGAGGATTGAAAAGAATTATCAGAAGTGTTGTCCAAGAGCCAAAGAACACCTGTGTAGAGCTACAGAAAGACCTGGAATCAGCAGAAACAATTGTTTAGAAGAAAATTGAGTCTCCATGCCCTCTATGCACCCTCATCATGCAAGACTCCTTTTCTGAACAAAAGTATGTTCAGGTGCGTTTACAGTTTGCTCAACATTTAGACACACCTGTGAAATACTGGGAGTATATATTCTGGTCAAATGAGACCAAAGTTGAACTCTTTGGATGCCATAATTCACACCATGTTTGGAGGCTAAAATGCACTACATATCTCTCCAAAAACACCATATCAACAGTGAAGTTTGGAGGTGGGAACATCATGGTGTGGGGCTATTTTTCAGCATACTGCACTGGCAAACATCATATCCTTGAAGGAAGGATGAATGGACTAATGTGCCGAGACATTCTTTATAAAAATGTTATGGTTCAGTTTGGGGATTCAATTCAGTGACCTCTTGCTCTGTGGTTGGTTCTCCTGTCTGCTGAGCTATTGCCCTTTTCTCCTGTTCTTACACTTATGGCTCCTGTTACCTTTATTTTTCCTTTCTTTGTTTGTGCCGCTTCATGTGTTTCCAATTATCCTGTTTTGGTTGCCCTATCACATTCTAGGTTGGGCTATATTCTCTCTTCACTACACTTCTTTGCTGGCTATACTTCTAAGTGGATTAGTGCTAAGGAGTTCCAGTTCTCCAGCGAAGGGATTTCCATTGCTAGGCAAACTCCGTTTGTATTTCTGCTCTGTGTTTTGACTGCCTTCACAGAGTCAGCACCTTTCCTTTCTCCTCAGTTAGGTTTGTGGGAAATTTTTCTTGTTTCATTTTCTATTCTCCTTAGTTCACCTTATTTACCCTTCGTGCACATGCTCTAAGTTTCCTCAGCCTGAGTCCTCCTATCCATCTGCACACTTTCCTTCTGGTTAACTGTGCAAAGCGACCTCCCCTCTGGTTCCTTAGAAGTAAATTAAATACACACAGCAACACTTGTAAATCGCACACAAATATAACACTTCAAAAACTATATATATTCATATGGTGATAACCACAGGTGCTCTGTGAAAGGGCGTGGGAACCACTCAAATAGTAGAGAAACCAAAAGAAAATACCCAAAACAGTGGACGACAAGAAATACCGGACAAAGAAATGTTCCAATAAAATTACCTTTATTTCACAAAAAATGGTAAACAGTAGTATTACAGTGCCTTGCGAAAGTATTTGGCCCCCTGGAACTTTTCAACCTTTTCCCACATATCAATAATAATAATAATAATAATCTTTATTTATATAGCGCCAACATATTCCGCAGCGCTTTACAGTTTAACAGTTTCAAAACACAAGTCATGGGTAACAACGTGAACAATACAATAATTAAAGCAAAATAAGCCGACCCTGCTCGTGAGAGCTTACAATCTACAATGAGGTGGGGGAGATACAAAGTACAGGTGTGTATATACAATGGTGCATTTACAATGATGGTCCAGCCATCTTGAGGGAGTGAGGCATGGATGGAGATAGTGAATGGGCTACACATACACACTTAAACATAGAACGACTTTGGTTAGTGAATGTGATAGGCCACTCTGAACAAATGTGTTTTGAGGGAGCGCCTGAAACCATGCAAATTGTGGATTGTCCTAATTTCTTGGGGTAGAGCATTCCAGAGGATTGGCGCAGCGCGGGAGAAGTCTTGGAGTCGGGAGTGGGAGGTACGGATTAGTGCAGAGGTTAGTCGAAAGTCGTTTGCAGAGCGCAGCAGTCGGTTAGGCCGATAGATAGAAATGAGGGAGGAGATGTAGGGGGGTGCTGCACTGTGGAGAGCTTTGTTGGTGAGAACCAGTACTTTGAATTGGATCCTATAATGAATGGGCAGCCAGTGTAAGGACTGGCGAAGAGCAGACGCGTCCGAGTACCGATTAGCCAGATGGATGACCCTGGCTGCTGCATTAAGGATGGACTGGAGAGGGGATAGTCGAGTAATGGGGAGGCCAAGTAATAGAGCGTTGCAGTAGTCCAGGCGGGAGTGGATCAATGCTACAGTGAGGGTTTTTGTTGTTTCCATGGTGAGAAAAGGGCGGATTCTAGAGATGTTCTTTAGGTGTAGACGGCAAGAGCGGGCAAGAGATTGTATATGGGAGGTGAAGGAGAGATTGGTGTCAAACATAACACCCAGACAGCGAGCCTGCTGCCGGGGTGTTATTATGGTGCCGCCCACAGAGAGGGAAATGTCAGATTTAGGGAGGTTAGTAGACGGCGGTAGCAGAAGGAGTTCAGTCTTGGAGAGGTTAAGTTTCAGATAGAGAGCGGACATGATGTTGGAGACTGCGGACAGACAGTCGGTGGTGTTCTGTAGAACAGCGGGGGTAAGTGTGTAGCCCAGCTACGCAGGCACACATAAAAGTCCAGGAGAGTGCACTAGAAGGTAACAGCAACGCTTGATATGCATTCACTGTCACTCACACTTTCAGACACGCCTATCTGAGATATAAGGGGGAGTGACACGTGGCAGGAGTGATTAGCCTGAGGGATTAGTCTGGAGGGAGAGTGAGAGAGAGGAGTGATTTCAGTCAGTTAGCTCCGGGAGGCTCAGGAGTGAGTCATCCCTTGGATAGTTTCCTGTCTGAGATAGTCAGATAGTTAGCTCCGGGAGGCTTAGGAGTGAGTCATTCCCTGGATAGTTATCTGTCTGAGATCAGATCAGTTTGAGTGGAGCTTAGTGTTCAGTGGAGTTCAGCCTGTTAGCTTCTGTCTCAAGGACAGAGCAGCCATTCAGTCTCGGTCCTGTGTGGACTTTGGAGGAAACTGAGAGCTGTGCAGCGAGCTCTGGATGAAGCTGACATTATTCCACAACTGCCACAAGTGCTTATGTTAAAAGCGGGAAGCAGGGCGAAGGGCACAGTGGAGAAGATAGAAAAGTGCTACAGGTATTGGATTGCCTGCACTGAATTGCCGGACACCGGAGTCCGAAGCGTTGCTACTGTTTCAGGCATAGTAACAAGAAACCCGGAGGCATCTGGACTACAGGTCGCAGAGAGCAGCCCTCAGTGTCAATACGTAACCGGAGTCAGGTGGAACAGGGACTTTGAGTCAAGTGCACGACAAAAGTAAGGACTTAGTTTCATCACTTAGAAGGCTCCACCACAACGTTGGCCGGGCAGTACAGCTATTGAGAAAGCTGGGGATTCAGAATTAACTTCGCTTCAGGCAAGTTGGATTCACGTGTACATTGAAGTTAAGGAGGCCTCTAACCTGCTCAGCTGTTACTGGAAAGTGCACTCTTCACCCCGACCAGCTCCCCGGGATCTGCTTGAACTACCATCAGTAAAAGGTATGAAAAGGAACTACATTGTGTTTGGCTGAATTCTTACTACACCCTACATCATAACCACCATAGACTTCCAGGGACACGTCTCACCTGTGGGAGACTTACTACCAAGCTGCCCCATAATATCCCCTGTGAAGACCCTTACAGCAGCGCTGGTACAAATTACCAGAAACCACAGGTGGCGTCACGAACGAACTATCCTAATAATCCCCTGTGAATACTCCCCCATTGCACGACCGCCAGGGCCACGGACCGAGCCACCGCTACCAGTGACAACTCCCATAGATGCCCATGGGCTCGGCTCCGGGTACCCCATAGCCCTGGTATCCACAATTGTGGTGCGTGGTCGAATCAACTTGGCGTCACGAACAGGATCCGAAACTTGCAATTGCGAGTCCTGTGTGCCTATTGAACTGTTTATTTCATGAAAAAGACTGTTTGCTGCTTTTGCCGCCAAATACCGCCATTTTACCGCCAAGTTGGCGCCCTGAGGCGCTGGTGAAGAAGGTGGGCGTGCATTCGTGGGCGTGTACCCCCCCTAAGGCGCAAAAGATATGGCCGCCCTCTCCAAGGCCTACTACAATGTGAGATCCTGCCCCTGTAAGGTTCTATGTATATATTCCTGAAACTCAGTTTGTTCGTCAGCCATTTTACTTTCTGTCTTGCTGCAGCTATCTTGCCCTCAGTCAAAATGGAGTTTCCAGCTTGCATGTTCCCGCCCTGATTCTCTCCTTTGCTTCTTAAGCAGCCACAGCTGAGCAATCAGTGCTTCAGAATCTAGCCTGCAGTGAACCTGTGACTTGACTCCTGTAAGCCTTGGACCTTGTACTCCAGCTATTCCTACTGAGGAACTCTGAAGCACTTGTGGACTCTGAACCCTGCTCTTTGAAAGACCCACGTTTGCATGGACTTACGGTAACAGAGAAGAAGATCCTGAATCTGTATTGGAGAGTGATTGCTGAGCTTGGATTACTCTGGCCTGCTGTGTCTCCTGTTTCTGTGTCTGCAAACTGTGTGACTATTTCTGCCAACTTGTATGAAGTAATACAGGACTTTTCTATATCAAACCTGTGACTCCTGTGTTTTCATCGCACCCAAGCACAAGATGCTATATGAACTGTACTACATACATTACAAGATTCTGAAGCCAAAACGTTAGTGTCTGCTGGGTCTGGAAGGCTGTGTCTGCTGTACTGTGGATATCAGACGTCCGGTTGTACTTTCTGTGATGACAGTGGTTGTGACTTCTCACAACCATTCCAGGTGAGCAATTCCCTTAAGTTTTTTCTTTTTGCAGTGTTACCACAGGTAAACACTATTGTTTTTTTTTTTTCCTTTCTTTTCTCTTTTTTGTCTGCTGTAACTCTGGATATCAGATGTCTGGTTGAAACTTTCTGTGATGATAGTGGTTGTGACTTCTCACAACCATTCCAGGTGAGCAGTTCCCTTAATTTTTTTTTCTCTCTGCAGTGTTGCCACAGGTGAACACTATTGTTTTTTTTTCTCTCCTCTTCTTCCAGTAATCCTGTCTTAAAAGATCTGGAAAATGGAGGCCCGCATAAAGGAACTTTGCGGAGTGACTGATAATATCCTTGCAGATTTGCAGAATATAAAGACCCGTTTTACAAATCTACAGGACCTCAATAATCACAATTTGCAAGTGGTTGGACAGACTACCCAGGATTTGCGAGCCAGGATTGAGGTTCTAGAGGGGCGAGTCCAGGCTCCTGCCGTAGCCTCGAGTGCTGGGATTCCCAAGTTGCCCCCTTTTCGTTTTGGCGGTGAACGTGAGAAATTCAGGGGATTTATTAATCAATGCAATTTTTTTTTTTCTGCACATGCTTCACAATTTCCCACTGAACGATCTAAGGTGCTTACTATAATTATGTTGCTTACCAACAAGGCTTTGATGTGGGCAAACCCTCTGATTGAGACTGAGGATGATTGTTTGAATCACCTTGATGATTTTATTTCAGCCATGGGGCAGGTGTTTGATGACCCCAATCGAGGTGCAACAGCTGAAGCAGCCATGTTAGCTTTGCGCCAAGGTAAGCACTCGGTAGCTGAATATGCCTTGGATTTCAGGAGATGGGCCCTTGATACCACCTGGGACAGTTCCGCCAAAAAATCTATTTTTCGAAAGGGGTTATCTCCACTGATTAAGGATGAACTTGCTCGTGCCGACCCTCCCACTGCGTTAGGTGACTTTATTAACTACTGCATCCGTATTGATACTCGTCTGACTGAACGCAGGCAAGAGAGATGGTTCGAAAGCAATCGTACTAACCTTTTCCTACCTTCCTCTCCAGCTAAGGAACCTTTGAGTAGGATTACACGGAACCTGAACCTGAACCCATGCAGGTAGACTCTTTACAACGACGGGTTAGTGATGCACGCAAGGAACATCGTTTTAAGGAGAATCTATGTTTCTATTGTGGTAAGTCAGGGCACTTCATTATAAACTGCCCCAGCCGTTCTCGTAAGACTACTGCAGCACTCATTCATTGTGAGTGTTGCGAGAGGGGATCTGTCAGGTCCGAGCCTCAGGCTCCAGAGAGATCTGCAGCAACAGATCTTGATTTCTCGGACTTAAACTCCGTTACCTCTGAGGACGTTGACTGTGTAAACGCTGCCATTTTTCAAGTTTCCTCAGCGGTGTCCCAGCTGAGTTGTAAGAAAAACAATTCTCATTGCTTTCTTTCCATCAAACTCTGGGTTGACTCAGCTTGGGTGTCTAGCTCTGCTATGATCGACTCAGGGGCAAGTGGAAATTTTATGGATGTCTCCTTTGCTCTGAAACAGGGAATACGTTCAGTGAAGAAGGCTACTCCAGTACAGATGGAAACTGTGGATGGCTCCCTGCTGACCTCTGGACCAGTGGATCAGGAAACAGAGCCTTTGAGGGTTCTTATGGGTAAAGATCATCAAGAGAAACTGTCCTTTATGCTTATCTCTTCTCCCCACTTTCCCATTATTCTAGGGCTACCATGGCTGCAGGCTCAGAATCCTACCATTAACTGGGAGACCAAGGAATTACACTTTCCAGAGAAACAGATGAGTCCAAAAGTTTCAGCTTGCTCTGTTCCTAAAGGAATCATGTCAGTCCCTGAACTACCAGCTGTATACCAGGACTATGTGGATTTATGTGACAAGAAGAACGCTGACCAGCTTCCTCCTCACCGTCCATATGATTGTCCAATTGAATTATTGCCTGGAGCAGAGATACCTTTTGGTAAGATCTACCCCCTGGCGGGGCCCGAGCTAAAGGCTTTAAAGGATTACATAGATGAAAATCTAGCCAAGGGCTTCATACGCCCCTCTTCATCTCCTGCAGGTGCACCCATCTTCTTTGTAAAGAAGAAAGATGGATCTCTGAGACCATGCGTAGACTATAGGGAACTCAATAAGGTTACTATTAGAAACCGTTATCCATTGCCTTTAATCCCTGAGTTATTGGAGAGAGTGCACATGCCAAAATTTTTTCTAAACTAGATCTTCGTGGGGCCTATAACTTAGTCCGTATTAGACCTGGGATGAATGGAAGACTGCATTCAGGTCACGCTATGGACACTTTGAATATCTAGTTATGCCTTTTGGTCTGAGTACCGCCCCAGCCACTTTCCAACACTTGGTGAATGACATCTTCAGGGATCTCCTAGATACATTCGTGGTAATTTATTTGGATGATATTCTAATTTTTTCTAACTCCACAGAGGAACATCATGGACATGTGAGAATGGTCTTGGAACGTCTAAGACAAAATCATCTTTACATCAAACTTGAAAAGTGTGAATTCCATAGGACCGAAATTCAATTTCTGGGGTATGTACTGTCTACACAAGGAATTAGTATGGATGGAAGCAAAACCCAAGCCATCAAGGATTGGCCAAGTCCTAGAAATGTGAAGGAGGTACAGCGCTTCATCGGGTTTGCCAACTTCTATAGACGTTTCATTAGAAATTTCTCTGAGGTAGTGTCACCTATCACTCAACTTACCCGGAAAGAGTCTAGGTTTTCCTGGACTCCCCAAGCCCAGGAAGCATTTTCCCGTCTAAAAGATAAATTTACCACTGCACCTATCCTAGTACATCCCAACCCCGAGCTTGCCTTCATAATAGAGGTGGATGCTTCAGACTGTGCCGTTGGAGCTATACTCTCTCAGAGAACAGGTGAGAAGAATGTCTTGCATCCCTGTGCCTTCTTTTCCCAGCAGTTGTCTTCGGCTGAGAGGAACTACGATGTGGGCAATAGAGAGTTGTTGGCCATTATTGCCGCCTTCAAAGAATGGAGACACCTTCTTCAGGGAGCTGCACAGCAAATAGTCGTCCTGACAGACCATCGTAACCTTGAGTTTATCAGGTCGGCTAAGTGCCTGACTCCTCGCCAGGCTCGCTGGAATCTTTTCTTAAACCAATTTAATTTTATCATCTCTTATAGACCAGGATCGCGCAATGGAAAGGCTGATGCACTCTCTAGGATTTACTCAGCAGAGACACGTCCAATTACTCCTCCTAAGACTATTCTTCCTGACTCTAGATTCCTAGGAGTAATTCATAATCAAGACCTACTTAAGGACATCAAGGAAGCATACCATGCGGATTCCTTTTTGGCACAACCCCCAAGGGACGTAAGTCTTGTCTTTAAGAATGGTGTGTGGATTCAGGGACAACGTCTGTATATTCCTGAAACAGTCAGATTAAGAGTATTGCAACTCATTCACGATTCCAAGATAGCTGGGCATAGAGGAATTCTAAAGACACAGGAATTTCTTTCTCGTTTCTTTTGGTGGCCCACTTGCAGGAAGGATGTTTTGAATTATGTCACTTCATGTGAGGTCTGTGCAAGATGCAAAACACCTCGCTCCTCACCAACTGGTCTGTTACAGCCTCTTCCCACCCCGTCCCGCCCGTGGGGATCCATTTCTATGGACTTCATTGTGGAGTTACCAACCTCTCAGGGAAGAACACCATTCTAGTGGTGGTTGACCGTCTAACAAAGGCAGCTCATTTTATCCCTTGTGTCGGCTTACCCACTGCAAAACAGACATCAGATTTGATGATTAAAGATGTGTTTCGCTTACATGGAGTACCGGATGAGGTTATTTCGGATCGAGGGGTGCAATTCACTTCTAGGTTTTGGCAAAATTTCTGTGCAGCATTGGACATTAAAGTAAACCTTTCTTCTGCTTTTCATCCCCAGACTAATGGACAGACCGAACGAACCAATCAAACCCTGGAGCAGTATCTCCGCTGCTTTATCTGCCACCTACAGGATGATTGGGTGGATCTACTTCCATTAGCTGAGTTCTCGTATAACAACTCTCAGAGTGCCTCCACTAAACAGTCTCCTTTTTACTCTAATCTAGGTTATCATCCTAACATTCTACCACGATTTCCCATAGAAACGCCTTTACCAGCAGTGGCTGAAAGAATCACGTCTTTACAGAAGAATATGGATCTTCTAAAGGAAAATCTGGAATCGGCTCAAGAAAGGTACAAGAAAGCAGCAGATAAATTTCGTAAACCTGCACCAGCTTTCAAGGTAGGAGACTTGGTCTGGCTGTCAACCAGAAATCTTAAGTTAAGGATTCCATCGTCTAAGTTGGGACATAAGTACATTGGACCCTATAAAATCAGTAAAATTATAAGTGCCGTTGCTTGTCGTCTTCAACTGCCCAGAACTATGAGAATCCACCCTGTCTTTCATGTATCCCTACTAAAGGCTGCGACACCCAATACGTTTCCTGGACGTTCCTCTCCTTGCCCTGACCCAGTGCTAGTCGATGGTCAGGAAGAATTTGTGGTGGAAAGGATTTTAGATTCCAGGTTGTATAGAAATCAGTTACAATATCTGATTAAATGGCAGGGCTACCCAGTGGAGGACAACTCATGGGAACCGGTCAATAACGTTAATGCTCCTCGCTTGCTCCGTCAGTTTCATCAGAGGTACCCACACAAGCCTGGTCTGAGGTCATCCGGAGGTTGTCCTTAAGGGGGGAGTAATGTAAGGTTCTATGTATATATTCCTGAAACTCAGTTTGTTCGTCAGCCATTTTACTTTCTGTCTTGCTGCAGCTATCTTGCCCTCAGTCAAAATGGAGTTTCCAGCTTGCATGTTCCCGCCCTGATTCTCTCCTTTGCTTCTTAAGCAGCCACAGCTGAGCAATCAGTGCTTCAGAATCTAGCCTGCAGTGAACCTGTGACTTGACTCCTGTAAGCCTTGGACCTTGTACTCCAGCTATTCCTACTGAGGAACTCTGAAGCACTTGTGGACTCTGAACCCTGCTCTTTGAAAGACCCACGTTTGCATGGACTTACGGTAACAGAGAAGAAGATCCTGAATCTGTATTGGAGAGTGATTGCTGAGCTTGGATTACTCTGGCCTGCTGTGTCTCCTGTTTCTGTGTCTGCAAACTGTGTGACTATTTCTGCCAACTTGTATGAAGTAATACAGGACTTTTCTATATCAAACCTGTGACTCCTGTGTTTTCATCGCACCCAAGCACAAGACGCTATATGAACTGTACTACATACATTACAGCCCCACTGCTAAAGAAATCCGCCTCCTCTTCATCCTCTATTCGAAGAGGAGGAGACGCAAATCCCGCCTCCACGGAAAGGACCAGAATGTTCCTGTTGGATATCACAGTGGTACCTGGAGCGAGATGGCGGAAGGACAGGAGGATCTGAGCCGAGGACCGGATGAAGTCCTACCTGTGCCAGAGCTGTCCCCAGATAGGGACACTGACCCCGCCATGATGGAGCTGCGGAAGGAAAACGAGGAGCTGAGAAAGAAGCTCCAGAGTCGTGCTGAACTGCAGGAGACGGAGAGACGCTGGCGCACCCAAACACAGCGGCTGCTGTGGGACGCCATGTTCTCTCCTACAAGCCAAGCGCCGTCTCCTGAATTCCTGAAATCGCTGCTGGAGAAGGCTGAGGGACGACCGGAGGCGACCACCGAAAGAGCTGTACCTGATCCCACCGATGGAGCGGTGGAGGCGAAGGAGGCTGAGGAGGTCCTGCCCGTTCCGGAGTGCCAGCCCGGCCAGGAGGCCGCAGCGGATTACCGTTCCCCAGGAAAGGACACCGGAGGGTTCCTGTCCATCGATGACGGAAGTCGACTGGGACGAGATGGAGCATATTGATGACATCACGTATGCCGTCCAGTGGGAAAGAGAGATGCAGTGTCGTGAAGAGGAGCAGCGACGCCGGCAGGAGGAAGAGCGGGAGGTGCAGCGGAACCGACAACGGCAGTATGAGCAGTTGGTCGCTGACAAGGAGATGGTCCGCAACGACAAAGGTACCCGAAGGGAACCGCGGCGGCAGGGGTGCGTGGTAGAATTCCAGCTCCGCAAGGGCTGGGGTTTCATCCGGGAACCGGGACTCTATCCTGGGGTATTTGTGAGCCGCCGGGACGTAGAGTCCCACCTGCCCATCGGTCATCCGGGAAGGGACCTAGTAAACGGGGACATAGTGAGCTATACACGGCACTGGGGTTTAAAGGGCTGGTATGCCCTCAATGTGTCCATCGTCAGTGACCCCGTCCCCGACGCCGGTAACGTCAACACTACCGAAGCGTCCCCGTCTCGAGCGCCCACAGCACCAGGCCGTACTCCAGCATCGCCCCCTGCAGGCCCATCGCAATCTATGTCGCAATCGGCATCGCCTCCTGCTTACTCAACGCAAACCAAGTCGCAATCTGTACAGCAGCCCAGGTCTCAGCCAGCGCTGCCGCCTAAACCGCAAACTGCGACCAAATTAGTATTGCAAAATGTTGTGGCACCTGTAGCGACGCAATCGGCGTCTCACAAAGAGGAAGCACCCGGCGTGCCCCTAGCGGTTCGCACAAGGACTGTAGCGACCCAGACATTGATAGCAGGTCACGACCTGTTTGTTATGAGATCCAGAGAACATCGCGTCGTTCCGGCCCCAGGTGTGGAAGACGTAATTGAAGTCAGCAAGAAAAAGTGAAGACCGGTAGGACCCAGACAGGGGTTTACCGCATTCTAGTAACTGTAGAAAGTTTTGAAAGAAAATTGCATTTTTGCACTTTAGTATTGTATACTGATGTTTACATATTGGAATAGAATACCCGGCTGTGTAAAGAGAGTTAAAGAATTTAGAAAGTTAAATAATGTGTTGATTGCATAGTATACCCTGGTTGGGTAACTCCAGTTGAATTATAATGTGAGTACTTGAATATTGAAGTGTATATAAGTGTTTTACTATGCCATGGACTGAGAGGCTGAGGACTGTGCCAGCCCAGAACTGATCTTTGTAAATAGTTGCGCTACGGTGCATCATCTTGGTTTTACATGAAACCACTACTATTATCTACCTCAGAAGAAAAACCCGTATGGTGGGGCCCAGAGTGAGGTCTGCAATAAAGTCCTGCAGCCCACCCAGGACCCACGTGGGAGGTTTTTGGTGCGGGTCCTCCACAAGAATACTGCCTATATTGTGAATATTTAAAAAATGTTTTGATACTTTTGTATTCTTCATTGTACATATTGTAACGTTTAAGGAGTCTTACCTCCCGGATGGGAAGTGTTAATATGTTGAAATGTTATTGTTATTGCAAAACAAAATATTCTTTTTGTCTTTTACAGCCCGGGAGTGCTGTGTTTTTACCAAGGGGGGATGTGTAGCCCAGCTACGCAGGCACACATAAAAGTCCAGGAGAGTGCACTAGAAGGTAACAGCAACGCTTGATATGCATTCACTGTCACTCACACTTTCAGACACGCCTATCTGAGATATAAGGGGGAGTGACACGTGGCAGGAGTGATTAGCCTGAGGGATTAGTCTGGAGGGAGAGTGAGAGAGAGGAGTGATTTCAGTCAGTTAGCTCCGGGAGGCTCAGGAGTGAGTCATCCCTTGGATAGTTTCCTGTCTGAGATAGTCAGATAGTTAGCTCCGGGAGGCTTAGGAGTGAGTCATTCCCTGGATAGTTATCTGTCTGAGATCAGATCAGTTTGAGTGGAGCTTAGTGTTCAGTGGAGTTCAGCCTGTTAGCTTCTGTCTCAAGGACAGAGCAGCCATTCAGTCTCGGTCCTGTGTGGACTTTGGAGGAAACTGAGAGCTGTGCAGCGAGCTCTGGATGAAGCTGACATTATTCCACAACTGCCACAAGTGCTTATTGTAAAAGCGGGAAGCAGGGCGAAGGCACAGTGGAGAAGATAGAAAAGTGCTACAGGTATTGGATTGCCTGCACTGAATTGCCGGACACCGGAGTCCGAAGCGTTGCTACTGTTTCAGGCATAGTAACAAGAAACCCGGAGGCATCTGGACTACAGGTCGCAGAGAGCAGCCCTCAGTGTCAATACGTAACCGGAGTCAGGTGGAACAGGGACTTTGAGTCAAGTGCACGACAAAAGTAAGGACTTAGTTTCATCACTTAGAAGGCTCCACCACAACGTTGGCCGGGCAGTACAGCTATTGAGAAAGCTGGGGATTCAGAATTAACTTCGCTTCAGGCAAGTTGGATTCACGTGTACATTGAAGTTAAGGAGGCCTCTAACCTGCTCAGCTGTTACTGGAAAGTGCACTCTTCACCCCGACCAGCTCCCCGGATCTGCTTGAACTACCATCAGTAAAAGGTATGAAAAGGAACTACATTGTGTTTGGCTGAATTCTTACTACACCCTACATCATAACCACCATAGACTTCCAGGGACACGTCTCACCTGTGGGAGACTTACTACCAAGCTGCCCCATAACATCCCCTGTGAAGACCCTTACAGCAGCGCTGGTACAAATTACCAGAAACCACAGGTGGCGTCACGAACGAACTATCCTAATAATCCCCTGTGAATACTCCCCCATTGCACGACCGCCAGGGCCACGGACCGAGCCACCGCTACCAGTGACAACTCCCATAGATGCCCATGGGCTCGGCTCCGGGTACCCCATAGCCCTGGTATCCACAATTGTGGTGCGTGGTCGAATCATAAGGTCGGGGGATGACGTGTATAGTTGTGTGTCATCGGCATAAAGATGGTACTGAAAGCCAAATCTGCTGATGGTCTGTCCAATTGGGGCCGTGTAGAGAGAGAAGAGAAGGGGGCCAAGGACTGAGCCCTGGGTACACCGACAGTGAGAGGAAGAGGAGATGACGTGGAGCCAGAGAACGAAACACTGAAGGAGCGGTCAGAAAGATAGGAGGAGAACCAGGAGAGAACAGTGTCCTTAATACCTAGTGACTGGAGCCTAGACAGTAGGAGACAGTGGTCAACAGTGTCGAAAGCTGCAGAAAGGTCGAGTAGAATGAGCAGAGAGTGGTCGCCGTTACGTTTTGCTGTAAGAAGGTCATTGGTCACTTTGATGAGTGCAGTTTCAGTCGAATGTAGGGGCGGAAGCCGGACTGTGAAGGGTCTAGGAGGGAGTAAGTGGAGAGGTAACGGGTGAGCATACTTCAAACATAAAGATATCAAATGTAAATTTTTGGTGAAGCTGTTTGCCAAGGAAGAATGGGCAAGAATTTCAGTCTCTCGATGTACAAAACTGATAGAGACATACTCCAAGCGACTTGCAGCTGTAATCGCAGCAAAAGGTGGCGCAACAAAGTATTAAGTTAAAGGGCTGAATATATTGCACGGCTCACTTTTCAGTTTTTGTATTTCCACAAAAATTTGAAATAACCAATAAATTTCATTCAACTTCACAATTGTGTCCCACTTGTTGTTGATTCTTCACCAAAAATTTACATTTGGTATCTTAATATTTGAAGCATGATATGTGGGAAAAGGTTGAAAAGTTCCAGGGGGCCGAACACTTTCGCAAGGCACTGTACATTAAAGCATGTGCCCGTACTAGGAGTATAAACAAAAATAATATAAAATTATATATATATATAATATTAAAAAATATATATATCCAATATTGCGAACGGCGGACCAAAGGAAAAGGAAAGTATGAATAATTATGTTCACATAAAAATTAATAAAATCATTAAAATTATGATCACATAAAGGGCCCCAGAATAATTCATTCAAGAATTCATATAAAATAAGTGTATCAATAAATAATATATAAAAAGGCCAAAAAAGTATGCACAAGTAGTTGTGAGTTACATCAACAAGGAAGGAATATATGCCTTATATCAACAAGGAAGTGAGGAAGGGAGCTGCCAAAAAGAATAATCAAAATAAAGATGTGAAGAGTGATTACTCTCAAGTGAAAAAACAGTTTAAAGTGCGTAGGCGCAAAAAAACAGATAAGAACAATACAGCACCTAAAGTGCTTTAAGTGCTAAAAATGACAATGCTGAATGAATAGAAGGGGTCTGTACCTTTAAGGTCCACCGATCCCAATACAATACACACCCAGACACGCGTTTTGGAATGGATTTCTTCGTCCCGAGATCTTGGTGCCGAGATCTCCATCTGCACATGCCCCGGCAGCCATTTTACCGGAGTCCACTGCACAGTATACCATGTAAGTGCGGGGCTCTGGGCTTCCACAAAATGTCGGCAGAGCCCCCGCACCACCGAACACCCACAGCGGCGCATATCGGAACACACCCTCATCCCAGCCTGTGGCCTGCAGCAATGCTCCACTCCTCCAGCCGTGACCCTGGGACCCTGCTCCACCGTGGCCGGTAAGGTTTATCCGCATTATAAGACACACCCCCATTTTCCCCAAAAATTTTGGGGAAAAAAGTGCGTCTTATAATCCGAAAAATACGGTAACTAAATTTCACTATGCATGTTTGATACTTTTTCCCTATGTCATGTTTTGATCACTTTGCCTGTGTGGATTGGATGGGTTGTTATCGACATCTGGTGAGAATTTCATGTCAACAGCACCTTTAGAAAAACATTTACTTAGAAAATTGGTGACATACCGAATACACTTTTTTCCTCCAAAAATTTGGAGCTGGAATGTGTGCCCGCTATTATTTAACGTGTGCCCGTTATTAAAGAGAATGAGTATTCACTGCTCTCCACGCCCATGGGAGTTGAGAGCAGTGAATATTAATTCTCCTAATTAACGGGCACACTTCAGAGCCCAGCCGCTGCAGGAAGCCAGCAGCTGAGGTTACTGTGCCCGCTAATAAAGATCAATGAATATTCACTGCTCCACACTCCCAAAGTCCCAGCGTGGGGAGCAGTGAGTATTCTGGCAGCTGTTCTCTGCTTGTAAGCAGTGCATGACGTCACTGCCATGCACTGCTTACAAGCATAAATCAGTTGCTGGCATCAGAACAGGGTGCTGTGAGGGAGTGCAGGGAAGGTAAGTAAAATTGTTTCTGTTTTTTTTAATGTTCTGATGGGGTCATGCATACCAGGATAAGGATGGGGGCCATTCATACCAGGATGGGATGTGGGGGGCCATGCATACCAGGGTAGGGATGAGGGGCCATGCATTCCAGGATGGGGATGAGGGGGCCTTTCATAACCGGATTAAAATGAAGGGGCCATGCATACCAGGATGGGGATGAAGAGGCCCTGCATACCAGGATAGGGATGAGGGGGCCATGCATACCAGGATAGTGATGAGGGGGGCCATGAATGACAGGTTAGGGATGAGGGGGCCATGCATGCCAGGATAGGGATGAGGGGACCATGCATTCCAGGTTGCGGATGGGCACCATGCATACCAAGATAGGGTTGAGGGGCCATGCATTCCAGAATGAGGATGAGGTGACCCTTTTATTACCACAATATGGATGAGGAGGCCATGCATATCAGGATAGGATTGATGGGACCATGTATGCAAGGATGGGGATGAGGGGACCATATATACCAGGATAGGGGATACTAGTACAGAATTGACCACATTTTTGCTTCAATTTTTTTTCTATTTTCCTACTCTAAAACACAGGTGCGTCTTATGGTTCGGTGCAAACTTATAGTCCAAAAAATAGAAACACATTAGTGGTGATCAAAGTACCACAGACCCCACAGAATGGTATAAAAATACAAAATACTTTATTAATAATAATGACACAACATGAGAATGTATATAAACATAGTGACAAGGTACAAAAGCACACAACAAAGAGGGACGTTATACCATAGTGGAAAAATATCCCTACAGCAGCTCAAGGATATATGTGAAATATAGTTTTTTCCCTTGGGTTAAGCCCTAATAGAAAAATATGGTTTACCAACCGCTGGAGGCTTGATTATATCGATATCAATGATTGGGAATCATTACTAATGTATGCACAGCCATCAATGCGGTTATAATAAATCAATCCAGACAGTGCCGTTATCGCAATATACACTGCTGTAACCTGATATGCCGAAAATAACTAAATGGGCAGCAGAAACCCTGGAAAGGGAAATCAAAAAGTAAGGTGGTCAGAAATCAACCTACCACTTAGGCTGCTGAGGATCCACACGGACGTCCCTCTGCCCCGACGCGCGTTTCGCACTGCTTCTTCCTGCTGTGCCTCCAGGAAGAAGCAGTGCGAAATTTCTGACCACCTTACTTTTTGATTTCCCTTTCCAGGGTTTCTGCTGCCCATTTAGTTATTTTCGGCATATCAGGTTACAGCAGTGTATATTGCAATAACGGCACTGTCTGGATTGATTTATTATAACCGCATTGATGGCTGTGCATACATTAGTAATGATTCCCAATCATTGATATCGATATAATCAAGCCTCCCAGCGGTTGGTAAACCATATTTTTCTATTAGGGTTTAACCCAAGGGAAAAACTATATTTCACATATATCCTTGAGCTGCTGTAGGGATATTTTTCCACTGTGGTATAACGTCCCTCTTTGTTGTGTGCTTTTGTACCTTGTCACTATGTTTATATACATTCTCATGTTGTGTTATTATTATTAATAAAGATTTTGTATTTTTATACCATTCTGTGTGGTCTGTGGTACTTTGATCACCACTAATGTGTTTCTATAGATAATGTGGTATAAAACTTAGAATTTATTTAGTGGGCATATGTTGTGAATAGTCCAAAAAATGCGGTATTTCACCTGCTGTATGTTGTTGATATATTGGGTTTTTAAACTTATAATGTGCTACATTTCTCTATATCACCATATCCTTAACTTATATAAGAGAAACATACATAAAAAATATTTATACTGATGATAGTACAAAAACCATAGTAGTAGAATATGATATCTTTCTACATCATTAGCAAGTAGCAAAAGCTGCAGAATAAAATGCATATGAATCAAACCTTATCAAAGAGGCCACATTCACAAATGAGCTGCTCCCGTGCCTTCGTGTTGATTGCTATAGTGAATCTTACATGTGGTATCAGAAGCTGAAACAAAAAATGAGATGCACATTAAAGCATTTAGTGGGAGATTTATTAATGCGCGCTTTGCTCTGTCCTGGTCTCCCATCCATTACCCAGTAGGCGTTCTACTCTGCCGTGACCTCAGGTATATTACCCAGTGTGCGCCCTGCTCCGCTCTGGGCTCCTGTGCATTTCCCAATCTGTGCTGTCTTGGTCTCTCTGTCTCCTACGAGCCAGTCCCTGGAACTAGCTATTGCGGTATACCCAACCCCCGTGCCTGCTCCTAACGCTCCCTGTATAGGGGTCGGTTTCACCTGGTCAGCTCGCCCAGGATCGGTCAGTCCTGCTATCCAGTGGGTCCACTCTAGGAACCATGACAGAATCACCAGGCCATGGATCCCGCTAGTGCCTCTGCGGCCACTCAAAAAAAGTTGCTATTTTTGTGGGAGAATCAAAGTCGGATCATGTCCTTTTTAAAGTCCATGGAATCCCGGTTGTCCACCTTACAAGCTGCTGACCCAAATAATGCTACCCAGCTTGCAAGTCTCCAGCAGGAGCTCGATCAGCAGCGTGATACTCAGGCCCACATATTGGGTTATATGGCCTCGGTGGATGATCATCTGCTCTCCCTGCAGTCTACCGCCACAGCTTCTGCATCAGTTCCGTGACTCTGGCACTTCTCATCCCCCTCGTCGTCTGGGTAAACCATTACGGTATAGTGGTGATCCCAAGCTATGTCGGGGTATTTTGAACTAGTGCCGTCTTCACTTTGAATTATTACCCCAGCAGTATCCTACCGACCAGTCTAAGGTGGCATTTGTGGTATCATGTTTGGAGGGAGAGGCTTTGGCTTGGGTTTATCCACTATGGCAGCATGATGATCCATAACCTCTCAATTGCCTACTTTTTTTTGAGAACTTTTGTAAGGTATTTGACAAACCAGGTCGCGTAGCTTCGGTTACAGAATCTCTTTTTAATCTCCACCAAGGCTCCCTTACGGTTGGGCAATACGCCATTCATTTCCGTACGCTATCCTCAGAGTTGGGTTGGAATAACGAGGCGCTGCTCGGGGCTTTTTAGAGGGGCTTGTCAAGTCGTGTGAACTTGCTGGTCGAGATACTCCTACTTCCTTAGAGGATTTAATCTCTCTGGCCACGCTTATTGACTTACGTTTTCAAGAGCGTTTGCGCGAGTCTGCTAGAGAGCGTAAGTTTTATCGCTCCTCTCCTAGCACCTATAGGCCTCCCAGACCGTGACCTACTGTGTCATCTCCCGCATCCACGCCTGAATCTATGCAAGTGGATCGGGTCAAGCTGGTGGAGCAGCGGCGGAGAGAAAGAGTCGCGCAAGGTCTATGCTTCTACTGTGGCAGCGCCTCTCATTTACTTCGTTCTTGTCCGGTACATCCGGGAAACTCTTCCACCTAGATCTGGTAGGAGAGGCCTCCCTAGGTGAACATGATTCCTCTCTGCCTCTGATCCTATCGGTCCAGATTAATTTAGGCCCTAAGTGATACTCGGAGGTGGCTTACGTGGATTCGGGTGCGGCAGGGAACTTTATAGGTCTCGAAGAGGTCAACAAATACCACATTCCGGTCAAGGATCTGGCGAACCCAAGGTTGATTTCTTCGGTGGACGGTAGACCCCTGCGAGAGACCGTAACTGAGGTTACTGAAGAGGTAGAGCTGCGGATTGGAGCCTTGCATCGAGAGAGCCATTCTTCTCAGTCTTCCCTGGTTAGAGGCACACGAACCGATCCTTGATTGGCGGTTCGGGGATGTTCTGTGCTGGGGTCAGGACTGCCAGGATCATTGTCTACCATCCGTTCATCCTGTCGGAGGTTCTTGACCTGCTTCCATTCCAGTCGGATTACCAGTCGCCTATTGGTCCTTTGCCGATGTCTGTCTTCTGCAAGAAGGAGGCAGAGACCCTTCCTCCAAATCGTGCCTACGACTGCCCGACTGACCTTATTCCTGGTTCTACTCCTCCCAGAGGTAGAATCTACCCTCTCTCTCCAGCTGAAACCAGGGCTATGTCGGATTATAACCAGGAAAATTTGGCCAAAGTCTTTATCCGGAAGTCAAAAAGACTTTTTTTTTTTGTCAAAAAGAAAGACGGCTCCCTGCCCCACTGCATCGATTACAGAGGTCTTAATAACATTACCATCAAGAATAAGTACCCTCTGCCGCTCATCCCTGAGCTTTTTGATCAACTACGGGTGCCCGGATCTTCACTAAGCTCGATCTTTGCGGGGCTTACAATCTGGACTGGATTTGCGCCGAGGACGAGTGGAAGACCGCATTTAGTACCCGGGATGGCCATTACGAGTACCTGGTCGTACCCTTCAGCCTCTGCAATGCTCCTGCAGTTTTTCAGGAGTTGGTTAATGACATCTTCCGGGACCTCTTATATTCTTGTGTTGTGGTTTACTTGGTGTAATACTATTGTAGGAACTCGAGGATTCTGATAGCGTGGGGCAATGAACAATCAGAGACGGGTTTCTTTGAATGCAAATAATGTATTTGTGAAACAGCAAAACCCCCAAAAACAATATTCAAACAACCCGTAGTGACATGCAATGAGTCCATATATATATACACAAGTCCAGTTATATGAATCCGGATATATAAGTCCTAGAACCTCTATAGCGAGGGTGGTAAAGTTCTTACGACGAAGTCCTCACACAAATGTGACCACAAGGTAAGTCTGATGCACAGGTTACGTGGCTGGATTTACACACTGCTGGTGTGTGAAGAGTCAGATCCAGGTATGCAAAAAACACAGGGAGATCCAGGAACAAGTTAATCTCAGTTGTGGCTTAATTTAGTGAAGTCCAACAACAAGTTCATAAGTCAGTAAGGTTCCAGTAATAGTTCCAACAGCTCTCACCAGAGGTAATGCACAAAGGGTTAAACAGCAACAGTTCAGAAACACAGTTCTTATCAGATGGAGTGAACCAAAGGTTAAATTCCCAAGTCAACAGTTTAGTGACAACACAGTATGTGCAACTTACATATGCAGAGAATGTCCAGAGCCATGGGTAGCAACTGCTGTGGCAGAGAAACACCTGAAGATAACCTGGTTATGCACTTCCCTGGTAAATACACAACAATCTGTGAGGAACAAGCAGCTGGGTTGCAGGGAAACAGAAGCAGAATATTCCAGCAGTGAAGCCAGCACCTGAGCCGGGTTTTAAACAAACGAACAGGAAGTAGGGCACAGAAAACAGCAAACTCCATCTTAACAAAGGGCAAAATCATTGACAAAGTTACCTAGAAAACCCGGAATACTGACATTACTCCCCCCCCTAAAGACGGCCTCCGGACGGTCCTGGACCAGGCCTGTCCGGGTATCTCCGATGAAACTGAGCAATCTTCAGAGGCGCATTGATGTTACTTACTGGTTCCCAAGAATCATTTTCAGGAGAGTAACCTTGCCATCTAACTAGATACTGAAGCCGGTTTCTATGAAGTCTCGAATTAACAATATCCTGTACCACGAATTGTTCTTCGCCATCAACCAACACTGGTGGAGGGGGAGGTACGATACGTCCCTGAAATGTGTTAGGAGAAACTGGTTTTAATAAGGAAACATGAAATACTGGATGTACCTTTAAAGTCCGTGGTAGCTTCAACCGACAGGCAACAGAGCTCACAATCCCCGTGATCTTGAATGGACCGATGAATTTCTGTCCCAGTTTCTGCGAAGGAACACCCAATTTTAGATTCTTGGTGGACAACCAAACTGAGTCTCCTACCTTATACATAGGTGCTGGTTTCCGGAATCTATCGGCCGACTTTTTGTAACGCTCCTGTGCTGTGGTCAGGGAGTCCTTCAAAACTTCAAGATTACGTTGCAACGCCGTCACTCTGTCTTCAACCGCTGGTACCGAAATCGTAACCGGAGACCTAGGCAAAATATTTGGATGATAACCCAGGTTGGCAAAAAAAGGCGTTACCTTCGTGGAACTGCTTTGGGAGTTGTTGTACGAAAATTCCGCTAGAGGAAGTAGCTTCAGCCAATCATCCTGCAAATGACTGACGTAACAGCGTAGATATTGCTCCAAAGTTTGATTTGTCCGTTCGGTCTGCCCGTTGGTCTGAGGATGGTATGCAGAAGACAAGCAAACATTAATGTGGAGCGCAGAACAAAATCCTTTCCAAAATCTAGAGGTAAATTGTATTCCCCGGTCAGAAATGATGTCATCTGGTACCCCATGCAGCCGGAAAATGTTCTGGATAACTAGATCTACTGTCTCTGTAGCTGAGGGAAGACCAGCGCACGGAATGAAATGAGCAGCTTTCGTTAAACGATCTACTACCACCAAAATAGTATTTTTACCACCAGAAGTGGGTAACTCCACAATAAAGTCCATCGAAATAGACCCCCAAGGGCGAGACGGTACAGGTAGCGGTTTAAGAAGACCAGTAGGTGAAACACGAGGAACCTTGTACCGGGCACAAACTTCACAAGAGCGGACATAGTCATTCACATCCTTCAAGCAGGTAGGCCACCAAAAAAAACGAGTTAACAATTCCTGCGTCTTCTGTACCCCCCTATGACCAGCCAATTTAGAGTCGTGGACCAATCTGAGAACTCGAAGTCTTACAGCCTCTGGGACATAAATACATCGATCTCTAAGCCACACACCATTCCGAAGGACAAGATTCACATTGTCAGGTGGAGCTGCAAGAAATACGTCACCGTCATAGGCCAGCTTGATCTCCTGCCACAAGTCCCGTTCCGGAGCACTCCAACGAAATTGGCCTCCGACAAGATGGTCTTCGACGGGGTCCCAGGCACGGAATCCACGGTATGGATTCGGGATAATGCGTCAGCTTTCCCATTACGTGAACCTGGGCGGTACGAAATAATAAAATTAAACTGGTTCAAGAACAAACTCCACCTAGCTTGTCGAGGAGAAAGACACCTGGCAGACTTAAGGAATTCCAAATTGCGATGATCCGTGAGTACTACTACCTGCTGGGTTGCCCCCTGCAAATGGTGTCTCCATTCCTTAAAGGCAGAAATAATTGCCAAAAGTTCCTTATCTGCCACATCATAGTTCAGTTCTGCAGAAGATAACCTACGAGAGAAGAAGGCACACGGGTGCAGCAAACCTTTGTCTCCGGTACGTTGTGAGAGGATAGCTCCCAATGCACAGTCAGACGCGTCCACCTCCACGATAAAAGGCTGTGCAGGATCCGGATGCATCAATATTGGAGCTGTGGTAAAACAACCCTTCAGGCGATCAAAGGCTTCCTGAGCTTGCGAAGACCATTCAAACTTCTTCCCCTTCTTGGTGAGGAGAGTGATGGGACGGACAATTTCTGAAAAATTTCGGATAAACCGTCTATAAAAGTTAGCAAAGCCAATGAATCGTTGTACCTCCTTAATGTTTCCTGGTACCGGCCAGTCCAAGATTGCCTGGATCTTGCTGGACTCCATATTCAATCCCTGAGGCGAGATAACATAACCCAAAAATTGAATTTCAGAACAATGGAACTCACACTTTTCGAGTTTGATGTACAAATGATTATCTCTCAAACGTCTAAGTACGGTCTTGACATGTTCCTGATGTTCCTGTAGGGAGTCAGAAAAGATTAAGATGTCATCAAGGTAAATTACCACATATTGGTCCAATAAATCCCTGAAAATGTCGTTGGCTAAATGTTGAAAAGCAGCAGGAGCGTTACAGAGTCCGAATGGCATCACCAAATATTCAAAATGTCCATACCGGCATCTAAAAGCTGTCTTCCATTCGTCTCCGGGCCGTATACGGAGTAAATTATATGCCCCACGAAGATCTAATTTGGTAAATACTTTGGCCTGGCGAACTCTTTCCAACAATTCTGGAATTAGGGGCAACGGGTACCTGTTACGAATGGTTACCTTATTTAACTCCCGGTAGTCAATGCAGGGTCTTAGAGTACCATCCTTCTTCTTTACAAAGAATATTGGAGCTCCCGCTGGTGAAGAAGATGGTCGGATAAACCCCTTGGCTAAATTCTCATCTATATACTCCCGTAAAGATTTTAATTCCGGAGCCGCCAACGGGTAAACATGGCCGAAAGGAATCGCTGCTCCAGGAAGCAATTCTATGGGGCAGTCATACGGTCTATGTGGGGGAAGTTGATCTGCCTTCCTTTTATCACAAATGTCTGAGAATTCCTGATAAATCAGAGGGAGAGTAGGTACCTGTATCACCTCTTCCAAGTTCTGGGTAACTGGAGCCGCTACAGTTGGACTGATGGTAGAACTGCACTTCGGGAGAAAGGTTATCTCCTTGGTTTCCCAATTGATGATTGGATTTTGTGACCGTAACCAGGGAATTCCTAAAATTACAGGAAAATGAGGAGAAGATATTAACATGAATGAAAGTGTTTCTTGATGGTCTGGTTCCATCTTACACTCCAGAGGCACTGTCTCCCGATCTACTGGTCCAGAAACTAATGGGGAACCATCCACCGTTTCCATAGTGATTGGTGAAGCTCTTAGTTGTGTCTTTATACCATGTTTCTCTGCAAAAGAAGAATCCATGAAATTCCCACCTGCTCCAGAGTCTATCATGGCAGAACTTGATATCCACTGTTCCTCCCACTGAATCTGTATAGGAAGAGAACAATGTGAATATTTCTCCCCGTGATCTTTAGGGGAAGTCGGCATCAGTATTGGGGAAAAAAACCGCATCTAGATGTAGACTGGTTTCTGAAACTTCAGACTCAGCGTCTGTGTTATCATAATCTCCTACTACCGCCAACACCTTGTTGGGTCGCCTAGGACATTTAGGACAATTGATGAGGAAATGATCCGATTGACCACAATAGAAACATAAGCGCTCACGGAAACGGTGTTCGCGACGTTCATTATTCTCACGTCTCTGCAGTGAGTCCACCTGCATAGGCACCTCCTCAGCCTCTCGCGGGTTTTTTGCCTGTGGTTTCCCTGGACGGAAGAGAGTAATTAGTAATGCGATTTACAGCGGCCCATTTTTCTTGTCTGCGTTCAGTTAAACGGGTATCAATACGTACACAGTGCTGTATAAACAATTCAAACTCCTGTGGAGACTCTGAACGAGCTAGCTCATCCTTGATTACATTTGACAAACCTTTTCTAAAGATTGGTAATAAAGCATTGTTTTCCCACTGGGTGTCCACCACTAACCTTTTAAATTCAGTAACATATTCTATGACTGACCGTTTCCCCTGGCGTAAGGAAAGCAAGGCAGATTCAGCGGTAGCACGGCGGTTGGGATCGTCGAACATTTGCGCCATGGCTGCCAGAAAATTGTCCAAATTATTTAGACGGGTATCATGACTTTCAACCATAGGATTTTGCCCAAGCCAGTGCACGTGATGTCAACAACATAATAATACATAGAACTTTAGATCTATCAGACCGGTAGTAAGAGGCATGTACATCAAAAAATAATATACATTGATTAACAAACCCACGGAATTGACTTCGGTCACCATTAAAACGGAATGGAGGCAATTTGGGCATACTGGTGGATGAGGTAGGCTCAGTAGGTAAGTCCTCCAGACTCCTAACCTAGAACGTAGATCTTGGAGAGCCTGACCAAACCCCTGTGCATTGTGGTTAACCCGAGACTCCAAGTCTCTAATTTGATTGAGTGCAGCCGACACCTCCTGCTGCAAGGAGTTAACTATGGTGAACAGTTTGTCTGCCCGTGTCTCCGTCATTGCCCAGCAGAATCCTCTTTTTTAGGCTGGAATATCCTGTAATACTATTGTAGGAACTCGAGGATTCTGATAGCGTGGGGCAATGAACAATCAGAGACGGGTTTCTTTGAATGCAAATAATGTATTTGTGAAACAGCAAAACCCCCAAAAACAATATTCAAACAACCCGTAGTGACATGCAATGAGTCCATATATATATACACAAGTCCAGTTATATGAATCCGGATATATAAGTCCTAGAACCTCTATAGCGAGGGTGGTAAAGTTCTTACGACGAAGTCCTCACACAAATGTGACCACAAGGTAAGTCTGATGCACAGGTTACGTGGCTGGATTTACACACTGCTGGTGTGTGAAGAGTCAGATCCAGGTATGCAAAAAACACAGGGAGATCCAGGAACAAGTTTTTTTCTCAGTTTTTGGGCTTAATTTATGAATTTCCCAAAAACAAATTATAACATAAGGTTCCATAATATTTTCCCCCGCTCCACCAAGGTAATGCAAAAGGGTTAAAAAGCAACAGTTCAGAAACACAGCTTTCAATGGGTGGGAAACCCAAAAGGAAATTCCCCAAATCAACAGTTTATTTACAACACAGTATGGCAACTTACATAGCAAGAAGTCCAACCATGGTAGCAACTGTTGCAGAGAAACACCTAAGAAAACCTGGTTATCACTTTCCCCTGTAAATACACAAAAATCTTGAGGAACAAGCACTGGGTTGCGGGGAAACAAAACAGAATATTCCAGCAGGAAGCACACCTGACCCGGGTTTTAAAAAAAACAACGGGAAGTAGGGCACAGAAAACGCAAACCCATTTTTAACAAAGGAAAAATCATTACAAAGTTCCCTAAAAAACCCGGAAACTGACATTTGGACGACATTTTGTTTTTTCCCCGGGGTTCTTCCTACCACAAAAAAATTTTTTTCACCAGTATTCCTACCCTACAGAGAATCAGCTCTACCCCCAAAATTTAGAAATGCATCTTGAACTTGAACAGACCTCGTTCCTTTTTGGAATATATTATCTCCGATTCTGGTAAAAATGAGGATCCAGGATGTGTCCGTCACCCCAAACGGCCCACAACCTCGGGGAATTAAAGCCTACTTTCCTTGGCTTTGCGAAATACTACCGACAATTCACCCTAAATTTCCCCTTCTTTATCTCACCAAATCCGTCCCTCATCCGGGGGGTCCAACCCCAAAGGGTCTGTCTCACAGCGGAGAGTTTTTTTTAAAAACCTAAAAAACTTTTTCAAAAGCCCAATTTTTACATCTTCCAGAGCCAGAAAGCCATTCTTTCTCGGGGTGGAGTCAACACGGGAGCGTGTGCTGTACTGTCTCAGAAGTCTCCTTTGGGGCATTTTGTTCCCGTGTTTTTTTCCCTTTAGAGTATTCTCTACCTCTGAACGCAACATTCGATCAGGGACAGGGGGTTTTTTGGCCATTAATTTTTCATTACTGGCGGTACCCCCGGGGGGGAGCTGACATCCTTTTGGGCCACAACCAACCAAAAATTTTTTCGTACTTTTCCGCTCAGGGTTAATCCTCGACAAGCCAGGTAGTCCTTGTTTTTTTTCTCGGTTTGATTCGAACTCTGCTTTCGGCCAGCATTAAGAAGCCCAAACAGATCTTGTCTATACCTTCCTTTCGGATATACTGAGGAAGAACCCTCTCATTTATCGCCCCCCCAATTTCACCGTAGTCCCATCAGACTTTCAAACCTTCCACCGGGTAAACATTTGTGCCGACAAATAAGGGGGTTTTCCGCTGGGAATCCTCTAAAAAGCCCTGCGGGGGAGGAAGATTGGCCCTCTCCCGTTATTGGGCCTTTTCTCCCAAAAAGATTGGAAGACTTTACGGCTTTTTCCTGTCCCTTTCCCAAAAACAAGATCCCTAGCAAATTCCTTCCAGGGTTCTGAAAACCCCTTCCTGTCCCCTTAGCTCCCTGGCATCATATAGCCAGTTTTTTTTAAAACCCATCTCCCGATCAATTTT
>JARQOD010000003.1:519597094-519653862 GCA_033576555.1 Oophaga sylvatica | reverse complement strand
AGGAAAAGGAAAGGGACCTAACCTTTTTGTGGAGAGTGATTGCTGACTTAAGTTTTTTGGGCCTCTGGGGTCCCCTGCTTTTTATCTGCAAACGTGTGACTATTATTGCCACTTGTTGAAGAAAACAAGACCTTCTATATAAACCCCTGTGATCCTTTTTTCACGCCCCCAAGCAAAAGACACATTGAACTGTACTACTTCATACAGGGTTTCATTACGCAAAACCTTTTAAAAGGGATAGCACTCTGCTAGGGGGGCGACGAGCCTCCAGCTCTCCCATCTGTCACGGGAAGAAAACCTGTAATATATCAATTTTTTAAGTCTATGTTCTAGTCTGGTAATTAAATATTTTTTCCAACAATCCCCCTTAGCGGACGTGGGGTTTTGAAAACACCGTGGGGGCTGGCCGCTCGACATCGCGTTCATTTTGAGATCGGGGGGATCCCGGGTTTCCCGTGTTTGGTTGAAACAGGACAAAAAAACCCTAATCGCCGATACCCACCTTCTAAAAAAAAGGAGTGATTGCTAAGCACCGGCGCGGAACGAAAAAGGTAGGGGGGTCCTTAAACACGTCTGTTATTGTCTGTATCCTCTGTACCCTGCACCCCCCAAACTAGCGGTATATTTTATTTCGCGTGTGCGGAGCTTTGCGATTTAGCTTTATGCGGGGGGGCCTTTGTGATATCTTTTCTGAGGCAGTCATATTTTATTTACAGCTGTTAAACAGCGTGCGGGATCCAGCTTGAAAAAGAAAAACAACCCATACGCAACCCCGAACAACTCCACACCTTTAAATTTCCCCAATCCGAAGTACACTACACGTCCATTTGAAACATATATGTCTACGCAACTCTAAGTGTTCTTATACAGCAGATAAAAATTTCTGGGGAAAACTAGTTTTATTTACCTGTGTCAATTAGCTTTGGAGTGCTTTGGCATTCATGATGTTAAATTTTTTTTAGAGGCTAAAGTATGCCCGTGAGGTTGCATTTTGATGGGGAAATCAGCCCCATACTCCCGCACGAGCAGGGTGTCTTTAACAGCATTCTCTGTAGCGCGCACCTGAGGAGCTTGTAATAAAATTTTTGACTGGCCGCTCTTAGTGTTTTATACAAACAATCATGCATCGTTTGAGAAAATGGGTACGGGTACTTTACAAAGTGCGTTAAAATCAGAGTAAAGGGGAGGCTGTAGCATTTCCTATATCTAGCCCCTTAGCGGTTAAACTCACCCGTGTCTTTTCTTTATTTTCCCGAGGGCGTATTCGCAGATTTGCAACAGCACAATTATGGTTTGAAAACAGAGCGGATGTGAACTAAAACCAGTTCACTCAGTTGCGCGTATCGTGAAAAAGCAAGTGCCATCGCACACCCGGAATATGGGAAAAGTGGTAGGCGAAGAATATACGTCTGTGTCAAGCTACAGAATCTGCAAATAACAACGCGGAAGCAACATCTGCCAATTCAGCCGATGCATTAGCGCCAAAGAAACGCGCGGTATCGCGCCGACGTGTAAGTAAGAAACAGAAGGTTGATGGTGGATCGCCTTACACGTCAACACCCGCATGGACTGCTGAACACGCCAAAATGTTTCTTGACATGTCTGCACAGTACGTGCACAATAAACTCACGCAGAACAGACTAAAATCTTTCTGCGACACGTATGAAAGACTGATAAGTGGGTGTCCAACACCCGACATTATCGCCGAACTGTGCGATTTTAAACAAAATTATGCAAATGTATGCTTTTAAACAAAAATTATACAACTGTACAGTCAACTTCTGTGAAATAAACCTATCTGCCTGAGAACGTATGGTTATGAATTGAAAAAATAATTAAAATGCTCACGCATTACAACCTAGGGGATCGATACACGTGCCACAGCGCATTTACACAACTATGGTGTCACTGGAAATGCCAGCATCCACGAGCAAACAATCGGTCATAGCAGGGAGCATCTTGATACACACATACAGAAATTCTCGCGGTGCGCCTCTGTAGGTAATAGTGTTTGTGATAGTGGTGCGAGTTTTGGGGGTGATAGTTGTACGCACGACTTTTTACTGTTCTTTAGCAACGGTAAATTTTCAGACTATACATTTATAGACCACAATGCATGTCACAACGTTTCTTACTTTATTGTTAAGGCAGTGGTTTTTGAAAACTAATGGTAAATGTGATAGCCCAAGGTGTTGTGGTCTAGTGTGTGACGATACACGACTTGTCTATATGGTTCTCACTAAATTACCACAGGACGCGGGATTTTCAGTTTTCCACACTTTTTTTAATAGCTGAGAAAACAAAGCTATGTAGGTCCAATACCCGATGTGAAATATTATGGTCTAGAGTACATGGCACAGGGTGCTTCTGGTATGCCATGAGAGTCAGAAACATTTGTCATGTGCCAAAATAGGCCGGGACACGTCTCAACATGCCTCGATTTTTTGTTGAATGGTGATCAAAAACGAATATTATGGTCTAGAGTACATGGCACAGGGTGCTTCTGGTATGACGTGAGGGTCCGAAACACAGGTATGTTAAAAGTTTGTACACAATTTTTGTTGAGTAGTGGTCAAAACTGTTGCATAGGTGTAGGCCTGTGCCAAAATAGGTCTTTCTGGTACGACATGGGAATCAGAAACAGAGGTATGCTAAAAAGTTTGCAGCCAATTTTTTGTTGAATGCTGATCAATATCGATGCATAGGAGTGGGCATGTGCCAAAATAGGCCGGGACACATCCCAACATGCCTGTCTTTTATATCTGAGGGGCATAGCATCTTTAAAAATAGGTCTGTGCAACAAGAACACTACGCATCCCAGGCTATACATTTGGTCGTATGTGTAGCTCATGGCGGGAACGTTGACATTCAGCATGCCTTGAGAGGATTTGTGAACCAACTCGTTCAATATTTTCTAGATGACTATGCGCGTGTTAACGGATAGCACATAGTTTTTGAATTTCAGGCTTGTTTTTTCCACGGTTGTCACGTGACCAGGACTTGTCCGGGCATGCCAGGACTTGTTCGGGCATGCCCGGACATGCCTGGGCCAATATGTCTATCAGTATTAAACCATAAAAACGCCTATCTGAGGGGCTTAGCATCGTTAAAAAATAGTCCCAAAATAACGAATCTGTTGTGAATTTGTTATCAAGTTGCCGTAATCGTGCTAGTAACCAATTTAATACACATTGATTCGGTATAATATTCTATGGTACCTAATAAAATAGCATCTGAGAGTCAGAAACATTTGTCATGTGCCAAAATATTACCATCAACTGTTCACATGTGCTTTGTGACGGAAGACTTACAAATAGTTTTGAAGAACCACTTGGTTGTATTGCGATGTTAGACAAGCGGAAAAGTAGCAGTGAGGGTTTTGTAGTCAGGTTAGCACTGCATGAGGTCTCTCCCCACTATGTACTCCCTGTCAGTAAACTTTGGAAACATATATTTTCCGTATCATCTTTGTCGCTTAGCATCGTTAAAAAATAGTCCCAAAATAACGAATCTGTTGTGAATTTGTTATCAAGTTACCGTAATCGTGCTAGTAACCAATTTAATACACATTGATTCGGTATAATATTCGTATGGTACCTAATAAAATAGCATCTGAGAGTTAGAAACATTTGTCATGTGCCAAAATATTACCATCAACTGTTCACACGTGCTTTGTGACGGAAGACTTACAAATAGTTTTGAAGAACCACTTGGTTGTATTGCGATGTTAGACAAGCGGAAAAGTAGCAGTGAGGGTTTTGTAGTCAGGTTAGCACTGCATGAGGTCTCTCCCCACTATGTACTCCCTGTCAGTAAGCTTTGGAAACATATATTTTTCCGTATCATCTTTGTACATAAATAGTATACACTAAGTATTGTAACTAATAAAATAGCATCTGAGAGTCAGAACATTTGCCATGTGCCAAAATAGGTCGGGACATGTTCCAACATGCCTCAATTTTTGTTGAATGTTTTAAAATCACATTCTTAGTGCAGGTTATGTTTGCTAGAAACCTTCGGTTTTATGGTCACTGCTAGAAGCACACACATAAATGTGTTGGTTTTAAAAGATCCCACTGACTATACACAATGCAAAACTATTTACTGTTTGTAATTTCCAGCACCTGAATTACCGTAGCATCGACCTTCACTCATTCTGCCAAAAAGTTTCTCTCCACAATGACAATTCATGTCAACAATGCCAGTAGATAGAAAAATATTTAGACTTCTAACACAATCCATGCCTTGTACACACAGCTTGGTAATAAGTTACCGATCTGTAACAAACCATGCCAAGATTCTTCTTAGTATACAATGAATTGCTGAGATAAGTGTAGATACAGTGGCAGGCTATTTCATAAGACTTCTAGCAAATGAATATATAAACTCTGAATAAAACTATAAGTTGAGCGTCATAATTCCAAATGTGTTATAAGGTGATACTTCAAATTAAATTGCCTTTGCAGCTGTAGTTTAAAACTTATAACCTGGATAATACTAAAAAATAAACACCTTTACCAGCTTGTATATCCTTCCACCACAGTAGTGCTTTACAGGCATTTACTGGGTCCTTAAAGTTTCTTCCTGAGACTTATAAAATCAAGATTCGCTCTTTAATTCACTAATACTCCACAGACAAGCACTTTGATTGAAATTCACAGATCCACCAGCCCAGATTTCACAGCCTGATCAAAGTCCAACCACATCAAATCCAGGGAGACGGATTAAATGATAGGGGGCGTGTCGACCTGTCAGACTGAGTTTGATGAATGGGGGTGCTGCTACACTACTCGGGTCCCTGGTACATGGCACTGCCGGTAAATTTATTTTGGACATTATTGCCTGTTTTATATGCTAATTTACTTGTGTTATGCCTTTTGTACTCTATAATATGGCCTATGTGGACATCTTTTTTGATTTAAGTATCCACGTAGGATTTTCTTGCTTATACTTAAATTTTGCAAGAAATTTTGTGGTTATACATTTCTGAAATAGTATCAAGAAAGACAGAAGTGACCTGTCCATATATATAAGCGGATTAGTAAACCTACCCATAATGTCTTTAAGATTTAACACTGACCGGTAAACTGATCGTGACCTCCTGCTTTGCTAGAAACCAATCACCACTAGTGTTGAGCGATACGATACTGCAAATATCGGGTATCGGCCGATATTAGCTGTATCGGCCTTTCGATTCCGAATACCGATATTTTCGTCATATCGAATACCGGAATCGGATTTGTCACTGTCACTGTCTGTGTCCGTCGGTCGGGTCTGTCACTGTCAGTGTCCGTCGGTCGGGTCTGTCAGGAGTCAGCGGCACTTACCTGGCAGAAGATCTCCGGCGGTCACGGCCTGGACTGCTTCATGGCCGCCATCATCTTTCCCCGGCGGTCACATGCAGTTTCTCGCGATAACTGCAGTGACTGCTGGGTAATCCTGGCCGTAAAGCAGTCAGTCCGATGACGTCACCGCCGGGGAAGCAGGTAATCAGCTGTGCTGCGTCGCGATGACAGGCTCTGCCTGTCATTGCGATGTAGCAGAGCTGGATCGTCGTGGGACTGTCGTTACTATGGACTGCGTCGGACAGGTGGTATACTGTTGGTTTGTTTTTTTTCTTTTTTTACAGGAGATCGATGGCGTCGCAGGAATGAGAGTACAATAAAAGAAATGAAAACTGTGTTGTCTCTTTTATTTCATTAAAATACTTTTTTCTTGCTTTGTCTTTTTTTTATGCATTTAATAACTTTGGGATTAATAATGGATCGGTGTCTTATTGACGCCTCTCCATTATTAACCGGGCTTATTGTCACCATGCAATCAACGGTGACATTAACCCCTTATTACCCCGCTTGCCACCGCTACAGGGCAAGTGGGAAGAGCCGGGTAAAGTGCCACAATTGGCACATCTTTTGATGCGCCAAATGTGGGGCTGCTGTAGCCTGGTATTATCAGGCTGTTGAGGGCCAAAATCCATGGGCCTTGACAGTCTTTTAATACCAGGCCGCAGCAGTCTGCATTTTACTTGGCTGGTTAACAAAAATAGGGGGACCCCTACGCCGTTTTTTTTTCGAGGGATCCCCTATTTTTGTTAACCAGCCAAGCTAAGCAGACTGCTGTGGCCTGGTATTATCAGGCTTGCAAGGTCCATGGATATTGGATCCTTACTAGACTGAAAAACCAGGCCTCAGCGGTCTGCTTCATCTGGCTGGTTAACAAAAATAGGGGGGACCCCACGCCAATTTTTTTCGAGGGGATCCCCTATTTTTGTTAATCAGCCAAGATATGCAGACTGCTGTGGCCTGGTATTACCAGGCTGGCAAGGTCCATGGATCTTGGCTCCTTAACAGCCTGAAAATCCAGGCCTCAGCGGTCTGCTTCATCTGGCTGGTTAACAAAAATAGGGGGGACCCCACGCCAATTTTTTTCGAGGGGATCCCCTATTTTTGTTAACCAGTTCCCTCTGACGTCACTGATTGTGTCCCTGGCTGACCTGAAGTGAAAGTGGAAAGCAATCAATTAAGCTTTCCACTTCCTCTCCTGTCAGCCAGGAGAGGAACTCATTCATTTGGGGGTTTACTGTGAGGCTGCAGCATTAGCTGCGGTCCCTGCAGTAAACATTAACCCTTTCTGAAGGATTACACCGTGGGACCTGACTGTACATCGGATTGGTAAGAATAATTTTGCTTTATTATTTTATTTTTATTACAGGAAATGGTTTTAGCAGGAAAATAAAATATGGTCAAAAACTGTGTGATTATTTCATTAAACTTCTTTTTTATTAAAGTGTGTGTGTTTGATTTTTCTTTCATACAATAGGATTAATAATTGATAGTTGTCTAATTGACAGCTCTCAATTATTAACCTGGCTTAAAGTGACCTTTCAATTGCAAGGTCATTTTAACCCCTTATTAACCCATTCGCCACCGCTACAGGGCAATGGGAATAGACGGGCAAAGTGCCAGAAAGGGCAAATCTAATTAGAGATTTGCCCTTTCTGGGTGTCTGGGGGCAGATGTTAGTAGCGGGGGGGCCAAAAATAATGGTCCCTCTCTGGGCTATTATTATCTGCCCCCACTCACTGGCTTTGTCTGTCTGGTTGCGAAAATAGGGCGGGAGCCCACGCATTTTTTTTCAGCAATTTTACACCTCATATATATATATACATGTCATTAAATTTGTGACACATATATATATATATTTATATTTATAGTTCATACACTTCTACATAGTATAATAGCCGCTAATTCAATTGCCGGCTTTTGTGAAAATGCAGAACCCGACATGAAATGACACTTGGTTTACATAGAGTTAACCATGTCTTTTCATGTAGTTTGATATCTGATTTGCACAAACAATTACATGAGTGTAGTGTGCAAAATTTCACACCTGTAGGGGTTAATTAAAGGTGTAAATTCGTAGCAAAAAAGTCAGGTTTTTTTACAACGAATTTACACCTTTAATTAACCCCTACAGGTGTGAAATTTTGCACACATAGACTGATGTAATTGTTTGTGCAAATCAGATTGCAAACGACATGAAAAGACATGGTTAACCCTATGTACACCAAGTGTCATTTCATGTCGGGTGCTTCTGTTTTTTCACAGAAGCCGGCTTTACCCGGCAATTGAATCAGAGGATATTTTACTATGTAGAAGTGTATAAACTATACATATATGTATATATATGTCACAATGACATGTATATATATATATATATATATGTATTCTATGTGTGTATATTTAGTGTTTACAAGGAAATAAAGGTTTTTTTTAGTTGCGATATTTTGTTCCCATAGACTTACATTGGACTTCCGGTATCGGAATCGGATATCGGCGATATTTAGTGATATCGGCGATACCATTCCGATCCGATATTTTTAGATATCGAGCAGTATCGCTCAACACTAATCACCACTCAATATCAATGGAAGTGAAGTTCCATAAAAAATGGCAAGACAATTACATAGAACTGCATAAATCTCATGACCAGACCTAAACTCAGTTCCTTGAAATTGTTAACTTCACACTGACAGTACCTGTATAGCAATCGGGACAATTTTGTTCTCAAGATTTTTGTACAATAAGCAGATGGGTGCAGCAATGAATTGCATGGTGCATGGATCAGTTTTGTTTGCAGAGATGCCATCGAGAAGATGAAAATCGACAATGAAGATGTTATCTTGCTGTAAAAATGAGATAAAGCACAGATTCTGTTAGATACAGCAATTGGTTACATTCTATAATGCTGTAGAAAAGCCCTCGATCCGACCTGAAAGATAAGAAAAATAAGTTTTATTATACTCACCTGGGGGTGGTCCGATGAGTGTCGCAGGTCTGGGTCTGGTGCCTCCCATCTTCTTGCGATGCCCCCCTCCTGCTTGCTTCATGACTCCCAGGCATTGCGCTCCTGCGCAGGCGTACTGATCTGCCCTGTTGAGGGCAGAGGAAAGTACTGCAGTGCACAGGAGCCGGGAAAGGCCAGAGAGGCCCAGCGCCTGCACACTGCAGTACTTTGCTCGGCCCACAACAGGGCAGATCAGTATGCCTGCGCAGGAGCGCGATGCCGGAGAACCATGAGGCAAGCAGGAGTGCGGCATCGCAAGAAGATGGGAGGCGCCAGACCTGGCCTGCGACACCCATCGGACCGGACCGCCCCCGGGTGAGTATAATAAAACTTATTTTTTTTATCTTTCAGGTCGGATCCGGGGCTTTATAGAATGCTGTATATCAGCCCTGAAAGCTTATATCGGCCAAAACTGCTGACAGGTTCTCTTTAAAGTGAAATTTATCATAATAAGGCAACTGGACTGACATAGTTTTACACTGGTCCCTTGAATACAAGTTTCTCATGCGCTATGAACAATATAGGTCCTTATCATTATAGGAAATAAAAAGTGCTCTTGCATACAATTGAGATGTACAACACAGATGGGTAAAACAATGCCCCCTGCTATGACTATACGGCTATTGACTGAAACTGTATCTCATAGATTTCAGGCTCTGCAGGCCACATTTTGGCAAATTCCCCTTTATCGCTGAATACCATGCAGCATTAAAGGTACTCAGTAGGTACATGTTACTAAAGGGATTGGCCACTACTGACAACTTACTTCTTATTCGCTCCGGAGCCCCGATAAAGTGAATCACTTGATACTCTCCTCCCACATTCCTGTGTTGTCTCTTCCCGCGGGTCACGCGACATTGTGACAGTGATTGACACTAATCAGTTGCAGCTCTTCAGTATTCCGTCATAGTGGACATCTGCTTTGACAGATTAATAAAGGCTGCAGACGATCAGTAGCCATTGATTGGTAGTGGCTACCATGTGACATAATGTCACATGACCTGCCAGGAGAGACAGCGCTGATATTGTGGGAATAGTGCCACTCTGAGAGGTGAGTATCAAGTATTTCTTTTTTATCTGGGGGCACTGAAAAGATTAAAGGAAACCTGTCATGATGTACATGCTGTCTGTTCTGTGGACAACATGGGAGGGAGAAGCTGAGCAGAATTATGTATAAGACTGTGGTAAAATATTAAGTATAATTTGTATTTTACTCATTGACTTCCCAGGTGATTGTATGTGCAGTTCCACTGGCGGACACAGACAGAAAAGGGCCCCTGTGCAAGAACAATATATGGGCACTCTGCAGCCCAAAAGCTCCTAAATACACAACATTGAACCTATTTTGATGGTAGAAATGTGCCCCTTTACCTCTTGGGCCCCTGTACGGCCGCACATGTTGCACCAATGATATGTCCGCCCCTGTGTAGTTCAGTGGGAGTTCACTAGTGATCGACAGCTATCTCTGCATGCAGTCATACAGGGAAGTCTGTCAATCAGTGAATAGGACCGCCCACTGGACTCATATGTATACAAACATCAGGGATATCAATGAATAAAATGCAAGTTTTACTGAAACTTTTCCTACAAAAATATGTCAATCTGATCAGCTCCTGCTGCTCTATAGCATCCTGCCTGCAAATCAGATACCATTTTCAACATCACGGGTTCCCTTTAAGAAGTGAATAATCCCTTTCACTATGGCATTTGCTTAAAGTTTCACTTTAAGACGACTATTCATTTACATTTACCTCCATTTCTTTCTCCAGCGAAATCTTCCGTTCAAGGCTGCATTCCACCATTTCTTGGGTTACTGGGAAATTCTCTGGTAATTTCTTACATTTTTTTATTAGGACTGGATTGCAGCCATTGAGAAACTGATATCCAAACATGAAGTCTTCCTGCCAATGCTGCATTACATACTCTACAAGATAAAAGATAAAAGATTAAATTCTTGAGTCAAATGGTTGTTTGAACCTTGTACTTTCTGTTGCTTAAACCCCACTAATATATTCTGCAATGCTGTACAGAGATGGTCATCACACACAGAGGTTTTTGTCCCCACCTGGGCTAACAATGTTAATGTTTTGGTAGGAAAACCACAGAAACATGAAAAGATGGTGCATTGACCTGTTTGTGTGATTCTTGGCTTCATTTAAACCCAGGACCACCGTAGAGCAAAGCGTCAGCACTAACCACTGAGCCACCAAATTGCCAAACTACACTGCATGCAGAATTATTAAGTAAGTAAGAATTTTTATACCTTTATTTTTATGTATAATTTTCAACTCCAAGACGTATATGCTTGACTGCTTATGGGATTAAGGAGATCAGGTGACGTGTCTTCGTGAAAATAAAAGATTGCATGGCCTAAGGATGTAATGTGGTGCCCCTGAGGGTCCAGTCACCACAGAGGTACTGCATCTCATCAAGAGGTGTGGTATCCCACTCTCAGTTAAGGAGAGAGCACTACCCAGGACTCTAACACTTGCACCCAACACACACTAGTTCAGTCAGGGCACCTGGGTGTACTCCAAGGGAGGAGGGTCTCATCTCAGGCTGGCTAGGAAAGGGTGTTGGGGGAGCGGATGGAGCAGGTAGAGAAGGGGAGGAGCTTAGAGAGCAGGAAAGAACAGAGCAGTTGGTCTGAGGAGACCGAAGGAGAAGGAGTGCAGCAAAGAGGCTGCAGAGAGAGGGAGTTGTGAGGAAGAAGTGAAAGTGAGCAGACGTGCTGACAAGGAGCTCCCTGTCAGAGGTAGCTAGGAAGAGTGAGCTGAAAAGGGAGATACTAAAAGAAGCTCCTGGGAGGACAGAAGGTGTCTTAGGGGCACGGGAAGTGCAGAAGCCACCCGTGGGGCCCGATACAAGAGTGGAGGGACCAGGTAGCAGTGGGGAACCGGCCCCCGAGACTAGTGGAGGACTACAAGACTCAGCTATCAACCTGGAGGCAGGGCCATCTGTAGGTGCTCCAGCCACATCCACAATTACTCGCCGAAAAGGCAGCCATATAGGAGCAAGGGGACACAGAGCACGTCGCTCGACAAGGTCCGTGGCTTCTGGCTTGGGACACTGTTTGTGATGGTGCTGGGCAGGAAGGGCGGAAAGCCAGCGCAGTGAGACGGCAGGAGAGGAACACACTGAAGGGAGTCCTGAGAAGGTATATCCTGATCTGCCTGGGAGTTAGCTGGACCCCTCACCTGGAGGACACGGCACCAAGTGGGCATCTGTGTACACAAGAACTGTGAGTAAAATGTTGGAAACTGCACCCTGCTGTATCCTCTGAATCATTCCTGTGTCACCTGCCCTGCACCACAATCACCACCAACATCACCCTTAACATCCTAACTTCCCTGGGACACAGCTCTACCCGTGGAGAGCTTAACCATTATTGCTGTCCTAATATCATCCCAGAGGATCTGCATTGTAGCGTCGGTCCCCTGACGGAACACCACGGGTGGCGTCACGAACATTAAATCTTTTACAAACTTTTTTTCCCCTTTTCATCAAGCCCCTTTTATTGGACACCCAGGGCCACGGACCAGGTCACTGCTGCTGTGACACTGCCCCTTTAAGAAGCTGCCCGGTACCGAGTATCCCACGGCGCAGGCAGGCGCTCCATGTAACATGTTTTACTAGTGTGCAGAATTATTACGCAGCTTGTTTTCTTCATGCAAAATGGGCAAAAAAGAGCTATAAATGACTCTGAAAATCAAAATGTTTAAAAAGTCTTACAGCCTGATGCAGCACTCTTGAAACTACTAAGATATTGGGGAGTGATCACAGAATCTGCAAAAATTTTTGTTGCAAATTGTCAACAGGGTCGCAAAAAATGTGTTGAGAAATAAAGTTGTTAATTTTCAGAGGTTTGAGAAGAATCAAATGTGAAGCGACCAGGAAGCCAATATCCTCCAGTGCTGTCATTCCTGAACTGCAACCTTGCTGGAGTTTCCAGAAGTAAAAGGTGTTCAGTGCTCAGAAACATGGCCAAAGTAAGAGAGGCTGAAATCCGACCACCAATGAACAAGACACAGAAGTGGAAAAGTCAAGACTGGGTCAAAATCTGAAGAGATAAGGTTTTATGGACTAATGAGATGAGAGTGACTCTTGATGGACCAGATGGATGGGCACATGGCTGGGTCCGTAATAGGTACAGACTTCTACTTATACTGTACTCAGATGCTAGCAAGGTTGGGGTTGGGTACTGCTAAGGGCTGGTATTAATAAAGATGAGCTAGTTTGATCTTTTTGGGTTGAAGAGTACTCAAAAGCAGGTCCCAAATTTACTGTCAGTTTTTAGAAGACACTTTCTTCAAGCAATGGTACTGGGTAAAGTCTCCATGTTTCAAGAATAGCATGATTTTTATGCAGTACAATGCTCTGTTGCAGCATTGAAATCTCCATTGCTTGACTACCAGCAAAGGCCTTAAAGAAGCACTCCTCCCATCAAAGTTTTTTTCCTCTTAAATATTGAAATCATCATATTATATAGTGATATGGAAATTTAATTAGGATAAAAATATCCTTCTGTGTTTGCTGCTTGCCATGTCCAAATCTCTATATAATGTTTTTTTGAGCGCTCAGAACGAAATGAGGACTGTCCACACGAAAGTGTCAGTATAAAGGGTATGCCACACTAAACAATATCGCTAACGGGATCGCTAAAAAACGTCACTATTTAGCGATCCCGTTAGCGATATTGTTCAGTGCGGCAGCTTCCAGCGACGAGCTTCCTGCTGTAAATCTCGCTCGTCGCTGGAATCGTTCCGGACCCTATTTTCTCGTCGGTGCTCCCGCTGGTAAGTATCTTATCGCTGTGTGGCACCTTTTCTTAGCGATTTAGCGGTACTTTTGTACCGCTAAAGTCGTTAAGAAGATCGCTAACGGCGATAGCGTCGTTAACTATATCGCTAAATGTGGCCGCATTTAGCGATATAGAAACAATCCCGCTAGCGATCGCATTAGTATGCGTCGTTATTGTGATCGCTAGCGGATTGTTTAGTGTGGCAGTACCTTAACAGTTCGTCAAAGACATACATTTATTATTCATTCAAGGTTTTATACGTTTACAAAAAGGGGCTGGTTAGTCAATTAACATACAATTAAAAGCTGCTAGATTATTGGCTGTTCTAGTGTAAATATGATAATTATGATAATCATGATTAAAAGAGCTGAAGTTGCAGAATTATTGTTTTATTCTTGTGACCTAGTTGTCTTGCATAACTATAATGTAAACAACAGATATCTAATAGGACTTTTTGTACTTTATGCATTTGTTCCTTTACGAAGGCCTTATGCAGGCCTTATGAAGGCCAGATTTCTTTAAAACGACTGATTATAACTGGCCTAGAAATATGTGAGCACAAGGTTTTTTAGCAAGTGAGATCTATCTAACTGTGAACTGTGAATACATATATGTGAATATACTTTGAATATATGGAATACATATATATTTCCATGACAGTCCCCCCTTAGATACCACTTGCCCTAAAAACCTGCTCCTGGCCCAAAGCGCTGCAACTCTTTTGTTCTGCCTGCGAGTTGAGACACCCCTAGCGCATGTCTCCCCCACCGAATATAGACTTTTCGCAAATGGGCGGTCAGGAGGACTGTCCCTGTCGGGGGTTTATGTGTTTGCAATAATAGTCTCTTTAATTGATAGGATGTTTCATCAAGGATGTGTATTCTCAGTCTGGAGGTAGTTCGGAGATCTGGTCAAGCCAGGCAGTTCTATCCGGACTGGTGCGAGGTCCAAGATGGTGAGTGGCATCAAATTGGTTGTCTCCTGAACAGTTTTTTCCATTATCTAGTGGCAATAGTGACTCAAATCCTGCTTTAACTTGGTCTCTGGTCTTGAACTCATCAAGTAGGTCATCTGTCTGGTCAGTCAGAGCATCCACGACATCCTTCATGGCTTAGGTGTCTCTCCTGGTACGGGAGCTTCCTTGCAATGCGATACGTGGATCCAAACAGGCTTTCCCTCTAGTTACACAGAGGTTGATGTCATCTGGGCTCTTGGACAGGATCATCAAATCTGGCAGTGAAGAGAAAAACTCGAGAATGGACATTAGTTTTTGACCAATTCAATTACATAAGTGTTATGATTTGGTAGCTGAGGAGAGCAGGCAAAAAAGGCAATACACCAGAGAGGTTGGAATCTATGGGATTGCAGTACCCTGACTAACCACCACAACTAAAGGCAGCCGTGGAGCGTTCCTACGTTGGTCCTAGACGCCTCGTCACAGCCTGAGAAGCTAACTACACCTAAAGATAGAAAAAGGAAAGCTATCTGCCCCGGAGCAGATCCCCAAAGAACATAGGAAGCCCCCAAACATGTAATGGCGGTTAGACAAGAGGAAATACAGACACAGACAGAAAATAGAATGAGCAAACGCTGGGCCCAATCTGTCTAGATAGAAGAGGATAGGAAAGGCACTTACTACAATCCCAAAAAACCCTGAAAAGTACCAACTCTACTAATTACAAAAACACCTGAGATCACACGACCTCTACCACCTAAATTAGTTCTCTGGTGTAACAAAAACTAAACAGCAACCACTGAAAAAAACTGGAAAAGGCAAATGAACAAACAGTGGCTGAACTAAACTGAGAGGAGCATAAGCCCCCCGAAGGGGACCCGGCAGTCCCCCACAGAAGTGCAGGACAAAATGCAGGCACCAAAAAACTAAAAGAAGAAAATGTCTTATCTGTTAGCAGAAGATGCAGGCACGAAACAGCTTTTCTGGGTCTCTGGGAGTGTGCCTTTCGCTAAACAGTGCAATTAGGAGTGTGTCATGCCATGGTTTGCGTGTCTCCTGGGCAATTTTTCAGCATTCTATTCTTAAGTGTTTCGTTCAGTTTTTCTACCTTCCTGCTGCTCTGGGGGTGGTAAGGAGTGTGTAGGCCTAAATCTGACCCTACTGCTAATCGGGTCTTGTGTGTCAGATTTGCTGTGAATGCGGGTCCCTGATCACTTTCTATCATTTCTGGAACTCCATATCTGCACACTATTTTCTGAAAGTAGCTGCTTTGCAGTAGTCTTTGCTGACTTGGAACGCTTCTGTTCATCTTGAAAATACTTCTTTTGACCACAATGGCGTATTTGAATCCTTCACTTGGCGATATCTGGATGTGGTCTATCTGGATCCTTTGAAGCTGGTAGAGTGGTCTTTCCAGATGAGGTGAGGGGGACTTTCTTCCATACGTCCAGGCTTGCATTTGCCGCAGGTCAGACAGCTGCTGGTGAATTTGGCTGTTAGGGTGGAGATCCCTGAAGTGAAAACAGTAAGCACCAATCAGATCATTCATCTGTGTCTTTGATATGTGGATGTGGGTCCATGTACCCATTGGACCACCATAGGGTGCATACTTTGTGGTAGGCAGAGTTTGAAGTCTATTATTGATAGCCTTCTTTCTTCACGTGTTGCTTTTTTCGCATTCAGCTCTTCTTCTCCTTTTGGAGCTTGGTCTTGTAACTTCTTGAGCAGATTCCAGGACGTTTCTTTGTCAGGTTTCTTGTCTTCAGTCGTCATGTAGTAGCCGTCAGGCTCTACGACCTCTCCCACTTCTCCATGTTGTCTTCCTTTGGCTGCTTCTTTGGCTGTCATATCCGCCATGTTATTGCCTCACGCCTCTTCTGTTTTCAGTTTTCCATGCACTTTGATTTTTCAAATTGCCACCATTTTGGAAGTTGGAGTACACCCAGCAGGTCCCTGAAGGCTCCATGATGTTTCACGGTTGTCCCGTTTGCTGTGATGAAGTCCCTTGTAGCCCAGATGGGTCTAAAGTCGTGTGCTATGCCATGCGAGTACCTGTAGTCCGTGTAGATGTTTGCAGTCTTGCCTTCTGCCATCTGGCAGGCCTTCGTCAGCGCTATCCGTTCTGCTTCCTGGGCTGACAGGCTAGGTGACAGACTTCTGGACCACAGGATTTCTTGATTGCTGGTCACTGCACTTCCTGTGTTGAAAACTTCTTCTGGAGCCATCCAAGTATCCCCCCTTGGGAGTGGGAGTAGAGTGGCCGGGCTGAGGACTGTAGGTCTGGAGACGGTGACATTATGAGACAAAGGCAATAGAGGCGCCACAAAGATGCCTGGCGGCGGGGAGATTACTGTTGGTTGAGCTTGATTGAAGATTGACAAGATGTCATGCGGAGTGAGAGTTTCCAGTGGCTGTCCAAGAGTGATGTCAGCAACCTTGTCCAGGAGGGTGTGTGCTGCAGATACTGCCATCAGGCAGGAGGGTGTTCTTCTTGCAACTGGATCCAAGCGGGCTGAGAGGCAGCCTAAAAGTCTCTGTTTTCCCCCGTGAATCCGTGCCAGGACTCCAATAGCATGACCTTCTTTCTTCCATCAGGTAGACGGAAAGACTTTTCATAGTCAGGTAGGCCTGGTATTGGCGCTGAGACTGTGGAGTTCTTCCAATCTCCTGAATGGGTTGAAGGCTGCGTCTGATAGAAGGAGCGGGGTTGCGTTGATGCAAGCGCACAGAGGCTGCATTAGGACTGAGGCATCAGGGATCCAGGTTCTGCAATACGACACTAGACCAGGGAAAGCCTGCAGCATTCTTGGAGTTGTTGGGGGAGCCATCTTCTCCACAGTGGTCTTCCAGTCTTTTGACATGTGTTTCGTCTGGTGGGCAATACAGTGTCCCAGGGATGTAACTTGCTTCTGGCATCACTGGACTTTGTTCTTCCAGACCTTGCGTTGCTGTTCTTCCAGGTAGAGTAGGAGAGACAAGGAATAGACTGTGCAGGTGTTGATGTCAACCACACAAAATAGAAGGTCATCCACGTGTTGTAGAAGAGTGACTCTTGCATATTCTGCAATCCAGTTGACGAGGATGGAGGACATTGTCTTGGTGAAACTTAAAGGGCTTGTTTTGAGCACCTTGAGGCAACATTGTCCATATGCACTGCACTGGTGCGTGAAAGCAGGCCTCCAGGTGGAGGGGAAACACTGAAGAAGGTACTGGCCAGGTTGATCACCGTGAATACCGTTGCGGTGACTGGGACTCTTGAGAGCAGAGTGTGATGGTTCAGCACTGTTGGGGTTTCAAATACCGTAGCCTCTTTCGCGGCCTCCAGGCCTTGCACCATTCTGAACTCAGTGGGGTTTACAGTCTTTTTCTTCACTGTGGAAAGCTGGGATTGATTCCGATGGGCGAGGCAGCCCAGTTTGGCCTTGTCCTTCAGTATGCGGCAGGGGACTCCCATCTGCTGGTGCAGAGCTGGCGGGAAAACAAGCCGTCTACTAGGATCCACATCATGAGAGATGACGACCAGCTGGCTTTCTTGTTCTCCACCAAGACAGTCACTGTGTTAGCACCTGCTCTGGTCACAGGGGGTCTTCTTGTTGGGACGTCTCCTTAAACGGCTGCTTTTTTCTCAGCACGGGCCATCAGTAGTTTCTTTTTCTCCAGCTCGGTCTCAGGTCAATATTTGTGCACAAGTTTGAAGAGCTGAGTGGCCTTTTGCCGGTCTAGGGCCTGGGTGAACTGGTTGATTGCAGGGGGCACCTCCTGGTGCTTGCAAAAGATGAACCTCTGGCGTTAGAGCTGGATGAGGTGTTGCCATTCCATGAAGCGAGTAGAGTCCTTCTTGAGTTGAATATCCTGGCCAATGTCAAAGTTCTCAGGCCGTCTTCTTAGGCGAGTTCACTTAGACCTTCAGTTGGTCAGAGACATCTTGACTCTGGGTGATGGAGTGGCTTTTCTGGTACTATGTCCAGCACCTCCTGTGATAGGTCTGCAGTGTGGTTGTTTGAGGTTCCTGTTTCTACTTGGGTCAGGGGTGAAGAAAGTGTCATGGTCCCATCTTCCTGGAACACTCTGGTCGCTTTCAGCTTCTGCAGTAGGTCCACTCCCAATAGGTTGAGGGTGCAGGTTTTTTACACAACAAACTGGGACATGATGGAGTGTTCTGGCTGAGTCCACACGCTCAGGGGCTTCATAATCTGGAAATATCTGACTTGACCATCAATTCCCATGCAGGAAGCAGAAGATTCTGATAGGTAGGTGAGGTTGCGGAGTTCCACAAGAAAAGATATGACTACGCCATCCACTCTCAGGATATTGGGGTGGGGTTCCTTGTGGACTTGGTGTGCTCTTGTCCTATGGACGGGGTTCTTCACTGCTTTCTGTGTTTCTTCTTTTTCTGGGTGAAGTCAGTGTTCTGCACTTGTTCCGGAAATGACCAAACTCGCCACAGTTGTAACACTTGACATTCCTTCTGTCCCGGCGGGACTCAATCCTTTTTGCTACTGTGAGCAGGGTATCCATTGCTATTGACGTGTACTCAGGCCTGGCTGCTACCAGTGGTTTCCTGATTGGTTCTCTCAGTCCATGCACAAAAGCCTGTGCCAACATCCGTCTGTGTGTCTGATCATGGGTAATGAGGCCCAAATCTTGAAACACTTGCATTACTCTGTCATGGAACTTCTCCACAGACTCTGTCTTGTCTTGACTCGTGACATGTAGGCTGAGAGTTTGTCCTGTCAGTCTGATTTTGGCCCATTCTCTGAGTTGCTCAATTAGCTTTGGTCCTGTCTCCCAGGCATACGCATCTAACTCTGTTGGGAGCTTGAAGTGTTCTCTCATAATTGGCCAGAATGCATCACCTGCTTTTATTTCCATTACGGTCCAGAGATCAGTCCAGGCTGCTGCATACGTTCGCTGGATCTGCTGCATTTTTTGGCAAAATGGCATGGGGTGTATCCCTGGGTCTGGCAGCATACTGATCACCTGGCTTGGGATGAAAGGCTCATAGGATGGTGCCTCTACCTGTCCCTGCTCTATTGGTGCTTGTGTGTTTTCTTCCCTAGTATTGGGCAGCATGTGTGACGTTGCATCTTCATCTTCATCAGATAAGAAGTGACATGGTGTACTTGGTGCATACACTGGGTGAGATTTGGGCTTTAAAGTTGTCTTGCTGCATGGGGATTTCCCACTTCCTTGCTGAGGCTGCGGTGGATCAGTGTCATGGTTCCATGCTAGCAGCCCTGTAGTTATACACCCCCCTGTGAAGTCCTAGCTGTGGACTGTTGTGTCTAGGGGCTACATGTAGCGTTTTGTGTAGGGAGATCTGCACTTTCTTCTCCTGATATAATGACTGGCAATGTTTGTACTGTGCTTGGGATAGACAAGGTGCCCTGTGCTGGAGACACTGAATGCAGGGACACCACATTGCTTGGATTGGGCGTTGACCCAGTTGATGACGAAGTAGAAAAAAGAGGAAGAGAAGGGAGGTGTGAGGGAGGAGCGAGAGAAAGAGGAGGGGAGGGAGAGAAGAGTGAAAGGGGGAAAGAGAGAAAGATGGAGGAGAGAGAGAGAAGAAAGATGGAGGGGGAGAAGTAGAAGAAGATGAAGAACAAGATTTGAGAGTTGGAGAGGAAGAGATAGAAGAAGAGGAAGATGAAGAAAATGGATGTGTCAGAGATGTGATGGGGGGAAAAGAAGGAATGAGAGGGATGGCAGCGAGGAGAGAGGAGAAAAGTCTGAAGAAGAAAGAGAAAGGGACTGAGAGAAGAAAAAGGAGAGGGTGTCCCCCATGTGACTCTTGAGAGGGGATGGTTGAAACAAAAATGCCTTCTCCCTGTGGAGAGAGGCGGGGAGCGTTTTTCCCTGTACAAGGCTCCTTACTCAATGAGAGCAGCCTACACCTGTCCCGTGTCTCCACATGATGGACATGTGATGTGTGTGACTCTGAATTCTGCTCTTGTGACATGTCAGTGATCTTTTTCTCACAGATGATTTAACACCTTTTCAAACTTATTCACATAAAAAAAAAATCACTTCCTGGTCCGTTCAAATTAACTTGCTGTATCTTTTACACGATGCACCGCTGCTCTTTTATAGCAGATGGTAATCTATTAATAAACTTTCCTGTTACCTTTCAAATAACAAAAAACAAGAAAAAACATTTCATTATGCAGCGTAAAGGCTGCCTGTCTATTTGCTTCTCACGTACTCTGACACTCTATTCACATGCCTAGCCCTTCGATTCTTACGTACTGTGTCTATTCCAAAAACCTATTCAACAAAGGTGATTTAAAAATCTGAAAACTTCTGCACTCTGGTTCTGTTTGTTCTCGCCGAATGCCCGACGGGAGGGGCTACTCAGACCACTGCGTAGTTTGTGTCTGCTCTCTCCCTCAGCCTGTAATTCTCCTTATCTATGTGACCTTGTTCTAAAGCAAGCTTGTAGAAAAAAAAAATGGCTGGAGAAATAAAGCTCTAAAATAAATTGCTTAGAGAAAAAATCTCTCCAAAATCATTTAAAAATGTACTTAAAAGAAAAATTTTAAAAAACAAAAAGTTAGATTTAGTAAAAAACTCTAGAAAAAGAAAACAAAACAAAAAAAAAAATAAATTCACCAAAAAGGGGAGAAAAGAAAAACCGTATTAATCATAAAACTCTGAAAAACAACCCTTGTTACTAAAACAGCTAATTAAAAATCTCTGGAATGTCAGCTGGCTGCTTCCCCCCTCCCTTCCTTATATCTCTGCTTGCTGTCTCTATAGGCACTGAAATCACGTATCAAAAAAAAAAAAAAAAAAAATTATTCCTCAGAATAGCAAAAAATGAATATAGTTCAGTCTGAATGCCTGAGAATTTTCACGTTAAAACCTGTAGCCAAAAAACTAGCTTAAAAAAAAAAAAAAATCAAAGCCAAGAAACAGAATGCCTGATAACGTGATTAGCAGAGGAGGGGGGTCAAAGGGTTTTCTCACTGCTGCAGCCAGCACACTGCTCTGAATGAGATACTGACAGAGCGCACGGAGATGTGATTTAAAGCGACAGTACCTGATACAGACAGTGAGACAGACACCCGGGAGAATACGAATCCCTCTTTTGATGATCTGTGACACATACAAGCTGCTCTGGTAACTGATAACTCACCAATTGCACTGAGCGCGGTGAGGCTCAAGGTTCTATCGCTCTGTACCGTACGCCCTGGCTGGTGCGCCGGTCACAGTAATCTGCAATAGCCTTCATCAAAATTCTCACTATCCACGTCTGATTTGACTGGGATGGCCTCCCGGTGCGTGGACAATTATTGTGAGAACTTATCCAAACAAAGCTTCTGCCCTTCACGTCTGATTTGACTGGGATGGCCTCCCAGTGCGTGAAAGTTTACTGCAGAAACTTAACCGAACAAAGCCCTCGCTTCCACAACTGGATTTTTGGGATAACCTCCCTCCAATGTGTGAAGAATATCTGCGTGGACTTATCCAAAACAAAGCTCCCGCCCTTCACGTCTGATTTGACTGGGATGGCCTCCCGGTGCGTGAAAGTTTACTGCGGGAACTTATGCAGCAATTGTCTTTTGCTATACAGCCCCCAGAAATCAGCAAGCAAAAACACAGTCACCGTTCCAACTTTCTCCCGGTTCACATAAAACATGAAACATATACAGCACAGCAGCAACCAACTCGGCTTATATCCCAGGGCTTTTGGATAAGGGTATGGACTTTTTACACAACCTGGGAATGCGGTGATGACCACGTCCGACCGGCTGGAAGTGTAGGCTAGGACTAGGCACAGGGAACATTCAGGTAAGATGACAAAGTTTTCTTACCTTACTGATGGAGCTGCAGTCTCCGTCCCGTGTGCCAAGGCCAGGGCCAACACCCCCGTCTCTCCGGTCGGCCGGGTCCTCGTGCATTTCGTCCAATGCCCCGCGTACAGGCGCCAACTGATATGGAAATTTAATTATGATAAAAATATCCTTCTGTGTTTGCTGCTTGCCATGTCCAAATCTCTATATAATGTCTTTTTGAGCGCTCAGAACGAAATGAGGACTGTCCACACGAAAGTGTCAGTATAACAGTTCGTCAAAGACATACATTTATTATTCATTCAAGGTTTTATACGTTTACAAAAAGGGGCTGGTTAATCAATTAACATACAATTAAAAGCTGCTAGATTATTGGCTGTTCTAGTGTAAATATGATAATTATGATAATCATGATTAAAAGAGCTGAAGTTGCAGAATTATTGTTTTATTCTTGTGACCTAGTTGTCTTGCATAACTATAATGTAAACAACAGATATCTAATAGGACTTTTTGTACTTCATGCATTTGTTCCTTTACGAAGGCCTTATGCAGGCCTTATGAAGGCCAGATTTCTTTAAAACGACTGATTATAGCTGGCCTAGAAATATGTGAGCACAAGGTTTTTTAGCAAGTGAGATCTATCTAACTGTGAACTGTGAATACATATATGTGAATATACTTTGAATATATGGAATACATATATATTTCCATGACAATAGCACTATGTACTTACAATTGCTAATTTTGCCTTTTTACTCAGCTAATTCTTCTCTTTTCTCTGCTCTATGTGGAAACATATTGTATTTTTCAGACTCTAAGACACACCAGACCATAAAATGTACCCCAAATTTTGGGGAGGAAAATAGAGAAAAAAATATTTTTCCTGAAGCCATAAGGCCGCCAGAGTCGGCATTAGCGCATATTGGGATCTCAGCCCAGCCGATATCTCAACCTGCGCATGCGCGGCCTCCGATGGACATTTCCCTGAAGCCCATAGCCTCAGGAAAATAGCTGCTGGTGGTGGTGTGTGCACAGATTGAGATCTCGACTGGGCTGAGATCCCAATCTGCGCATGTGTAACGGGGGCCAGGGCTGTAGTCGTGGCTAACGGTGGCTGCTTTGTTGCACCCTGGCCTCTCGCCACATAAATACATTGTCTCTGCTGAAGCGTACCTTTTAGTCCGCTCTCCTGTCCATCAGGGTCTTCTCTGGTCTGCCAGGGCTTCTTCCCTTTCATCTGCACGCAATGACAGGCATAGTCCGGATCCATTTTTAATAAAACTACTTTACTCAGTTCTTTACATAGCTCGTCCATTTCAGTCACAGGTACAGCACAAGATTCTTCACAAAGTATAGCATTTCCATTCCTTGTGCTGTCCCTTACTCCTTCAGGAATATTACAGGGTCGTACCCTCACCTTCAGTACCGCAGCGCTCTGTCTGGCCAGCCTAACCGGTTTCAGGAGTCCCCTGCCCGTTTCGCCCTGGACATTTGGAGTGGATCCCATGTAATTACCTGTCACCATGTTGATGCTGTCATGTATTCCTCATTTGCGGGACATTAAGGGAAATTCTGATAATTTGAGAACTATTACTTCTGTGGCTAAACATTTTATATCATGTCATTCTAGAGATATTTCTTCTTTTTGTGTGTATGGTATTGAAAAAAATCAACAAATTACTGCGTGGTGGAGATATGCAGCGCCGTCTTTTGACCAGAGAAGCATTCTGGATTTACAACTTGGGCACAAGGTTTCCAGATGGATTGCACAAACGAACTGAAATCATGTTTCATTATGTGTGTTTTGTTTTTTTGTTTTTTTCTTCTTCAGGAACGTTCCTGTTGTGAACACTTTTAATCTGGCTTCTGAGTTTGGGCTCCCTCTGGTGGTTGCTGCTGCTAATGGAGCTGGTCTGGCCGACAGAAGTCTATCACCTGAGGAGGATGATTGGAGATCAGGTGTTACAGACTGGGGAGATATAAATATAGATTTTGGAAATCCTTAATCCCGTTTCTTTCCATTTGGCTCTTCCAAGAACATTCAAGATTCATAACGTCTTTCATAAATCTTTGTTGAAAAGGTTTGTTGAGCCAGTAGTTCCCATGGCTGCACCCTCTGATCTTGTATTAGTTAAGGGAAATCTGTAGTAAGAAGTAGAGAAGGTATTGGATTCTCGTCTGGCTAGACGGAGACTCCAGTACTTGGTTAAGTGGAAAGGTTATGGTCAGGAGGATAATTCTTGGGTATTTTCTTCTAACATTCATGCCGAGAGATTGGTTCACCGGGCCCATCCTGATCGGCCTGGTGGCTTGGGTGAGAGTTCGGTGACCACTCCTCAAGGGGGGTACTGTTGTGAACACTTTTAATCTGGCTTCTGAGTTTCCGCTCCCTCTGGTGGTTGCTGCTGGTAATGGAGCCTGTCTGGCCGACAGAGGTCTTTCACCTGAGGAGGATGATTGGAGATCAGGTTTTACAGACTGGGGAGATATAAATAAGCAGCCTTCCCTTAGCTGTTGCCGATGATTTGGTTTTCTTCTGAGTCTTTTGGAAGTCTGCTTGCTCCCTGCTTTGTCCTGCATCTTTCAGATAAGTTATTTGTCTGTTTTTTATCTGTGGCATTTGTTCTGTTTTGCTTCTCTGATTTCTGCCTCGCTTGTGTGAGTTCAGCTTGGTTCCCTGCTGGGACTTGTGCTGGGCTCTGTGTTCATTTGCTACAGCTTATTTCAGTCATTTCAGTATTTCTAGTCCCCTGACTTTCAGTATCTGTTGTTTTGCGTCCAGTTCACACCAGAGTTCTGATTTAGTGGGGAGAGGTCGTGTGGATCAGTATTTTTGCATATCAGAAGTGTTGGAATTTTTTCTTAGGGTTTTTGCTGGATTGCAGACAGTGTCCTTTCCTGTCCTGTTCTATCTAGACAGTTTGGGCCCCAGCATTGGCTTAATCTGTTTTCTGCCTGTGTTTGTGCCTCATCTGTCTCACCGGCAATATATGTTTGGGGGCTATCTATTCCTTGGGGCTCTACTCTGGGGCAGTTAGCTTTCCCCTTCCTCTCTTTAGGCTTAGCTAACTCTTTGGCTGTGTCGAGGCGTCTAGGGCATCGTAGGTACGTCCCACGGCTAATTCTAGTTGTGTTGTCAGTTTAGGGGTCTGCAATCCGCTAAGTTACCAACCTCTCTGGGTGTCTGGTTGCCTAGCCTATTTTCTTATCTTCCTCCTCAGTTACCGAATGATAACACGTTCCTTTGCATGTCATGTGATTTAATGTGTAATCCTGATAGGTTCTTGAATTGTATAAATATGTGGAGTATTGTGATGTCTCATAAGCTTGGACAAAGATCACTTTTGTGATCGAAACATCTCGCTTTGTCATCTGGTTTGCTTGCTGATCTGTCCCAGAGCATTGATGTTTTTATGAAGAATATTATTGTCAAATAAAGGATTTCCAAATTTTAAGGAGCTGGAACATTTTCTCTTTTTTTTTCTCTGCTTGAATCAATCGTCTCACCAGGATGGAGTTACCTGCACCTGATCTTCATTGTTGGTGAGCTGGCTCTTTTTCTATTTCCCTGTATTCCTCCACCTTCCGGGTGACCTTCAGCTCCTAGGCCTTGGACGAGCTGGGCTCTTCAGATACAACGTTGCGGGGCACAACTGCCCTGTCCGGGCTCCAAGGCCCTACTGACTAAAACCCAGGAAGCTCACTAACTTACTCCGAGTTGGCCCCTCCTAACTAACTAAACCCTATTGGCCTAACTTATTCCTATCTTACTCTGTTCTATTCTATTGTGCCCCCTCTAGTGGGCTAATCTAATTCCTTCACTTACCCTATACATAACATATGTGCATTGTGTTATGCAACATATATAGCAGCATTATAAGGCATAGAAGGTAATATAGATATATACAAGCCATTACACAATATTGCAAGAAATACAAAATATATCAGACATATAAAATATACATTACATTCCACAGTATACCGTAACAAATGTACCAGCTTCTCAGGGACGTATATAAAGAGCGTGAGGCATAAATCAGTCTCTGTACCCCCCTTACAAATGCGCCGCCTCTGGCGACCCACGGCTTCAGGAAAATGGATGCAGGGAAACCAATGATGCACTCTGCTCTGCTCACCGCCGACAATGGGCCTGCAGCATTGAGACACTTCTGCTGCCGCCGGCTTCCTAAGGAAAGGTCACTGCTCCACCACGGCCACAATCCCCCTGTAAGTCTGCATTCAGACTATAAGATGCACCCCCCATTTTCCTACTAAATTTTTTGGGGAAAAAGTGCATATTACAGTCCGAAAAATATGGTAAATCATTCTCCTCTTCAACTCCTGACCCAGCTGCTCCCTTCTTCCCTGCCAGGGACTTTTACAGTGATTTATGACTCATTCAGTGAAAATAGATTTCCTGTTTCTATATGGAGTTTAGAAGGATTAAACTAGTCTGTTTGTAATCACATGATGTCATAGACCTAATGGAAAAGAGAAGAATTAGCTGGGTAGAAAGACAAAATGAGCAATTGTAAGTACACAGTGCAATAATATAATATAATGACTGCAATATATTAAGAAGATAAAAACTTTGATGGGAGTGCTTCTTTAAAGATGAAGGAATAGTGACATGGGCCCACTTCATCTGACCTAAACCCTATTGAGAACTTGTGGGCCTTTTTAATATGTAAGATTTACAGTAAAGGAAAAACAGTGCACCTCTCTGAACAGTGTCTGGGAGGCTGTGGTTGGTCCTGCCGAAAAAGTTGATCGTCAACAGATTAAGAAACTGACAGACTCCATGGTTATGACTGTTATTGAAAAGAAGCGCAGCTGTATTGGTCATTGAGGTTTTTTTTTATTATTTTTGTATATTTCGAGTTGTTTGGTAATTATTCTCACGTTAACAGATTAAAATAAACAATTGAGATGGGAAATTTTACATTTTTCATTTAGTTGCACAATAATTCTGTACACTAATAGTTGCCCATAATTATACACACATTCTCCTAAGAAAGACAAAACCTCACTTTTTTACTTTCTTAAATATTTGGATTTCAGCTTTATGAACCTTTTAAATTTACCGACAGCACTGTAGTTATACACAACATAGCTCAAAAAAATTAACACTTGCACATCACAGTATAACCCCAAGTTAATTACACTTTGAATCAATTTCACCTGATTTGGTGCAAATGAAAGTGATAACTAATATAGTGGAAAGGCAATAGTAAGACAAACCGCAAAAGAATGGTTTTGTAGGTGGTAGCACTCAAGGTAGTGTCCTTGTCAGCATGAGGAGGAACCTGCTGTTTATTCATGTTACACAGTCGATCCAGCTTCTCCACTATGGCACATTCACATATGCTGTAGCTAGAAGGTTTGATGTGTCTCACAGCACAGTCTCAAGAACATGGAGCAAACATCAGGGCACAGAATGCAAAGGGACAGCCTCACAGAGGTGTAAAATGGCATCAATCCAGCAGCAGGACTGCTCTCTGCTTATCTGTGCAAGCAGAACCAATAGGAGCACTACTGGAATCTTACAAATTGTTAGAAACATACTCAATGAGGGTGGCATGAGAGCTTGACATCCTCTAGTGGAACCTGTGCTTTCAGCACAGCACCGTGCAGCTCCTTTGGTGTAAACTAGAGAATTGGTGACCTTTTCTTACTCATCATCTTCACATTGAGGAGTTATAACAAATATGAAAGAGTTGGGAGATACCATGGTGGACGTTATGCTGCCTACAACATAATCCACCATGACTAGTTTGACAGTGAATCAGTGATGGTCTGGAGAGGAATATCTTTGGAGAGTTACACAAACCACCACGATAGCCAATGATTGCTGTTAGGTATCAGGGTGAAATCCCAAGAGCTACTGTCAGACCTAACACTGTGCAGTAGACCCTGGTTCCTCCTGGTGCAATATAAGTCCTAGCCTTTTATGACCAGATTGTGTAGGCCGTTTCTGGAAAAGAAAGGCATTGACGTCATTGCCTGTCCATGACGGTCCCAAGATCTGAATACAACTGAGGACTTCTAGAACATTATTATTATATCTAAGACACTCAGTAGCGCCAGTGATTGTCCAGGAGCTCACTGGCAAAGTCAACCAGATCTGTGAAGAGTTTCCCCAGAACACCGTTTGCCTTAGGGTTAGTAGTACATATTGAACTTCATGATAGTGGTAAAATTTCTTTGATATGACTTGCGTTTATTTGTGAAAAAAATGGAAATTTGGCGAAAATTTTGAAAATTTCACAATTTTTCAACTTTGAATTTTCATGCACTTAAATCACACAGATATGTCACCCAAAATACTTAATAAGTAACATTTCCCACATGTCTATATTACATCAGCATAATTTTGGAACCTCATTTTTTTTTGTTAGGAAGTTATAAGGGTTAAAAGTTGATCAGCGATTTCTAATTTTTAAACATCATTTTTTTTTTAGGGACCACATCACATTTGAAGTCAATTTGAGGGGTCTATATGATAGAAAATACCCAAAATTGTGACACTATTCTAAAATCTGCACCCCTCAAGGTGCTCAAAACCACATTCAAGAAGTTTATTAACCATTCAGGTGCTTCACAGGAATTTTTGGAATGTTTAAAAAAAAATAAACATTTAACTTTATTTCACAAAAAATTTACTTCAGATACAGTTTGTTTTATTTTCCCAAGGGTAACATGAGAAATTGGACCCCAAAAGTTGTTGTACAATTTGTCCTGAGTATGCTGATACCCCATATGTGGGGGAGAACCACTGTTTCGGCGCACAGTAAAGCTCGTAAGGGAAAAAGTGCCGTTTGACTTTTTCAACGCAGAATTAGCTGAAATTGAGATCGGACGCCATGTCACGTTTAGAGAGCCCCTGATGTACCTAAACAGTGGAAACCCCCCAATTCTTACTCCAACCCTAACCCCAACATGCCCCTAACCATAATCCCATCCCTAACCATAACACTAACCACAAGCCTTGCCCTAACACATACATAACCCTAATCCCAACCCTAACCCTAATCCCAACCCTAATCCCAACCCTAACCCTAATCCCAACCCTAACCCTAATACAAACCTAACCCCAACTCTAGCACCAACCCTAACCCAAACTTTAGCACCAACCCTAAACCTAACTTTAACCCCAACCCTAACACTAATGGGAAAATGGAAATAAATACATTTTTTTAATTTTATTATTTTTCTCTAACTAAGGGGGTGATAAAGGGGGGTTTCATTTACTATTTATAGCGGGTTTTTATAGCGGATTTTTATGTTTGGCAGCTGTCACATGCTACAAGATGCTTTTTATTGCAAAAAATAGTTTTTGCCTCACCACATTTTGAGAGCTATAATTTTTCCATATTTTGGCCCACAGAGTCATGTGAGGTCTTTTTTTTTGCGGGACGAATTAAAATTTTTATTGGTACCATTTTCGAGCACATGACATTTTTTGATCCCTTTTTATTATGATTTTTGGAAGGCAGAATGAACAAAAAACAGCAATTCATGAATTTCTTTTGGGGTCAGTACGATTACAGCGATACCTCATTTATATCTTTTTTGATGTTTTGGCGCTTTTATACAATAAAAACTATTTTATATAAAAAATAATTATTTTTGCATCGCTTTATTCTGAGAGCTATAACTTTTTTATTTTTTCGCTGATACCGCTGTATGGCTGCTCGTTTTTTGCGGGACAAGATGACGTTTTCAGCGGTACCATGTTTATTTATATCCTTCTTTTTGATTGCGTGTTATTCCACTTTTTGTTCGGTGGTATGATGATAAAGCTTTGTTTTTTTACTTTTCTTTATGGGGTTCACTAAAGGGGTAAACTAGTGGGACAGTTTTATAGGTCGGGTCGTTACGGATGCGGCGATGCTAAATATATGTACTTTTATTGTTTAGATTTTTTAATTAAAATATTTATTTATTGATCTAATAAATATTACTTTTTATTATTTTTATATTTTTTAAATATTTTTACAATAATTTAATTTTTTTTAATTTAATTCTAACTTTTACACTGTATCCCACTATGGGACACTCATTTTCTGCAGGCTGATCGCTTATATAACATGCAGATCTGCATGCCATATAAGCTGTCAGCGCTGCAGCGATTTGTCACTAACCTCAGAGACTTCCTGACATGCACTGCGCATGACAGGAAGTCTCTGAGCTCTGGTAACCCAGATGTCATCATGACGACATCAGGTTACCATGGGAGCGATCGTGACCCCGCATCATGCCGCGGGGTCTCTAATCCAAAGGCATAGGGGCTGTCAGAGCTGACAGCCCATCTGCCTGCTCCGGAACGCTGCAATCATGTTTGATCGCAGTGTTCCGGGGGTTAAAGTGCCGGGAGCGGTCCATGACTGCTCCTGGCACTTAGTGCTGGGTGTCAGCTGTAAGAATCAGATGACAAACGGCGATGATCAGCCACGCTCCCCCCCGTGAGTGCAGCTGATCGCCTATGACGTACTATCTCGTCCATGGGCATTAAGGCCCAGGGCACATGGACGGGATAGTACGTCCAATGTCAGAAAGGGGTTAATTTTTTATTTTTAATCTTTTTGGAATCTAGGCTTCAATTGGTTTATGGTTTTACTTTCCATTGTCCAGTCAATTTCTCACCTAATTACACAATTTATGTCAGTAAAGATTTTCAGCTTGAATCTTTTCTTCATTGAGATTCAGTGCTTGAGTTAAGTGTTTTTTTGGAGCAGTGTAGTTGCATAACTGGCATTGGGTACCTATGTGATTGTGATGACATTTGGTTAGGAAACATTTCCATTCCAAATCATTGCATTGTCTTTTAATCTGTAACGTTGTATAACATGTTTTGTACAAAGAATTGTTATTCTATCTTAAATCTAGGACCATGTTAATCTGGTAATCTGGCCCTAGAAAATGAAGCTTTTGGAGTTACTTGAATCATCTGAAACTCACCTGAAATTGTATTACTAATTCTGACAAAAATACTTTCAAAGTCGGCAAAATCACTCCATGAGGACTGGAACATATGCATGAAACTGTTCACGAAGAGGTTTTCCATTCTGTAAAATATGAAATTAAGCATGATATTAAGGCTAAGTGCACACGATCAGGAATAATTGCGTTTTTTTCGCGGTTTTTTCCGCGGTTTTCCGCGGTAAAAACGCGATAAAAACGCAAGCATTAAGCATCCTATACATGTTAATTGATTCCGCATGTTTTGGCCACATGTTGCGTTTTTTTCCGCGAAAAAAACGCTTTGCGGAAAAAATAGCAACATGTTCATTAATTTTGCGGAATGTAAGCAGTTCATGTGCGGTGGTACCCAGGGTCTGGAGGAGAGGAGACTCTCCTCCAGGCCCTGGGTACCATATCCCTGGTAAAACAATAATTAAAATAAAAAATAATGATATTCTCACCTTCCGGCGGCCCCCGCAGCCTTCCCGCGGCCCCCGCAGCCTTCCCGCCTTCAGCGACGCTCCCGGCAACTTCCGGTCCCAAGAGTCCTTTGCGAGAATCACCCAGATGGCATAGCGGTCTCGCGAGATGCACGTCATCGGTGTGATTTGTCGCAAAGCACTCCTGGGACCGGAGTTGCCGGGAGCGTCGCTGAAGGCGGGAAGGCTGCGGGGGCCGCGGGAAGGTGAGAATATCATTATTTATTATTTTTTTTATTATTTTTACATTACATCTTTTTACTATTGATGCGACATAGGCGGCATCAATAGTAAAAAGTTGGTCACACTTGTCAAACACTATGTTTGACTCGTGTGACCAACCTGTCAATCAGTTTTCCAAGCGATGCTACAGATCACTAGGAAAACGCTAGCATTCTGCAAGCTAATTACGCTTGCAAAACGCTATTATTCTGGCGGGAATCAGCATACAAAAAACGTGCGTATTTCCTGCGGGAGAAGTGCGGGATTGCCGCGGAAATTTCCGCGGCAATTCCGCAACGTGTGAACTTAGCCTAATGTAGATTTGGGCATTTAATACATTCTTTGAATTTTGAGGTCATGTCATTTTTTCTAACAAACTAACAGCATAACTTGTGAAAGTAGCTGTGGTATAGATGATTTCAGGGGAGAGAATGACTGAATGTTAGGGTCTGCGGAACGCACCAAATATATATAGTAGAGAGGTGCGTTCGCAGCCCGGGGTCCACCGTGCAAGCGAAGCCTGCTGCTAGTAGAAATGGCGCGAGAAGCAAACTCTGTTATCCCGCAGAGTTGCCCAAATAAACGCCGTAATGCGCTGTGGCAATAAGTGCGAACTCTGTTAATCCACAGAGACGCTAGAAGAGAGCCACAGCGCTATATGGCGATGTGTGCGTACTCACTGAAACAACTGAGTCGCAAAGAAAACACGCTAGGGCGCTGTCTAGCGTTGAAAGCGAACCCTGTTACGTCACAGGGCCGCTAAAGAAAAGAACTGTGTCCTGTCAGGCTCTCAGGTACACATTTAAGTGCTAAGCGTACATAATGTGTGATCGTGTGCTAATGTCCTCGCGGGAGTCACCCGCAATCTATGGCGTCTGAACGCCAGACCCTGATTACGGCAATCAAACTCCTCACCGGTTATGCCGGTAATCTAGGGCATCTAGGACACCGACCCTGACCAGCTAGCACACAAAACTCCTCACCGATTAAGTCGGTATTCTAGTGGCTTATTTCAGCCGGGTCCCTAACCACACACACGCATGACCACACTGGCGCATAGCATAAAATGGTTGATACTAGCGCATGGCGGCCAAGCCATGCTACCCTTTTATAGCAACCGCCACAGGACCTTCCAGGAACAAGGACCAATGAGAACCTGTTCAGAAGACTAGCAGTAACAGGGCCTTCCTGGCGGGCCAATAGAAGCTGCTGCAGTACCTGAGCATGTGACCCCTGATCTCCAATGAGAGATCTCACTCTGGGCACGCTCAGAAGGGAAAATGCAGGACTTTGTCCCAAAGACGTCTGCTCCAGAACTGGCTATAATAGCAGAGCCAGGAAAAGCAGCAGCAAGTCACTGCCCAGTAGTGGAGTGGGCAAGACGCCTGGAACGACGTCTCTGCTGAGGAGAATCCACTGCGGCCGGAGACGAATGGGAGACCGCAGCGGCACTGGTTCGAGACTCCCCCTGTGCAGGAGCGGGAACTCGAACCCTAACACTGAATGTTTTCAAGCTTTTTATTGAAAAAAATGTATGGAATGGACAAGGCAACTGTTAGGTGGATTCTTAACTGGCTTAGTGATCGGTCCCAAAGAGTGGTCGTAAATGGCTGCACATCCAGTTGGAAGAATGTCTCTAGTGGGGTACCACAGGGCTCTGTCCTGGGCCCAGTATTGTTCAACATCTTTATCAATGATTTAGATAAAGGAATTGAGGGTAAGCTGATTAAATTTGCTGATGACACAAAGCTAGGAGGGGTAGCTAATACTAGAGAAGATAGACAGAGGATTCAAAAAGATATAAATAAACTGGAGCAGTGGGCAGCAACTAACAGAATGGTTTTTAACAGGGAAAAATGCAAAGTACTACATCTGGGAAATAAAAATGAAAAAAGCATATACAGAATAGGAGGAATAGGGCTAAGCAACAGCACATGTGAAAAAGACTTGGGTATACTAATATATATAATTATTATATATAATATATAGATGACAGACTGAACATGAGTCAACAGTGTGATGCCGCAGCAAAAAAGGCAAATACAATTCTAGCATGTATTAACAGAAGCATACAGTCTAGATCACGTGTAGTCATTATTGCCCTCTACTCCTCTTTGGTCAGACCTCATCTGGAATACTGTGTCCAGTTTTGGGCACATTTTAAAAAAGACATCAACAAACTGGAGCAAGTTCAGAGAAGAGCCACCAGAATGGTGACCGGTCTGCAAACCATGTCCTATGAGGAACGGTTGCAGGATTTGGGAATGTTTAGCTTGCAAAAAAGAAGACTGAGAGGAGACGTAATAGCTGTCTACAAATATCTCAAGGGCTGTCACATTGTAGAAGGATCATCTTTATTCTCATTTGCACAAGGAAAGACTAGAAGCAATGGGATGAAACTGAATGGGAGGAGACACAGATTAGATATTAGAAAAAACTTTTTGACATTTAGATCAGTGAGTGGAACAGGCTGCCAGGAGAAGTGGTGAGTTCTCCTTCAATGGAAGTCTTCAAACAGAGGCTGGACCGATATCTGTCTGGGATGATTTAGTGAATCTTGCTTTGAGCAGGGGGTTGGACCAGATGGCCCAGGAGGTCCCTTCCAACTCTATCATTCTATGATTCTATAAGCTTGATTTCTTAGCGCTAAAACATCTGATTACTACAAAGCAGATAGCATTTTTATTGCAGTTCTAGGGCCTATACAGCGATAACTGTAGAATCATTAGTAAAATTGTCCTGACAGGTTCCCTTTAAAGAAGTTTCTAGGAAAGTCATTGACTTTCACTGTTTCCTGATTTTAGCAATTAATTACTTGATTCTAATAATTCTTTACTTATTCCATGTATGGCTAAGTTCACATGTCAAGTAATCGTCTGCTGAATCAGTTTTCCATTGAATCCAATGTAAAAAAAAGTTGCAATCCATTTTTTTTTTTATAGACAGAAAAGTTTTGTCTGATAATTTTGTTCTATTAGGAGATAAGACACTGTATTGTCAGCTTAACCCTTCACAAAATTGCTTGCGTTTTTGTTTTTTTGTTTTTTGCTCCCCTTCTTACTAGAGACATAACTTTCTTATTTTTCAATATGGTGATATAAGTGCTTAATTTTTTGTGGGACGAGTTGTACTTTTGAACAACACCATTTATTTTAAAATTGCTGTGAAATGGCAAAAAGTGCAATTCCACAATTGTTTTTTGGGCTTTTTTTTGCCATATTCATTAAATGCTAAAAGTGACCTGCCATTATGACTCTCCAAATCATTATGATTTTGAGATACCAAACATGTATAGGTTCTTTTTTATTTAGGTAGTAAAAAAAAATCCAAATTTTGTAGAAAAATGATACCATTTTCCGAGACCGGTAGTGTCTACATTTTTCGTGTCATGATCTGGGGTTGGGTGAAGGTTTATTCTTTGTGCGCCGAGCTGATGTTTTTATTGATATCATTTTGGGATAGATATGATGTTTTGATCGCCCGTTATTGCATTTTATTGCAATGTTGCGGGGATCAAAAAATGGAATTCGGGCAGTATGATTTTTCTTCTCATTAAGCCGTTTTCCGATCCGAATAATTGTTTTTATATTTTGATAGATCTGGTATTTGTGAACGCAGCGATGCCAAATATGTGTTTTTTCTTATTGTTTTATTTTGAATGGGCAAAAGGGAGGTGATTTGAACTTTTTTTATTTTTTTTTACATTTTTTAAAACATTTCTTTTCTACTTTATACTGGCTTTAAAAAGTCTCCTCAGGAGACTTGAAACTGCGATCATCTGATTGCTTGTACTACACATAGCAGGGCTCCAGACCTGCTATGTGTAGCAGAAATCATCATCTCCTATGAATGCCGGCCACGGGCGGCTTTCCTAGAAGAGAACTACAATGACAAGCACAGAGGTCTTCTGTAAACCCCGTTGTCATGCTAACTTATCTGGCGACCCGCAATCATGTGACGGGGCGCCGATGGTAGGGGTTTGTGATGCGCAGCCACTTTGCATGAATTAAATGCCACTGTCACAGATTGAAAATGGCATTTAACATGCTAACAGCCACAGGTGGATCACGATTCCACCAGCGGCAGATAGGGGCTCAGCGCTGGGGCCCGCATAAAAAGGAGGGACACGACCCATGACGTACCTATACATCATGGGCCATTAAGGGGTTTAAGGGTTTTTCTACTAATTGCACAACCCCTTCTCAATTCCTATATACCCCTGTATAAAATATAAATGGCTTTTACCCACCTCCGGTGTCAGACACCAGTTCCAGAGATGATGGCACATGTGCCATACAGCCAATCAGCTGCCACTCCACTCTCACATCCTTTGGACGAAACTGACACCTAGAAGAAGTGAGACCTGCTGCTGTTTTCTGACTCATTGGAATGTCAGTTACATCCAGTCAATGTGAGAGTGAAGCAGCCGCTGATCGGCTGCGTGGCTCACATCACATAACGTCTGAGAGAGCCGCAACCGTCATCACTGGAATGGTGTTGACACGAACAACTTGGCAAGTAGTAGTGTAAAAAAAGTTTTAAAATTCTCATGAACTGTGAAATACAATAATTTCAAACTTCACATGTCTGGTATTTAATGCCAAGTACATGTTTAATATTTTTTTGCTTTTTATACTTACGCTTTTGTGTAGTTCAAGATGAAGTCAACTCCCTTTCACTATCAAACTGTATGTCATGGGGCAAATCACTATGAGAGTGAGCATCAATACTCAATGGGAAGCCAGGATGCCATTCTTTCCACCTGTGGAACATAAGATCACTGTTAATATTAGAAGATAATCTCATTAGTAAAATCCAAATGTTATAAAATAAAAGATAAAAAGTATGCTGATATAATCAATGTTTCAGTAATGTCATGTTATCATACATGTTAGCTGTTTGGGCCTTAGCTGCTTGGCTGGACTCAAAGTTTTAAAAAGCCATCCTATTAAAGCACCATTACAATTAATTTCTAAAATATGATAGGGTAAAAATTAGACAAGCACTGGCGCCCAACAAAATTCATTATACTGACAAAAAATAGGTTCAGCAAGAACCACAAACGTAATTAGCCTACATTTTTGTGAGGTGATTTTGGTGTCCTTGGGAAGTGAATTTTGATATTCTACTCACATCTGTACCACAAGTAACACATAAGTTACAAAGACCCTGATCATGAATGATCTGGCTTCGTACTACTGCTCTGAGTCATGTCGCTGGTGGAGGGGACTCTGCTGACATTCCAACCTTTTATTGTAATAAATGAAAAATTTGTTTTTCTGCTAGGCAGCATGAATGTCGCTGAGCTTTAATCAGTATTTTTATTCACGTTAATTAGGTCTTGCTGACCAGCCCATGTCTGAGAAAAGTGTTTGTGGGTCAATATCAGAGCACAACGCCCTATTTAAATCTCTCCCTGACATCCTCATCCTGCCTGTTGCCAGTTATGTGCTGGTTATATTATATTAGATATTAAGATCTTGTATAGAGTATTAGATTCTGCTCCGGCTGATGGAATTCAGATTGGTTATTCAGTTATTTGACTGGCATTTTACTACTGTATTATATTACCTGGATCGATGGATTTGGCTCTGGACTACCTGACACCCTCACTTGCCTGTTTGAGTTTGTCCTTGAATACATCATTCTTGCTTTAAAGGGAATCTGTCACCGTAAATTGGCGGGATATTTAAATGATGGCAGTCAGGTCAGATGGGCGGTATTTTGGGTACTTGCCTTAACATGTTGTTCGCTGCTGTCTCCATTATTTCTGGGAATTGTAGTCGTTGCCCTCCATATAACGAGCCAGCGCATTGCAATCTTGAATTGCGCACGCGCAGTATGCTTTGCCTGCAGATTGCAATGCGCAGGAGCGTTCTATGGAGGGTAATCCATAAATTTCTCTTCAGCATGCTAGGTGCTGAAGGAGTTAATCAGCCATGTTATGGACGGATTTGTAGGTGCGTAGGTAAGAGATGAGCGGGAGGCCTACTCACCATATCTCCACATCAAGGGTGTGACTGGGATGTTAAATGTACAGCCACTGGTTTTCTTCTCTGTGTTGTGGTTTGGAGAGGAAAGACTCCAAATGGTGGCTCCAGGTGAAGCTGAAGACACATGGTGGTCTGAGTGGGCGAATCCCTCAGACATATAGAGTTTGCCATATGTTATCTTTTTGTTTTATGGGCAGCACGGTGGCGCAGTGGTTAGCACTGCAACCTTGCAGTGCTGGAGTCCTGGGTTCAAATCCCACCAAGGACAACATCTGCAAGGAGTTTGTATGTTCTCCCTGTGTTTGCGTGGGTTTCCTCCCACGCTCCAAAAAAACATACTGATAGGGAATCTAGATTGTGAGCCCCATCGGGGACAGCGATGATAATGTGTGTGCTGTGGAATATGTTAGCACTATATAAAAATAAAGATTATTATTATTGTTATGCCAGAAAGGCTCTGTTTACTTTGCTGAACCCTGCTATGGTTTATACTGTTTCACAATAAACCAGCAGGTGATTTACCACAAGAAGCGTTCCTGTGTCTACCCTTGGAAGCAGAAGAGTAAGTCAACCCCTCACAATGCCCTCATAACAGTGTTTGGCCACTCTGTCACACAGAAACCCAAGAGGTAAGGGCACTGACTTCCACCTCCGAAGCGGCAAACAATGTTATTTCACAAACACATACATGTGTGCATTTTGATGAACTATTGGATGGCAGAGGGCACTCTACTGTCTGTGTCTGCCCCTGCTGTCACTGTTTCAGAGCATTTCCTATTTGACATGCCCTGTCCATCAGAAGCTTACTGGCGAAAGGAAGTAGTAAGAAGAAATTTAATCTTTAGCATACCTGTACTGTTTTTGTCTATCTTCCAACTCCTTTCTTCTGTGTTGCTTGTGAATTTGTGTTACATCATGCATAAACAATTTCGCTGTTAAAAAGAAGAAAGAAGAAAACACAAAGTTCTTGTTAAGGATACTTATGGTGCGCACACTCAGGTGCTAGGAATAAGGAATGAGTTTGACCAAATTATACCCTTTAATCAACACACATAATGCTCAAGACAGGGTGCCTGTCACTACTGCAAGCTGGACCCAAAGAGAGGGCACCATAAAGTAGATGACTGATTCCCTTTAAAGGGAATCTGTCAGTAGGATATACCCTCCTGAGCCATCTATATGGGCATGTAGGTCATAGAAAGTTGAATAAAATGATACCTTGGTATCTGCGATTCAATGTCTTATTCCAGAGAAATCCACAATTTTCTTATATGCAAATGAGCTGTTAAGATCAATGGGCTTGACATTGCTCTCCCTGAGAATCTGCCTCCAGAGCTTATTCTAAATGAAAGGTCGTGTTACCAGTGTTAGGGTCCCGTCACACTCTTCAATGTTCCAGCGAGCACACCAACGATACGACGTGGATGGGATCGCATGGACATCGTTAGCTGATCGCTGGTGAGCTGTCACATGGCAGACTCACCAGCGATCAGGACCAGCGAGCATGCTGGTATCCAATGTACACATCGGGTAACTAAGCACATCTAAAGGCTGACACTTTGCACTCATAATCACACACAACTCTGTTAACTCTGATGTACTGTTTCAGTTCTGATCTCAATGCAGAGCCATTTCTTTTGTGTGTTACTTTTGTAAGGTGAAAACTTGAGGATATAACAAGACAAATATAAAATAGAGTATTCTAGTCTACCATCAGCTATGCGTCCTGTAGCAGTTTTTCTTGAACTACCCTCTTTTAAAGAATAGCATTATGGTGAAGAACAAAGTGATAACAATGATGAAGATTTTGAAATTAAAGATTTCTCAGCTCATAAGGAATTTGACCAGCATGAGTTGAACGATTTGACATGAGATTTGAAACTATCAAAAAAGGCTTCAGCATGCCTAGCATTAAGACTGACTGAGAAAAACTTTCTTGAAAAGAAGCAAAGGTATCCTACTTTCGATCCAGAGAAAGTGCATTTCTGAAAAACTTTAGAAGTAACAGTGGCTTTGAGTATTGCCATAACATACATGCTTTAATTGAGGAATTACGAATTCCAATCTATATCTCAAATGGATGGCAATTCTTCACCGATAGCTCAAAGCTCAGCTTAACCCCTTCATGACCCAGCCTATTTTGACCTTAAAGACCTTGCCATTTTTTGCAATTCTGACCAGTGTCCCTTTATGAGGTAATAACTCAGCAACGCTTCAACGGATCCTAGCGATTCTGAGATTTTTCTATTGTGACATATTGGGCTTCATGTTAGTGGTAAATTTAGGTCGATAATTTTTGCATTTATTTGTGAAAAAAATGGAAATTTGGCAAAAATTTTGAAAATTTTGCAATTTTCAAATTTTTAATTTTTATTCTGTTAAACCAGAGAGTTATATGACACAAAATAGTTAATAAATAACATTTCCCACATGTCTACTTTACATCAGCACAATTTTGGAAACAAAATTTTTCTTTTGTTAGGAAGTTATAAGGGTTAAAAGTTGACCAGCGATTTCTCATTTTTACAACAAAATTTACAAAACCATTTTTTTTACGGACCACCTCACATTTGAAGTCACTTTGAGGGGTCTATATGGCAGAAAATACCCAAAAGTGACATCATTATAAAAACTACACCCCTCAAGCTACTCAAAACTACATTCAAGAAGCTTATTAACCCTTCAGTTGCTTCACAGGAACTAAAGCAACGTGGAAGGAAAAAATGGACATTTTAATTTTTCCAACAAATATTTTCTTTTAGCATCCATTTTTTCATTTTTACATGGGCAAAAGGATAAAATGGATTCTAAAATTTGTTGGGCAATTTCTCCTGAGTACACAGATACCTAATATGTGGTCATAAACCACTGGGCACACGGCAGGGCTTAGAAGGGAAGGAGCGCAATTTGACTTTTTGAATGGAAAATATGCTGGAATATTTAGCGGTTGCCATGTCGCATTTGGAGAGTCCCTGTGTGCCTAAACATTGGAGCTCCCCCACAAGTGACCCCATTTTGGAAACTAGTCCCCCCAAGGAACTTATATAGATTCATAGTGAGCACTTTGAACCCCAGGTGCTTCACAAATTGATCCGTAAAAAAAAGAAAGTACTTTTTTTTCACAAAAATTTTCTTTTAGCTTAGTTTTTTCATTTTCACATGGGCAACAGGATAAAATGGATTCTAAAATTTGTTGGGCAATTTATCCTGAGTACACAGATATCTCATATGTGGTCATAAACTACTGTTTGGGCACACGGCAGGGCCCAGAAGGGAAGGAACGCCATTTGACTTTTTGAATGGAAAATTAGCTCCAATCATTAGCGGACACCATGACGTGTTTGGAGAGCCCCTGTGTGCCTAAACAGTGAAAAAAAAACCCACATGTGACACTATTTTGGAAACTAGACCCCTTATGGAACTTATCTAGATGTGTTGTGAGCACTCTGAACCCCCAAGTGCTTCACAGAAGTTTATAACGCAGAGCAGTTAAAATAAAAAAATCATTTTTTTTCCTCAAAAATGATTTTTAGACGGTTATTTTTTATTTTCACAAGGGTAACAGGAGAAATTGGACCACAAAAGTTGTTGTGCAATTTGTCCTGAGTACACCAATACCCCATATGTGGGGGGAACCACTGTTTTGGAGCATGGGAGAGCTCAGAAGGGAAGGAGCGCTATTTTGGAATGCAGACTTGATGGAATGTTCTGCGGGCGTCATGTTGCATTTGCAGAGCCCCTGATGTGCCTAAACAGTAGAAACCCCCCACAAGTGACCCCATTTTGGAAACTAGACCCCCCAAGGAGCTTATCTAGATGTGTAGTAAGCACTTTGAACTTCACAGAAGTTTATAAACGCAGAGCAGTGAAAATAAAAAAAATCATTTTTGTTCCTCAAAAATCATTTTTTAGCCCGCTATTTTTTATTTTTCCAAGGGTAACAGGATAAATTGGACCCCAAAAGTTGTTGTCCAGTTTTACCTGAGTACGCTGGTGCCCCATATGTGGGGGGGAACCACTGTTTAGTGCGCATGGCAGGGCTCAGAAGGGAAGAAGCGCCATTTAACTTTTTTAATTGAAAATTAGCTCCAATCGTTAGCGGACACCATGTCATGTTTGGAGAGCCCCTGTGTGCCTAAACTTTGGAGCTCCCCCACAAATGACCCCATTTTGGAAACTAGACTCCCTAAGGAACTTATATAGATGCACAGTGAGCATTTGAACCCCCAGGTGCTTCACAGAAGTTTATAACGCAGAGCCATGAAAATAAAAAATCATTTTTTTTCTCAATGTTTACAGGAGAAATTGGACCCCAAAAGTTGTTGTCCAGTTTGTCCTGAGTACGCTGGTACCCCATATGTGGGGGGAACCACTGTTTGTGCACACGTCGGGGCTCGGAAGGGAAGTAGTGACGCTTTGAAATGCCGACTTGATGGAATGGTCTGCGGGCATCTTGTTACGTTTGCAGAGCCACCGATGTGCCTAAACAGTAGAAACCCCCCACAAGTGACCCCATTTTGGAATCTAGACCCCCCAAGGAACTTATCCAGATGTGTCATGAGCACCTTGAACCCCCACGTGCTTCACAGAAGTTTATAATGCAGAGCCATGAAAATAAAAAATCATTTTTTTCCTCAAAAACTGATTTTTTTAACCCGCAATTTTTTTTTTCACAAGGGTAACAGGAGAAATTGGACCCCAAAATTTGTTGTACAGTTTGTCCTGAGTACACTGGTACCCCATATGTGGAGGGGAACCACTGTTCGGACACACATTGGGGCTCGGAAGGGAAGTAGTGATGTTTTGAAATGCCGACTTGATGGAATGGTCTGCGAGTGTCATGTTACGTTTGCAGAGCCCCTGATGTGCCTAAACAGTAGAAACTCCCCACAAGTGACCCCATTTTGGAAACTAGACCCCGCAACAAACTTATCTAGATGTGTGGTGAGCACTTTGAACCCCCAAGGGCTACACAGAAGTTTATAAGGACTGGCATGAAAATAAAAAAATCATATTTTTTCCACAAACATGATCTTTTAGTCCCCGATTTTTTAATTTTCCCAAGGGTAACAGGAGAAATTAGACCTCAAAAGTTGTTGTCCAATTTGTCCTGAGTACGCTGATATCCCATATGTGGGGGGAACCACTGTTTGGGCACACGTCGGGGCTCGGAAGGGAAGTAGTGACGTTTTGTAATGCCGACTTGATGGAATGGTCTGCTGGCGTCATGTTACGTTTGCAGAACCCATGATGTACCTAAACAGTAGAAACCCCAAAGTGACCCCATTTTGGAAACTAGATCCCCCAAGGAACTCCTCTAGATGTGTGGTGAGCACTTTGAATCTCCAAGTTACTCACAGAAGTTTATAACGCAGAGCCGTAAAAATAAAAAATATTTTTTTTTTCCACAAAAATAATTTTTTTAGTCCCTAATTTTTTTTCCCAAGGGTAATAAGAGAAATTAGACCCCCAAAGTTGTTGTGCAATTTTTCCTGAGTACGCTGATACCCCATGTGTGGGGGTAAACCACTGTTTGGGCACACGTCGGGCTCGGAATAAAGGGAGCACTGTTTGACTTTTTGAACTCAAAATTTGCAGGAATCAATGGTGGCGCCATGTCGCATTTGGAGACCCCCTGATGTGCCTAAATAGTGGAAACCCTTCAATTCTAACTCCAACCCTAACGCCAACAGACCCCTAACCACAACCCTAAACCCTACACACCCCTAACCCTAATCCAAACCCTAACCATAACCCTAACCCCAACACACCCCTAACTCTAATCCCAACCCTAACCATAACCCTAACCACTAGCTTAACCCTAATCCCAACCCTAACCCAAAAAAAACACCCCTAACACTAATCCTAACTCTAACCCTAACCACAAGCCTAACACTAATCCCAACCCTAACCCAAATACCAACCGTAACCCTAATTCTAACCGTAACCCTAATTCTAACCCTAACTGTTATGTTTTGGTAGCTGAGGAGATCAGGCAAAAACGGCAATACACCAGAGAGGTTGGAATCTACTGGATTGCAGTACCCTGACTAACCACCACAACTAAAGGCAGCCGTGGAGCGTTCCTACGTTGGTCCTAGACGCCTCGTCACAGCCTGAGAGGCTAACTACACCTAAAGATAGAAAGAGGAAAGCTATCTGCCCCGGAGCAGATCCCCAAAGAACATAGGAAGCCCCCAAACATGTAATGGCGGTTAGACAAGAGGAAATACAGACACAGACAGAAAATAGTATGAGCAAACGCTGGGGCCCAATCTGCCTAGACAGAAAAGGATAGGAAGGATACTTACTGCAATCCCAAAAAACCCTAAAAAAGCCAACGCTACTAATTGCAAAAACACCTGAGATCACACGACCTCTACCACCTAAATTAGTTCTCTGGTGTAACAAAACTAAGCCGCAGCCACAGAAAAAACTGGAAAAGGCAAATGAACAAACAACAGTGGCTCCAGAGGAACCGAGAGTAGCCCAAGCCCCCCGGGGAGGGAACCTGGCCAACCTCACAGAAATGCAGAGAAATATGGAAATGGCAAGCACAAAAACAAAAAAACAGAAAATATCTTATCTGAGAGCAGGAGAAGAGGCAAGACTCAGCAAGCTTCCAAGTGAACCAGGAAACAACGTTGAGACAAGAACAATTGATCACCGGCAACCATGATGGGGGGAAACCTCCCTTATATCCAGCCAGTCTGTGTTTCCTGATTGCCATTCCTCATTGAATGGTTCAGTACTGTTTGTAACCACCAGAGGGAGCTTCTGTTCAGAATTCATTTCTAAAACATTCATAACACCTAACCCTTATTCTAACCCTAATAATAACCTTAATACTAACCCTAAGGCTAACCCTAAGGCTAACCCTAACCCTAGTTCTAACCCTAACCCTAATAGAAAAATAAAAATATATATTTTCTTTATTTTATTATTTGTCCCTACCTATGGGGGTAATAAAGGGTGCATTTATTTACTTTTTTTATTTTGATCACTGTGAGAGTTTATCACAGTGATCAATATAAATGGAATCTGCTGGCCGGTGGGCGCACTGCGCATGCGCCCGCCATTTTCCAAGATGGCGGCGCCCATGAAGAATCCCGGACGGATGCCCGGACGGACCCAGGGACATCGGAGGACCGGGAGAGGTGAGGGGGGATCGGAAGGAGGGGGAGCGGAGGGGAGCAAATAGTGACGGCGGTGACCGAACGCCGCCGTCATTCGGTGTGGAGGGGGTCGGATCTCGGTGTACAGCCATGGCAGATGCTATTGCAGCATCGGCCATGGCTGGATTGTAATATTTCACCAAATTTCATTGGTGAAATATTACAAATCGCTCTGATTGGCTGTTTCACTTTTAACAGCCAATCAGAGCGATCGTAGCCACGTGGGGGTTAAGCCAACCCCCCTGTGGTGAAGCACAACGGGTCTTGTGCCTGCGGGTCGGGTGGCCTTTCAGTGACCCCCGTCAACCGACCCGCAGGAACGCGATTTATATCATGACGCCTATGTCGGCGTCATGGGTCGGGATGGCACAGGTTTTCATGACACCGACATAGGCGTCATGGTTCGGGAAGGGGTTAAAGTGTGTCCTCCTACAGAATGGCAATTTATTTGGTACAGTCCCAATTAGCTATTCATTTTCTCTTTGTGAAGAATACGGAGACATAAAGAGAATTATTGAATTGTTGCAATATCACAAACACAATTGGATCATCTTTATTGACCTTAAAATTGTATACTTACTTATTGGTCAGCAACGCGGATACACCAAGTATCCATGTTTTCTGTGCATGTGGGTGCATTGGGTGGAGAGGAATAGGCTTCCAAGATTGACCTTAAACCTGATGATCCAAGCATTCTACATGAGTCACTTGTTGACAGAAAGAACATTATATTCACACCTCTGCACATGAAACTGGGTCTCATGAAGCAATTCGTTAAAGCTTTGCCAACTGAAAGAGACTTTTTCAAGTATCTCATTTTGGCACTTCCTAGGCGTCCATTTGAAAAATTAAAAGCCGGTGTGTTTGATGGTCCAGAGAAACAGTAGCTCATCAAAGATGAACATTTTATCAGTGCAAAGTCAGAAATCCAAAAGAATGTTTGGTTATCATTCAAATACCTTGTCAAGGACTTTCTTGAAAATACACGAGCAAACAATTGCACCGTAATTGTCCAGAAACTCTTGATGAGCTACATAATACTTGGTTGCAACATGAGCATCAATCAAGGTGCACTTTCCACTTAACCATCTTGCTAAATTCTCTGAAATCCTCATTGTAGTCAGTGATGAACAAGTGAAAGATTCCACCAAGATTTGAAGGTCATGTAGGGACATAATTAGGGTAGATGGGATATGCATATGATGGCTGACTATTGTTTTAGCATCAAGTGAGGGTGTTCACAGATTGAACACTCCAGGAAAAGCTATTTTTACCTTAACTGCTATCTATATTTACTACTTGCACACAATTTGACTTACAGTAACAATATACTATATCCTTTGTATGAACAAAATAGCTTTAAAAAACATTACTTTCAGGTTATTTTTTTGCATTATTTTCCATTGTATGTGCATAGTTTTGGAGAAAAAAGGATGGTATACTACAGCTTAATAAGTTGTTGTGATGTCACTTTTGGATTCAGAAGTGAAATGTTAGTCAAAAACAGGTGTCAGATCTAACTCAACTGAAACTGTGCTCCCCATTGTTTAACCTTACTTTCATGTTATGGTTAAAAAATATTCTATGAAACTTGGTCTTGTCAAAATTTGGGAAATTGTTCTTGCACATACTGTACATCCCACTGAATACAAGAGCAATTTCCATAATGTTGCCATGTTTACATACACATTTTTGAAGAAGTTATGGCTTTTTACAAGTCAATCAAAAATGTTTCCTGTTTTGGAATGAGCAACAATTTTGTATTTTGAAAAGTGAAGAAACCATTGTTTTTAACAAGCAATCAAAAAATACTCCCTAGTTTGGGAGCAGTTTCAGGTCGTGTTTCTAACAGCAATACTGTATAGATATGGAACACAATGGACAGGCAGGAGATCTGTAGCTCTCTGTTGCCAGTGACTTTTCAAGTAGCAGGACTGTATGAAGCATGATGGACGGACAGACAGACAGGAGATGACTATCAGCCCTGTTCAGCAGCACAGCATCGCTGCAACATGATGGACAGGCAGGAGAAGCCATTCTGCTTAAGGGCATCATCATTGGCAGCAGCAGAACAGTGAAGAACATAATAGAAAGTCTCTGGCTGATCATTGGTATCTGCCATAGATAAATGAAAATCCTCCCTGATCCATTTTCACAAATGTAAGGTTTTCCAAAATTGTGGAGGATAATCAGTTTTACTTGGATATGACAAAGCCACCTGTCTATACCGAATACTCTCTCTCTGATCCTACACTGGTGGTGGACAAAACAATACACATCTTGCAATCTTTGTCAGTTCTTGCCAATCAGTTATCCAAAATTTCCATGGGGTCAGGACATGTGCTGGAGACTGGACAGGTATCACTGAACCTGGTTGTTCATGAGGTGTATCTCTGTTTGCTGATGTTCGTCAAGTTGGCATAATGGCTGATAAAACATCTGGCCCTTCATATCATACTCTATACACCATAATTGCTGCTACTTGTTTTAGTCTGGTTGGTTTACTTTCCTTCCACGTAGTGAAAGGTTAGTCATCATAATCAGCATTGTTGTCATCAATTTTACATTGACTGTCAATCTTGATCCCTGCCTTTGACTGGGATAACTCAATGTCCGTCTCCACGTATACCTGCTGCTGCTACTCCTCCACATCCTTCTGCTTGTGACATGCTCCATGAGTGTCTACAACAGCTCCAGAGTGGTGATAAAAATTAACAAGTTGCTGTTCTTTCTCCACCCCTGGTTGCATCCCTAGGAACAATTTTTTCAATATGAATATGAGAGGGATGGCATAATTGATGCCACCGTTCCTCCTTCTGATAAATTTAGTAGCTTCTTTGAAGAGTCACAGTAGGTGACATGCTTCTCTTATTAGCTGCCAATGGCAGATTTCAAAGTAGCCCAAGCTCCAGTTTGTCTGCTGCGTAATATAATCAGTTACTACTTTATTATGCTCCAACATATGCAACATTAAATTCCATGGCGTTGCAATGTCAAAAATCATGTGGTGCTAAGGGAAATTATCTTGTTACTGCAAAGCCTGTAGGCTATTCTTTGCCACAGAAAATAGTTGAGATACCCAGACACACTCCTGGCCATAGACACAACCTTCTTGAATCAGGTATATTTCTTTAGAAAAATTTTGCACAATCAAATTTAGGATGTGTGTCATGCAGGGGGCATGTATTATTAAACTTAAGCAGCCAAAATGATCTTTGTATTGTCGCATACTACAATTTGCAGTTTTAGATTTTTTGAGCTATACTGTGTAACTGTGTGAATGAAGGAGCAACTCCTTCATTATATGGCTTACATTTCCCATGCTTTTAAGCTGTAAAACAGCTTGCCAGTGCTTCAGCTTACAAGAATGAAAAGAATGTGGAATGGATGCAACGTTCTGCCCAGTTTGTGTCAGAGATGGAGAGATGTCCATTGAGGAGGTGATTAAGCGCTAGCTGTTGTTGGAACCAGACTTGACACCCAATTTTGGATGTGTCACTATCTGTCCTGGTTGTGGTGGTTCATTGCTGGAACTAAAAATATCCTACTGTTCCTCTCCATAAATGTTGTTCCATGTGGTGATGATGCAGTGCAATCATCAACAGATGAATGGTCCAGATGAATTACATCCTAGGGTACTGAAAGAGTTAGCAGAGGAAATTGCAGAACCACTATTCTGAATCTTTGAAACCTCCTGGAGAACAGGAGAAGTCATGAAAGATTGGAGAAGGGCTCTGTCTTCAAAAAAGGAAATTATGTGGAGTCAGGAAATTACAGGCCAGTGAGCCTTACTTCTATAACAGGAAAGATCTTTGAACAAATTATTAAACAGCATGTATGTAAGTACTTGGATAAGAATACAGTAATTCACCAGAGCCAGCATGGGTTAGTAGCAAAAAAGTCATGCCAGACTAATCTAATTTCCTTCTATGATGGAATCACTGGGTGGATAAGGGAAATGTGGTAGATATAATATATTTCAACTTCAGCAAAACATTTGATAAAGTATCTCATACTATCCTTATTGAAAAAATGATCAAGCATGGTATTGCCAAGGCTACGCTTAGGTGGATTCATAACTGGCTCAGTGATTGTACTGAAAGAGTGGTAATAAATTGTTGCACATCCAACTGGAGTAGTGTTTCAAGTGGGGTACCATATGGCTCTGTCCTGGCCCAAGTGTTGTGAGTTAATCAAGCAGACTCAGTGTTCAGGTCACATAAGTAATAGAGATTTCCATGAATATAAAGTAGAAAGCAAATTTAGTGAAACTGCCAGTGCAAAATCTACTAGGCAAATTGAGAGTGAAAAAGTAAAGGCAGTAAATGGTATATTGGGACTTTACCTTTAAGTGTCAGTGGCACCCCGAAGCACGTTTCGCGTTAGCTTTTTCCAGGGAATCTCTATTACTTATGTGACCTGAACACTGAGTCTGCTTGATTAACTCATTGCACTTGCTGTTAATATGATGATTTTTTCCTATGCATTTCAAACATTGTTCATTTACTATGACGATACCTATTATTAACCCCTTCACCCCCAAGGGTGGTTTGCACGTTAATGACCGGGCCAATTTTTACAATTCTGACCACTGTCTCTTTATGAGGTTATAACTCTGGAACGCTTCAACGGATCTTCGCGATTCTGAGATTGTTTTCTCGTGACATATTGTACTTCATGTTAGTGGTAAAATTTCTTCCATATAACTTGCGTTTATTTTTGAAAAAAACGCAAATATGGCGAAAATTTTGAAAATTTAGCAATTTTCAAACTTTGAATTTTTATTCCCTTAAAACAGAGAAATATGTAACACAAAATAGTTAAGAAATAACATTTCCCACATGTCTACTTTACATCAGCACAATTTTGGAATCAAAATTTTTTTTTGTTAGGAAGTTATAAGGGTTAAAAGTTGACCAGCGATTTCTCATTTTTACAACAAAATTTACAAAGCCATTTTTTTAGGGACCACCTCATATTTGAAGTCACTTTGAGGGGTCTATATGGCAGAAAATACCCAAAGGTGACACCATTCTAAAAACTGCACCCCTCAAGGTACTCAAAACCACATTCAAGAAGATTATTAACCCTTCAGGTGCTTCACAGGAACTAAAGCAACGTGGAAGGAAAAAATGAACATTTAACTTTTTAGCCACAAAAATGATCTTTTACAAACTTTTTTTTTATTTTCACAAGGGTAAAAGGAGAAAATGGGCAGATAAGGTTGTTATGCAATTTCTCCTGAGTACGCCAATACCCCATATGTGGGGGAAAACCACTGTTTGGGCACACGGCAGAGCTCGTAAGGGAAGTAGCGCCGTTTGACTTTTTCAAACTAAAATTGGCTGGAGTTGAGATTGGACGCCATGTCGCGCTTGAAGAACCTCTGATGCGCCTAAACAGTGGAAACCCCCACAAGTGACACCATTTTGGAAACTAGACCCCTAAGGTACTTATCTAGATCTGTTGTGAGCACTTTGAACCCCCAAGTGTTTCACAAAAGTTTATAATGCCTGGGTGTGAAAAAAAAAAAAAAAAAATTCCACAAAAATGATTTTTTAGTCCTAAATTTTTGAATTTTCCCAAGGAAATTGGACCCCAAAAGTTGTTGTCCAATTTGTCCTGAGTACGCTGATACCCCATATGTGGGGGTGGAAAACTGTTTGGGCGCACGGCAGGGCTTGGAAAGGAAGTAGTAACGTTTTGGAATGCAGACGTTGATGGGGGTCATGTTCCGTTTGCAGTGCCCCAGATGAGCCTAAACAGTGGAAATCCCCCACAAGTGACCCCATTTTGGAAACTAGACCCCCTAAGGAACTTATCTAGATCTTTGGTGAGCACTTTGAACCCCCAAGTGCTTCAAACAAGTTTATAATGCCCGGGCATGAAAATAAAAAATCCTATTTTTTTCCCACAAAAATTATCTTTTAGTCACTAATTTTTTATTTTCCCAAGGGTATCAGGAGAAATTGGACCACATAAGTTGTTGTCCAATTTGTCCTGAGTACGCTGATGCCCCATATGTGGGGGGGAACCACTGTTTGGGCGCACGGCAGAGCTCGGAAGGGAAGGAGCACCATTTGACTTTTTCCAACCAAAATTGGCTGGAATTGAGATTGGATGCCATGTTGCATTTGGAGAGCCCCTGATGTGCCTAAACAGTGGAAACCCCCCACAAATGACCCCATTTGGGAAACTAGACCCCTAAGGAACTTATCTAGATCTTTGGTGAGCAATTTAAACCCTCAAGTGCTTCACACAAGTTTATAACGTAGAGCCGTAAAATTTAAAAATCATATTTTTTCCACAAAAATGATCTTTTCACCCGAATTTTTATTTTTCCAAGGGTAACAAGACTCCAAAAGTTATTGTGCAATTTGTCCTGAGTACACTGATACCCCATATGTGGGGGTATACCACTGTTTGGGTGCATGGCAGAGTTTGGAAGGGAAGGAGCGCCGTCTCACTTTTTCAACGCAGAATTGGCTGGACGCCATGTCGTGTTTGGAGAGCTCCTGATCTGCCTAAACAGTGGAAACCCCCCACAAATGACACCATTTTGGAAACTAGACCCCTCAAGGAACTTATCTAGATGTGTGGTGAGAACTTTGAACCCCCAGGTGTTTCACTAAAGTTTATAACGTACAGCCTTAAAATAAAAAATCCTTTTTTTTTTTTACAAAAATGATTTTTTCGCCCCAATATTTTATTTTCACAAGGGTAACAGAAGAAACTGGAACCCAAAAGTTGTTGTCCAATTTGTCCTGAGTACGCTGATACCCAATATGTAGGAGAAAACTACTGTATGGGTGCACGTCAGGGCTCGGAAGGGAAGTAGTGACGTTTTGGATTGCAGACTTTGATGGAATGGTCTGGGGGCGTCATGTCGCATTTGGAGAGCCCCTGATACGCCTAAACAGTGGAAACCCCCCACAAGTGACCCCATTTTGGAAAATAGACCCCACAAGGAACTTATCTAGATGTGTGGTGAGCACTTTGAACCCCGAAGTGCTTCACAGAAGTTTATAACGCACAGCCGTAAAAATAAAAAATCCTTTTTTTTTTTACAAAAATGATTTTTTCGCCCCAATATTTTATTTTCACAAGGGTAACAGGAGAAATTGGACCCCAAAAGTTGTTGTCCAATTTGTCCTGAGTACGCGGATACCCAATATGTGGGAGAAAACTACTGTATGGGCGCATGTCAGGGCTCGGAAAGGGAAGTAGTGACGTTTTGGATTGCAGACTTTGATGGAATGGTCTGGGGGCGTCATGTCGCATTTGGAGAGCCCCTGATGCGCCTAAACAGTGGAAATCCCCAACAAGTGACCCCATTTTGGAAAATAGACCCCACAAGGAACTTATTTAGATGTGTGGTGAGCGCTATGAAGCCCAAGTGCTTCACAGAAGTTTATAATGTACAGCCGTAAAAACAAAAAAATCTTATTTTTTTTACAAAAATAATATTTTCGCCCCCAGTTTTTTATTTTCCCAAGGGTAACAGAAGAAATAGGACAAATTTCACAATAACTCTTGGGGTCCAGAGTACGCTGATACCCCATATGTGGGGATAAACTACTGTTTGGACGCATGGAAGAGCTCAGAAGTGAAGGAACACCGTTTGACTTTTTCAAAGCAGAATTGGCTGGAATGGAGATCAGACGCCATGTCACATTTGGAGAGCCCCTGATGTGCCTAAACAGCGGAAACCCCCCAATTCTAACTCCAACCCTAACCCCAACACACCCCTAACCCTAGTCCCAACCCTAATCCCAACCCTAACCCTAATCCAAACTCTAACCCTAATCCTAACTTTAGCGCCAACCCTAACCCTAACTTTAGCCGAAACCCTAACCCTAACCCTAATGGGAAAATGGAAATAAATACATTTTTTTTATTTTATTATTTTTCCCTAACTAAGGGGGTGATAAAGGGGGGTTTGATTTATTATTTATAGCGGTTTTTATGATTGGCAGCTGTCACGCTAAAAGACGCTTTTTATTGCAAAAAGTAGTTTTTTGCATTGCCACATTTTGAGAGCTATAATTTTTTCATATTTTGGCCCACAATGTCATGTGAGGTCTTAATTTTTGCGGGACGAGGTGACGCTTTTATTGGTACCATTTTTGAGCACGTGACATTTTTTGATCGCTTTTTATTTCGATTTTTGGGAGGTTAGAATGAACAGAAATCAGCAATTCATGAATTTCTTTGGGTGAGGCGTTTTTATTGTTCCGCGTGTGGTAAAATCGATAAAGCAGTTTTATTCTTCGGGTCAGTACGATTATGGCGATACCTCATTTATATAATTTTTTTATGTTTTGGCGCTTTTATAGAATAAAAACAATTTTATATAAAAATAATTATTTTTGCATCGCTTTATTCTGCGAGCTATAACTTTTTTATTTTTTTGCTGATGATGCTGTGTGATGGCTCGATTTTTGCGGGACAAGATGACGTTTTCAGCGGTACCATGTTTATTTATATCGGTCTTTTTGATCGCGTGTTATTCCACTTTTTGTTCAGCGGTATGATGATAAAGCACTGATTTTTTGCTTCGTTTTTATTTTTTATTTTTTAAGGGGTTCACAAAAGGGGTTAACTAGTGGGACATTTTTATAGGGGGGGTCGTTACGGACGCGGCGATACCATATATGTGTACTTTTATTGTTTTATTTTTTTTATTTACAATAAGTAATGAATTTATTGGGGAATATTTTTTTTTTTTTTTTTTTTTTTTTGGATTTTTTTTTACACATGTTTATTTTTACTTTTTTTTACTTTTTTACTTTGTCCCAGGGTGGGACATCACTGTATTTCATCAGATCGCTGGTGTGACAGTGTGCACAGCACTCTGTCACACCAGCGATGTGACAGGCAGTGCAGGACGCTTCCTCATGCCTGCTCTCGGCAGGCACTGAGGAAGCCGCCTCCCTCCAGGACCCCAGCGCCATCTTGGATCCGGGTCCTGGGAGGGAGGAAGCCCTCAGAGCAGCGCGATCACATCGCGCTGGTCTGAGGGTCTCAGGGGGGCGCGCAGGGAGCCCCCACCCTGCGCGATCCTCCCCTGTGCCCCCAGTACACCGCGATCATGTTTGATCGCGGTGTGCAAGGGGTTAATGTGCCGGGAGCGGTCCGTGACCGCTCCTGACACACAGTCATGGGTGTCAGCTGTGATAATCAGCTGACACCCGGCGGCGATTAGCTGCGCTCCCTCCGGGAGCGCAGCTAATCGCCTATGACGTACTATCCCGTCCATGGTCAGAATGGCACGGGTTTTATGGACGGGATAGTACGTCTAATGTCAGAGAGGGGTTAATTTAAATGCCATCTTTATCAGTGGAGGATGTTTATCTTATTGATTGGGATATTAAAAATAGCCAAATATTCTTTTTAAATGTGACACAGGTAACTTTTTAGCCCATTTCATGGTAATTAATTAAGGTCTGTATAACATACTTTTTTGTGGAGGCTATCCAGCTTCATTTACCTTAGTTTATGTATATGCATACTAACTTTTTTGGGCCAGTTTAATATACTCCATTAAGGCTTTTTTATCTCTTGGTATATTATTTGGTTCTTCGACCTTTATTGTGTTGGTTTTTTTTTGCATTTGTTGTCCCCTTATGATTATTTGTTTCTATTTTAAGTCATACTAATGAAAATTGAATGATTTTTTGGCGCTAATCTTCTAGCATCCTTTTTTGATTTTAAAATGGTATTTAACAGGGAGAAATGCAAGATTTTACATCTGGGTAAGAAAAACGAAAATTACATCTACAGAATGGGAGAAATAGAACTAAGCAACAGCACCTGCGAAAAAGACTTGGGTATACTAATAGATCACAGACTGCACATGAGTCAACAGTGTGATGCAGGAACAAAAAAGACAAACAGTTCTAGGATATATTAAGAGAAGCATAGAGTCTAAATCGCATGAAGTAATTATCTCCCACTACTCCTCTTTGTTCAGGCCTTATCTGGAATACTGTGTCCAGTTCTGGGCACCACATTTTAAAAAAGACATTGAAAAACTGGAGCAAGTTCAGAGAAGAGCTACCAGGATGGTGAGCGGATTGCAAAGTTGCAAAGTATGTCCTACTAGCAACGGTTAAATGAACTCGAAATGTTTAGCTTATAAAAAAGAAAGATAAGAGGAGACTTAATAGCTGTCTACAAATATCTAACGGGATGTCACAGTGTAGAATGAGCATCCTTATTCTCATTTGCACTTGGAAACACAAGAAGCAATGGAATGAAACTGAAAGGGAGAAGCTATAGATTAGATATTAGAAAAAGCTTTTTGACAGTGAGGGTGATCAATTAGTGGAACAGGTTGCAACGAGAAGTGGTGAGTTCTCCTTTAATAGAAATCTTCATACAGAGGCTGGACAGGCATCTGTCTGAGATGGTTTAGTGACTCTTGCATTGAGCAGGGGGTTGGACATGATGACCCTGGAGGTGCCTTCCAACTCTAACATTCTATGATCCTATGAATTTAGAACAAAATAATAAGTCCAAGGAGTGGCCCATATTCTCCTGCACATGAGAGCACAGACTAGGCATCCCATTCTGTGAAGAATAATTGCAGATAGGTACGCTCCATTGAGGGTGATGGTATATCATGATTTCTCAAAAGGCAGTGGAATCCACAAAGTGGTACAGCACCGACCGCATTATCAGCAACTTGACCTGCTGAGAGTTAAGTTAGCAAAGAAGCAGATGACTTGGGGCATGTTGTTGTTTCCTGGCCACACAATCAAGAATGGGTAACTTACGCATCTTACGGATTTTTTGTGCTTGACCAACGTCAGCTGTCTTCCAGGCCTGAGGGAAACAGGGTTGGGCTCTGACTTTTGACTGGCGTCATCTGGACTCTGGGTCTTGACTGGCACAGGTTTGGGATTCGGATCTTGACTGACATAGTTGTAACTCTAGGTCTTGACTGGCACAGATCGGGTTTTCGGGTCTTGACCGGCGTAGTCGGGACTCTGGGTCTCACTTAGTGACACTGGGGTCCTATTGGTAGCTGGACCACAGCCTGCTGGCATACGCTTCTCGTCCTGGCCTGTCACTCTGGCTGCGTGTCTCTTCCTGAGCACCTCGAGACTGCTCTCTCCCTTGGCGCCAAAACTCGCTCTCTTTTGGCACACAGTCCCTTTATATTCAGGAACTCAGTTATCAAACGCACCTGACTAGGTGTTACATTCTCGCACCTATGAAACATAGCGCCAAGGTTTTTCAGGAGTATTGTCACCTCTTCTTACACAATCTTTTGAAATGTGTCAAATTGTGGCAGCCATTTTAGGCAATTCTGTTCAAATTTGCTGGGTTCAGTGAATTTTTTAAAATTCTACACAAATTAATTTCACATCTAATCTTTTTCTCATGTTATAGTGTTATAAAATTGATTAGCATTCATTATATAATTGATCTACGCTTGTGTAACTCCATCCTTAAATTTGGTTCAAAGCTTCAACTGGTGTGAACTCGTCAATAAAGTGGCTGTCACCTTTCTCCTGATGACTCTTTTTGTAGGGCCACATGGCTGGTTATTAGGTTACCCATACTATTTAGCTCCTTCTAACATTTTTTCAGTAAACAAAATAGCTGATACTATCACAACTGAACTAACCTGTTCCTTCACGAAGAATTATTTCCTTATCATTAGTAATCCATCTGTAGCAGGGGAACTCCAAATAATCTCCTGTGGGAGTCTTAACTGTTATGTGCCGACAATACCAGTCATCTTTATACCAGTATTTATGTTTTTCAATATTTATTAACTGAATCTCTCCAATGTCTTCGGATATTATCATATCATATGAGTCAATCTAAAGAAACAGAAATAAAAACAGAATCAATAACTTAAGTGATTTCTTGTGTCAGAATCATTACTTTAGAAGCTTTCAACTGTGTACAAAATAAAAGTTTCCCTCACTCAGCATTATTCCTTTGGCAGTGTCTGTATCTATTGGCAGTCCTCTATGTATGCAAAAACCACAAGGACTCTAAGGGCGGGTTCACACTTGCGAGT
>JARQOD010000003.1:519537269-519596994 GCA_033576555.1 Oophaga sylvatica | reverse complement strand
TTGGTCGAAGGGGTCACGTCACAGAACAATCTCAGGAGCCCAGGGGGAGCGAGTGTTGACACCGTTGGAACAGCACCGGCACCGGAGATGAGTATCTTTGTATCCTCCTTTTAGGGCATCATAACAGCATTCATTTATAAGCCATAACATAAGACATCATTCAACACAAAGTGTAAGTTAGAAAAGTTTAGATTTTATTTTTGTTGTATAGTATGAGTTTCTACCTAGTTGGGCTATTCTGTCAGATTAATAAGAAGCTGTAAATCTTGAACTAGAAGGATGAGGAGCCAGCAATCAGTTATCATGAAGTTATTAAAGGGGTTATCCACTACGATACAATCCCAGTTTAATCATTTCAGAAGTCAATTAAAATAAAAGATAGTGTATACTCCCTTGTGTGTGGCAGCGCCGATCCAGCAATATTGGCACCAGAGAGTGATATTGTTCCTAGAGAGTGATGTGACTTGTTGTGTCACGTCTTGCAGCCAATGAATGGCCGCTTATCAGCTGCAGCCTTTATTATTTTATCAGAGCCGAGGTCCACTCTGATGGAATATTAACGAGTTTCGGCTGACAAGCGGTCACTCATTGACTGCAGCTGGAATGTGACACAACAATTCACATCACTCTCTTGGAACAATAGCACCGACATAAATAAGTATAGATTGCTTTTATTTTTATTAGGCTAATGAAGCGATTAAGCTGGGGTTGTCCAGTAGAGGTCACCCCCTTTAAGATATTAAACAACTTAAAGCTTATTTTAAGTCACATGATTGCTGCTATGGAAATAGGCACTCAACAAGCACTATGTAATGATAAATCTGTCCAATCTTAACCTTATTATTCTTGTTACATGCTCCTTTATTATAGTTATGCTCTTCCCTAATCTAACCCATTTTAGGAATCTCAGCTTCAAGGCATTCCAGAAGCTTATTGCAGACTGGCACAGTGTAACACAGAATTTCTACACAGACCTCGAAAAATAATTTTCAGTTATTGACTGTGATGAGAAAATAGTACAACAAATTGACAGATCTACACGATACTGCAGAATGCAGAGTGTTGCTATGCACATGGTGCCCAACAAATGGTGGTGGCTATTTAGGCTCCTCCAGGAGCTAAAAGATGGAGGGTGATTGTGCAACGTTCCATCAATATAGGGACACTCCACTGAAGATATGAAGATTGACTATGCATAATTAAAGTATAGTCACCATACTCTATACCCTCGTAAAGCCTTGAACTCAGTGTAAAAATGGCCACTCACGGCAGTTGCACGGGTAACACTTTAGAAAATCTGAATCATGATCTCCAAATTACCATTGCCAGAGCATGGACCAGTGCTAATAACAGGGTGAACATAGCGAGAAACATTGTCAGCAAAGGTCCATTCCTCTGCAGTAGAGAAGCAGGGGTGCTGTAGATCAAACTTTACACGTTCTTACAGATAAAACTGCGGTGATTATTTTAATCACTTGGAAAGGGGCCTCAAAATGTGCAAATGGACGTAGCGGTGATTGAAAGCAAGGCACCAAATGTAGTGACTGTACATTAGTATTCTGCAGACATTGACTACCTGCTGAGAACTTCAAGTCAATCTAAAGACATTTCTGCATACTAATTTTTATTGTGATCATGACTAAATCTAATACCTGGTCCTGATAAAGTCAGGCAGAGGAGTAACTGCAGGGGATGCAGAGCTGGCAGTCAAACTTGTACTTTGCTGCTTGCAGGAGCCTAGATTGCACATGATACATAGGGTACCTTTTAAATATTTTACACAGGGGATGAGATGCTTAAAGGGGTTGTTCATTCGGACAACCTATCTCTATCAGCTTGTTTGCACCAGTAAAATATCAACAATTATTCTCACCTCTGGTGCTGGCGCCGTTCCAGCTGTGTCGGCACTCACTCTCCCAGGATTCGCATGAGATTAGGTCACGTGAGCCATGTGCCTAATCAGCAATGGTGATTAAAGACGTTCTCCTGACTTCAGGTTCACCTGATGTTTCTATTGCTTTTTCAGTGGTTGAAGAACCTAACCAAACTTTTACATCCAAGTTCATCTTTACGAACAGTTTAAGGACAGCCAACTTTAAAAAGCAGTATTGGGCACAGCAACCTTCATTACTTGCTACCTCCACATAGAATATCTCACTCCTGTTCTCACGTTGAACACAGATTACGCCTACACTTGATCCTCCTGGCAGCCCCAGGGTTTCCCAATCTGGCTCTGAAGTATTGCCGATTTCCACGTTTCCCTCACACGGTTCCTTGCCCTTCTTCCACTGTACAGAATGGTTGTTGGTGCTCTCCATAGCCCCTGACTTGAACCTTAAGCTCCGGACATTACAAGAATGTCCGTAGGGAGTTTTGTGAAACCTCATACTGCCAGAATGTCTTTGCCCATGCCGTTCTTCATCCCACTGCACCTTTAACTAGCCCTCGCAAGTGTAGCCAATGAACTCTCCTCTCTAACTAAACCAGGAAGTCGTTGCCTTTTACCATACCTAATCCCTGAAACTTTGGGCTGTTCCAATCACCAACTGTCTCCTTTCTCTATCTTCACCTTTCACCTATTTAACTTCAGTCACTACCTTTTAACAGTATGTACTGAACTTTCTTTATCTAATGTGCCCCAACTAAATCTTCCCCCTTTCTAACTTAATCATGAAGTCCTATTCTATGCTTTATATACTCTAAACTTAACCCTAGACTTTCCCTATACACTATACATGAATAACATTATACATTAATCACAATACATTACATTAACTGAGTACATTAGTGCCTATGAAACTCTGTGCAGATTCACATATTAACCCCTTTCTGACATCTGACGTACTATCCCGTCCAGGTGACCCAGGCCCGTATGACTGTGGACGGGATTGTACGTCATATGCGATCAGCTGATCGCGGCCGGGTGTCAGCTGATTCTCACAGCTGACACCCGGCACTTTAACCCCCGGCACACTGCGATCAAATATGATCGCAGTGTTTCAGCGGCATAGGGAAGCATAGCGCAGGGAGGCGGCTCCCTGTGTGCTTCCCTGAGACCCTCAGAACAACGCAATGTGATTGCGTTGTTCTGAGGGCCTCCTACCTGCAGGCCCACCGAACCAAGATTGCCGCGAGGTCCTTCCGGGTCCTGCAGGGAGGTGGCTTGTCAGTGCCTGCTAGGTGCAGGCACCGGCAAACCTCCTGCACTGCCTTTCAGATCGCTGATCTGACAGAGTGCTGTGCAAACTGTCAGATCAGCGATCTGACAAAATATAGTGATGTCCCACCCTGGGACAAAGTAAAAAAGTATATAAAAAAAAAATTAACATGTGTAAAAATAATTTTAAAAAAATTCCTAAATAAATTAAAAAAATATTCCCCAATAAATTCAATTCTTTATGTAAATAAAAGAAACAAAAACAATAAAAGTACACATATTTAGTATCGCCACGTCCGTAACGACCCGCCCAATAAAACTGTCCCACTAGTTAACCCCTTTAGTGAACCCCTTAAAAAAAAGGCAAAAAAAATGCTTTATCATCACACTGCCAAACAAAAAGTGGAATAATACGCGATCAAAAAGATGGATATACATAAACATGGTACCGTTGAAAACGTCATCTTGTCCTGCAAAAAACGAGCCACCATACAGCGTCATCAGCAAAAAAATAAAAAAGTTATTAAAAAGTTATAGCTCTCAGAATGATCGCCAAGTTCTGGTATAAGATCACTTACAAAAGAGGGGTTGAGAATATGAATGCGGATGCATTATCAAGGATAAAACATGCCAAACCAAGTCACAGTAGGGATGAGGAGTTGGAAGATGACAAGGTGGGGGAGAGGGCAATGATGGAGGTGGGGAGAGAGCAATGATGGAGGTGGGGGAGAATAATTATGGAGGTGGGGAGAGGGCAATGATGGAGGTGGGGAGAGGACAATTATATAAGTAGGGAGAAGGCAATGATGAAGGTGGGGAGAATCATTATGGAGGTGGGCAAAGAGGGCAATGATGAAAGTGAGGGAGAGGGCAATGATGGGGTGGTAGAGAGGACAATGATGGAGATGGGGAAGAACAATAATGGAGGTGGGGAGAAAAATGGTTGGGGTAGGGGAGAGGACAATGGTGGGGGAGAGGGCAATGATGGAGGTGTAAAATGAATTGCGTTGTGGAAAGGGTGCTAAGTCCCTGATAGCTTCCTCTCACATCTCACAATTCACTGTGATCAGGGACTTATTATTTATCGGGGAGTAGGAAAAGATGCTGTCAGGGACTGGTAATGAATTGGAGGTGGTGGAGAATGCTCAGTACCTGATAATGTCTTCTCCCATCCCTAAGTTCATTATGATGATATCAAGTACTTCTAATGAATGGGGGGCACAGGACAGTGACTAAGGCCATGTGCACACATTCAGGTTTTGCAGGAGAAAATTCTGCTGCATGTCCTAATGTGTAAAATTCATTTTTTTGCCACTTTTTTTTACATGCTTTTGTTGCGTATTTTCCCCCACTCATTAGTATGGGTGAAATGCGCAGCAAGAATTGACATTATGCCTATTATAATCGGCTGCAAATCTGCAAGGAAAAAATAAACAACATGTGCATGAGACTTCAGGAATCTCATTCACTTTGCTTGTACCGTAAAACCTTGCATGCTTTCAGTAACAAAAATGTAGCGTGTGCCTTACAGTTAATTGGGGAGAGTCACAGACTGAATAATTTATATTATTGGGCAGCGGAAATTATAGTTAATGGAGGGAACAGAGCTACTTATCACTTTATATTTTGATTGGTAGGTGGCTAATAGTATATTAATGGTGGAGTACATACAGGTGCTTCTGACAAAATTAAACCTACGGTAATCTAACAGTAATATTTTTTTTAACTTTTGAAAAAACTGTAAGCCTAACCCTAGCCCTAATAGGCCTAATCCTTAACCTAATAAGCCTAACCCTAACCCTAACTGCAAAAAAATGAAAAAAAAAATTGTATAAAAGAAGTAATTAGACAAGTGGGATGATAGAAGGGGAGCGTTGATCAATGAGGTTTAGGGGACTTACAGACACTGAGGTAGAATTTATTTTTGTGTGACTTTTTCTTTACTGACAAGGCAGCACTCGGACATAGTGTATGTACATGTGCATCTCACAAAATTAGAATATCATCAAAAAGTTACGGTAATTTATTTCAGTTCTTCAATACAAAAAGTGAAACTCATATATTATATATAGTCATTACAAACGGTGATCTATTTCAAATGTTTATTTCTGTTAATGTTGATGATTATGGCTTACAGCCAATGAAAACCCAAAAGTCATTATCTCAGTAAATTAGAATAATTAACAAAAAACACCTGCAAAGGCTTCCTAAGCGTTTAAAAAGGTCCCGTAGGCCTCATTCACACATCAGTATTTTTGATCAGTATTTCATCCGTATTTGTATGCCAAAACCAGGAGTGTCTCCAAAACACAGAACAGGTGTCAGTCTTTCAATTACAGTTTTTCTCTGTAAGGTATTATATAGAGTCATTACACACAGAGTGATCTATTTCTAGTGTTTATTTATGTTAATGTTGATGATTATGGCTTACAGCCATCGAAAACGCAAAAGTCATTATCTCAGTAAATTAGAATACTTTATAACACCAGCTTAAAAAATGATTTTAAAATCCGAAATGTTGGCCTACTGAAATGTATGATCAGTAAATGCACTCAATACTTGATCAGGGCTCCTTTTGCAACAATTACTGCATCAATGCAGCGTAGCATGGAGGCGATCAGCCTGTGGCACTGCTGAGGTGTTTTGTTATCAGCCTTCAGCTCCTCTACATTGTTGGGTCTGGTGTCTCTCATCTTCCTCTTGACAATACCCATAGATTTTCTATGGGGTTAAGGTCAGGCGTGTTTGCTGGCCAATCAGGCACAGTGATACTGTTGTTTTTAAATCAGGCATTGGTACTTTTGGCAGTGTGGACAGGTGCCAAGTCCTGCTGGAGAATGAAATTTCCATTTCCAAAAAGCTTGTCGGCAGAGGGAAGTATGAAGTGCTCTAATATTTCCTGGTAGACGTCTGCGCTGACTTGGATAACTGAGTAACAGTCCAGTTCTTTTTCTCCTTGGCCCAGGTAAGACGCTTCTGGCGTTGTCTATTGGTCATGAGTGGCTTGACACAAGGAATGCGACACTTGTAGCCCATGTTCTGGATACATCTGTGAATGGTGGCTTTGAAGCAATGACTCCAGCAGCAGTCCACTCCTTGTGAATCTCCCCAAATTTTTGAATGGCCTTTTCTTAACAATCCTTTCAAGGTTGCGGTTATCCTGGTTGCTTGTGCACCTTTTTCTACCACACTTTTCCTTCCACTCAACTATCCATTAATATACTTGGATACAGCACTCTGAACAGCCAGCTTCTTTAGCAATGACCTTTTGTGGCTTACCCTCCTTGTGGAGTGTGTCCTTTGGACATCTGTCAAGTCAGCATGCTTCCCCATCATTGTGGAGCCTACTGAAACAGACTAAGGGACCTTTTTAACTGCTTAGGAAGCCTTTGCAGGTGTTTTTTGTAAATTATTCTAATTTACTGAGATAATGACTTTTGGGTTTTCGTTGACTGTAAGACATGATCATCAACATTAACAGAAATAAACACTTGAAATAGATCACTCTGTTTGCACTAACTCTATATAATATATGAGTTTCACTTTTTGTATTGAAGAACTGAAATAAATTAACTTTTGAGTCCAGCCTTTCTATCTGCTGACTGATTATGAGGTGCAAATGATGTTCAGCAAACAGATCAGTGCAGGCTGCATACTAACAACTGTACTGTGATAAAAATGTATTTGTTGTCTATTTACTGCAGGAACCATATGTTCCCTTCCCTTGACTACAGACTGTAACCCTGGGTGATGGCCTCCCTCATCTAAACTTAAATATTCATATTGTTACTTGCGCAGTTCACAATTTGCAGCTAATATTGTAATATAGATCTGAACTCATCATCCAATGTGGTTATGTGAGGTTACTAACTTATGTGTGTATAGAGGGACAGGGAATTGGAGAGTCAGCTCACTGTTTATCAATTCTTCAGATGAAGATGGAACCTATGTAGTGAGTTGCCTTGGCTCTGGGCGTGTAGATGTAGGAAGAAGGACCGGACCGTGGGTACTTGCTCTGCGCTGGGTCCGAAACTGTCGGGGCTGTCACCTCCGTTGCCCAGGGAAAAGCTTAGGGGACCGAACAAACCCTTGCACCAGGAAGCAGGGGGCGTGGCTAAGCTGCAGCAGCCCCAGTGCAAGCGGATGCAGTCAGGATTGGCGAGAAGAGACAGCGCGCAGGAGGCAGAAGTGTGCGCTCTGTCCCTCAGGTACCTTAGCAGCGCAGACCTGCACCCGAGTGTCCCCGTTGACATCCTCAGAGCATAGACCGGACCTGTGCCAATTGTTCACAGCTGGGCAAGCTGCCAAACACTCAGGACCCGTTAGTGTTGTGTGTGTGCCGCCTAAAGAGACCGGGTGAGTGACCGTAAACTGTTTCCTGACTCCCCGGCCTATGTTCACCGAGCCACATTGGGCTCAGAGCCTGCACGCTTTATACCATATCAATATATGGACTGAGGACCCTGCTAAAGGTACCAGAGACTAACCGCTGCCGCCTGGACCCAGATCATCATCATCAATAGGACCACACCGGATCATCATCGTCTACAGGACCACCCCGGATCAACCCCACGCCGGCCGCCGCTGGCGCCATCATCTGCTTCGTGGATCCTATTGCCTGAAGACTGCCTGCTTGGATAAGTTATTCTTTATAGAACTGTACTTTTTACAATGTTTGTTCCCTCTTTAACCCATTATATACTTTTCAACTGCCCATTTTTCCCCTGTTTAACCAGTTACCTCTCTGCGTGGAGTATACCTCTGTTAATTAAAGCATTAACACTTGCTCTGTCTCCTGTCTGTCGCTTCATCCCCCGACCTGCTCACACTGAAGCAAACAATGTGAAAAAGGTTTTCCAGTGTAATCAGGAAATAAAACTTCACATTTATTATAGAAACATTAAAAGGACATGTAGTGGATACACTTGGAAGCCCAGGATGGCTAGCGACCGACGCGTTTCGACCGTGAGGTTTTAATCACGGTCTGTCTTTTACCTCTCTATGGGGACTTTTATATCTGTTGGACACCAGTCAGGTGTAACATAATCAATCAATTACTACCAAGGGAGGAAACATTCACACTACAGGGACTGGTTACTTTATTTCCTCCCTTGGTAGTAATTGACTGATTATGTTACATCTGACTGGTGTCCAACAGATATAATTATTTGTAAAGTGGTAAAAGACAGACTATGATTAAGACCTCATGGTCAAAACGCATCAGTCGCTAGCCATCCTGGGCTTCCAAGTATATCCACTACATGTCCTTTTAATGTTTCTATAATAAACGTGAAGTTTTATTTCCTGACTACACTAGAGAACCTTTTTCACACTAACTCATGTGTGATCCGTCTTGGCTGAGTAGGAATTCACTTTTGCCAATTTCTGTACAGTGTCTGTCCTAAACTCTAAACTTTCCATGAAGTTAGCTATGTGTATATTTTGAGCCAAGGCATCATACTGCAGTATGTCAGCTATGAGGCCGTAACTCAGGATCAATTCAAGAAAAGTTGCACAAAATAGGCTCAGCAGCTCTTACAGAAGTTGTCCACTACTTGGACAACTTTTTGTAATACCCCTTTTTTGGTCGCAATAAAATAATAGAGCTTATACTCACCTCCCGTGCCATTCCCGCTGTGTCGGCCATCGCTGTCTCCTGGACTCTCATGCGGTGTTGTTACATGTGACGCTGGTGCCCAATCAATGCTGGCATCACTGTCTCCACCTTCGGACAAATCGAACATGAAAAAGAAGTCCGACATGAGCTGCAGCCCTGTCTTCCTCTTTATGTTCAGTTTGTCCGAAGGTGGAGACAGTGAGGTCAGCGCTGACTGGGCGCAGTGTCATGTGTCACATCACTGCACGAGAGCCACGGGGAAAGTGAATGCCGACACCGCAGGAACCACGTCAACATGGGAGGCGAGTAAACTCTTTATTATTTTATCGGGGCCAAACATTTTGATCAAGAAGGGGTTGTCCTAGTAGTGGACAACCACTGTAAGGGTGCCTTCACACTGAATTCAGGCACCCGTTCAGTGGGTTCGTTGGACCTTGCGTCTGAACCCCCCTGCAAAACTGGATTTAGACGTATGCTCCAACAGGGCCATTGACTATAATGGTGCCGACAAAGTGAAAGTGCTCTTTGATGTGCACCATTTTGGGGTGTGTACACCTACTGCATCTGGGTGTCCATCTCCAGTTGGCCTTCACACCCAATAATTGTGCACGGCAGAGTGCACGTTCACTCTGTCGGCAGCATTATCATTATTTGGTATAGCCCCATCGGTGCGTATGTCCAAATATCATTTTGCAAGGGTTTTGGACGTGGTTCCCGATGGAGCAACTGAACGGCTGCCTGAACACAGTGTGAAAGCACACTTAGCAATAGGGCATAGACTGCAAAAAGTGCCAAAAGGGTTAAATCATGTTCTAGGTTTTAGGCTATAGTCTGACCTGTTTGTTCTTTTTTCAGATGATGGTCGAGGATCTTAAAAGTAGAAGAAAATCTTGTTCTACCATCTTGCTCATTATCATACAATCACTTGGCAGGGAGTAAAGTTACACAGCATTAAATGTTATTGGCCCTGAATTCTACCAATGTCCTTCCTATTAAAATTTTATGAACACTGTAGAAAAATTGTCTTAGTTGCTCAAGGGTCTATTAGAGTTCAGCTTATTTTTTTTAAACATCTCTGTTAAAATGAAGACTGCACTGTGACTTTCAGAAAGTCTGGATAAATGTACTCCAAGTGTTTGTTCCCCTTGATTAAGCGTTAAACTGTGATTAAAAAACAATGATGCATATGTCTATCTCACAATATAAAATTTACAGCATGATGGCGAGAGGTACTGCTGCCCAGACATTGTTCACCATGTAGCAATGGTAAAAATGAGGGAAGGTGGACAAATATTAAGTGAACAAAGACATGTGTTCTGTAGTTCCCAGATACGGTAAACTAATGTCAGACTGTCGGGATCAGCCATTATTCTGAGGTGTATGGTGGCCTCTTGACTCCAACTGAGAAATGATGAGGAGGGAGAGAATGATCTGGCCTGTGGAATTTCCAGTGGTCCATCCTTCTGTCCTCCAGGAGATAAGACGCCACCAGACTAGTCTGGCAGCATCTTTCTCATAGAGAACACAAGAGCACTCCTTTATACTGTATGAGGGACTCAGGAGAGATAACTGTCGGTCAAGCGATCATCTGAACCCTGATACAGCCAATTACTATCTATGGTATAGGGGGGCTTAACAGGATGATACAATCCATGATGACAACAGGATTATACAATCCCGAATACCTATGTGAATACAACAGCCACTGAAGCAAAAGAGGAAGTTAAAAGGAGAAAGCAAAGCAACGAGTAGAGTATGTGCAAAGTATAACTGTCTCTAGATCAAACCTGACAGCTCCTCCTGAGATCACACAGAACATTCAGTTATCTCCTTCGAGCCGTCAAGATGCCTTCATATACTGTCACAGTGGCTACAGGCAGCCAGTGGTTTGCTGGCACAGATGACTATATCTATCTTACACTGGTTGGATCAAAAGGCTGCAGTGAAAAGACTTTGATGGACAAGCCTTTCTACAATGATTTTGAGAGAGGGGCGGTAAGTGTGACTGATCTACAACATTATTAGCTTGTAAGATTATGGCCATTGTATGATATCCGTATACCTAGCACAAAGCTTTCAAGAAACTAGTTATATGCGGTATTTCATAAATGTGAATTTCACTCATGGTTTGATATCATCCATCACATTTTAATCTACACCTAAACTAATTAAAAAGTAATGTTACTATATATAAGCAAAAACACCAACAAAAATGAATCATAAACGACTCATAAAAATATATCAAAGTACTTTATTAATGAGACAATTATATATCATATAAAAACAGTATAAAAGATCCAGTGAATACCACAAAAGAAAAGGTGGGTCACCTGGACTCATAGATGTAATATATATACAGTATAGACCAATAGTAATAAAAATATACAACACATGTATCATATATAGATAGATCCAGGAGCAACCATTATAAATGATATTACCAAGATTGGACATCACAAACCAAGTGTATATGTAACGTTACTAATAAATGCCCAAATAATCAAAGTATAGTCCCAGAAAAGAGGTCATATATCTTACCTATAATGGTACCAGTAGTCCAGGCACCCACCACACCTGTGTTGTATATTTTTATTATTATTTGTCATATATATATATTACATCTATGAGTCCAGGTGACCCACCTTTTCTTTTGTGGTGTTCACTGGATCTTTTAGACTGTTTTTATATGATATATAATTGTCTCATTAATAAAGTACTTTGATATATCTTTATGAGTCGTTTATGATTCGTTTTTGTTGGTGTTCTGTATAGATACTTTAATATTATAGGTGTATTTATATATAAGCAAAAAGGGAAATAACTCCAATAGAACTTAGCACTAAATAGCACACAGTATCTAAACGTGCCATAATGGCTGCTAGGGCTCCAGATAGACAGAAATGAGGCTTTGGTGTACTGGATCCATAGGATGTAATGGCAGGAGATTTTCTTCTCCTGCCTAAAAACTATTGACCCAATTCATCACTTTATTTTTTTTGTCTTGTGGTATTCACAGACTTTCTTTGCATCACATTTTTCAAAATGGTGCACATTGTTCATGATTTTTGCACAAAAATAAAGAAGCGCTTTATTTTGTACTTTAATCTTTTTTGTGACTTTTTAGGGCAAAAGTTGCATGTTCCACTAGAATGATGCAGAATTTGTGCAAACAATTTCAGATGTATTTCAGAGACTGGAGTACATTTGTGCCACATTTTGCCAAGTTTTAAAAAATAGCAATTTATGAATCAGTGGAAATCATCTGGAAACCCAGAACATTAATAACAATGATAAATATAAAAAAAAAAACAGGTGAGCAAATACTGTATAAACCAGACTAAAAAAAGCACAAGCTAAAAGAAGAATAAGGCGCACAAGAAAAGCAAAAAACACAGCAAACGACATAAAATAGGCACAAACAATAATGAATCAGATCCTATCAGTCCTACAGGGTCACAATGGTTACATTTTTTGTTAATTAAGGAACAATTATAAAATTACTTATCCTCACCTTTCCATTGTGGCACTGTTATTTCAACACCTCAGCTGGTATAATTTAGACACCGCATACAAATTTTTCTTGGGGGAACGTTTTAGGAGCTGTATAGAAGCCACAACATTCCCAAATTGTTGTATAATGTGTGATAATTATTTGGGCACTGTATGATGTTACTACGTGAGCAACAGACGATGGAATGTGCACATTAGTGTTTGTTAGCTATAAGATTTTTTTTATGTTTTGCAGAACTAAGAATCTTAACTGTTCGGATACCTAATTTGTAAAATATGAGATTTGTCATTTTTTCTGGTTCTATCTTCATATCAGGTTTCATCAAAAAATCCTTTTCTTCACTATTACTGACAAAACATACTGTAAATCATGTGTCATATCTCGTGGTATAATTTTGGTAATTTTTAAAATTTTTGGTCACTACTGTAGAATGGCTAAAGTACCATAACCGAGTCACCATGTACGCCATTCTGCCAGGTTCACATCTATGAAAGGACATTACACTGATTATACAGTAACTTGCCATTTTCATATATCAAATAGCCACTAGTGTGTTTTATCTTTTTCACAGTGTTTTATATGTTTCTGAACTGATATTAACTCCATGCTATTTTTATTTTTTAAGTTCACATTTTTATCAGAGAATACCATTATATTTTTTATGTACAGTTATATGAAAAAGTTTGGGCACCCCTATTAATCTTAAGCTTAATGTTTTATAAAAATTGGTGTTTTTGCAACAGCTATTTCAGTTTGATATATCTAATAACTATTGGACACAGTAATGTTTCTGCCTTGAAATGAGGTTTATTGTACTAGCAGAACATGTGCAATCTGCATTCAAACAAAATTTGACAGGTGCATAAGTATTGGCACCCTTATCATTTTCTTGTTTTAAATACTCCTACCTACTTTTACTGACTTACTAAAGCACTTTTTTTGGTTTTGTAACCTCATTGAGCTTTGAACTTCATAGCCAGGTGTATGCAATCATGAGAAAAGCTACTTAAAGTGGCCACTTGCAAGTTGTTCTCCTGTTTGAATCTCCTCTGAAGAGTGGCATCATGGGCTCCTCAAAACAACTGTCAAATGATCTGAAAATGAAGATTATTCAACATAGTTGTTCAGGGGAAGGATATAAAAAGCTGTCTCAGAGATTTAACCTGTCAGTTTCCAGTGAGGAACATAGTAAGGAAATGGAAGAACACAGGGACAGTTCTTTTTAAGGCCAGAAGTGGCAGGCAAAGAAAAACATCAGAAAGGCAGAGAAGAAGAATGGTGAGATCAGTCAAGGACAATCCTCCGACCACCTCCAGAGAGCTGCAGCATCAACTTGCTGCAGATGGTGTCATTGTGCATCGGTCAACTATACAACGCACTTTGCACAATGAGAAGCTGTATGGGAGAGTGATGCGAAAGAAGCCGTTTCTGCAAGCACGCCACAAACACAGTTGGCTGAGGTATGCAAAAGCACATTTGGAGAAGCCAATTTTTTTTTGGAAGAAGGTCCTGTGGACTGATGAAACCAAGATTGAGTTGTTTGGTCATACAAAAAGGCGTTATGCATGGCGTCAAAAAAACACAGCATTCCAAGAAAAACACTTGCTACCCACAGTAAAATTTGGTGGAGGTTCCATCATGCTTTGGGGCTGTGTGGCCAATGCCGGCACCGGGAATCTTGTTAAAGTTGAGGGACACATGGATTCCACTCAGTATCAGCAGATTCTTGACAATAATGTTCAAGAATCAGTGACAAAGTTGAAGTTACGCAGGGGATGGATCTTTCAGCAAGACAATGATCCAAAACACCGCTCCAAATCTACTCAGGCATTCATGCAGAGGAACAATTACAATGTTCTGGAATGGCCATCCCAGTCCCCAGACCTGCATATCATTGAACATCTGTGGGATCATTTGAAGAGGGCTGTCCATGCTCGGCGACCATCAAACTTAACTGAACTGGAATTGTTTTGTAAAGAGGAATGGTCAAAAATACCTTCATCCAGGATCCAGGAACTCATTAAAAGCTACAGGAAGCGACTAGAGGCTGTTATTTTTGCAAAAGGAGGATCTCCTAAATATTAATGTCACTTTTCTGGTGAGGTGCCCATACTTATGCACCTGTCAAATTTTGTTTGGATGCAGATTGCACATTTTCTGTTACTACAATAAACCTCATTTCAAGGCAGAAACATTACTGTGTCCAATAGTTATTAGATATAATAAACTGAAATAGCTGCTGCAAAAACACCAATTTTTATCAAACATTAAGCTTAAGATTAATAGGGGTGCCCAAACTTTTTCATATAACTGTATGTATGTGGGCAAATGATCCCAATATGCAAAATTATACAAGTGGTAAACAGACAGTCAGTCCCCGGGTTACGAACTAGATATGTTCTGTAGCTTTGTTCATAACCAGGACATGTATGTAAATTGGGACAGAGCCATGAAAAAAAAATAATAATAATACTCACCTCACTGCTGACCACTTTGGCCGCCTTGCTATTCGCTGCTTGCCAGTTGGCTCTCTTCTTACCATTGACATCTCCTGGCCTCATGCGGCACATAGCAGTGGAAAGAAGAGGGCCTGAGAGAAGAGTATTTTTTTTTCTTAACTAATACTCACCTTGTCATCCTGTTTTCTTCTTTCCGTCGTCGAGCATGTCACATCTCCAATTTCTTCTTCAGAATAGGCCAGGACTAGGGTTGAGCATTCCGATACTGCAAATATCGGGTATCGGCCGATATTGGCTGTATCGGAATTCCGATTCCGAGTTCCGATATTTTCGTCTTATCGGATACCGGAATCGGGATTGTCACTGTCACTGTCAGTGTCCGTCGGTCGGGTCTGTCAGGAGTCAGCGGCACTTACCTGTCAGAAGATCTCCGGCGGTCACGTCCTGGACTGCTTGATGGCCGCAATCTTCTTTCCCCGGCGGTCACATGCAGTTTCTCGCGATAACTGCAGTGACTGCTGGGTAATCCCGGCCGTAAAGCAGTCAGTCCGATGACGTCACCGCCGGGGAAGCAGGTAATCAGCTGTGCTGCGCCGGGATGACAGGCTCTGCCTGTCATTGCGATGTAGCAGAGTTGGATCGTCGTGGGACTGTCGTTATGGACTGCGTCGGACAGGTGGTATACTGTTGGTTTGTTTTTTTTCTTTTTTTACAGGAGATCGATGGCGTCGCAGGAATGAGAGTACAATAAAATTAATGAAAACTGTGTTGTCTCTTTTATTTCATTAAAATACTTTTTTCTTGCTTTGTCTTTTTTTTATGCATTTAATAACTTTGGGATTAATAATGGATCGGTGTCTTATTGACACCTCTCCATTATTAACCGGGCTTATTGTCACCGTGCAATCAACGGTGACATTAACCCCTTATTACCCCGCTTGCCACCGCTACAGGGCAGTGGGAAGAGCCGGGTAAAGTGCCACAATTGGCACATCTTTTGATGCGCCAAATGTGGGGCTGCTGTAGCCTGGTATTATCAGGCTGTTGAGGGCCAAAATCCATGGGCCTTGACAGCTTTTAATACCAGGCCGCAGCAGTCTGCATTTTACTTGGCTGGTTAACAAAAATAGGGGGGATCCCCACGCCGTTTTTTTTTCGAGGGGATCCCCTATTTTTGTTAACCAGCCAAGCTAAGCAGACTGCTGTGGCCTGGTATTATCAGGCTGGCAAGGTCCATGGATATTGGATCCTTACCAGCCTGAAAAACCAGGCCTCAGCGGTCTGCTTCATCTGGCTGGTTAACAAAAATAGGGGGGACCCCACGCCAATTTTTTTCGAGGGGATCCCCTATTTTTGTTAATCAGCCAAGATATGCAGACTGCTGTGGCCTAGTATTATCAGGCTGGCAAGGTCCATGGATCTTGGCTCCTTAACAGCCTGAAAATCCAGGCCTCAGCGGTCTGCTTCATCTGGCTGGTTAACAAAAATAGGGGGGACCCCACGCCATTTTTTTTTCGAAGGGAACCCCTATTTTTGTTAATCAGTTCCCTCTGACGTCACTGATTGTGTCCCTGGCTGACCTGAAGTGAAAGTGGAAAGCAATCAATTAAGCTTTCCACTTAAGGGCCCGTCTCACATAGCGATATCGCTACCGAGATCGCTGCTGAGTCACTAGTTTTGTGACGCAGCAGCGAGCTCACCAGCGATATCGCTGTGTGTGACATTCAGCGACGATCAGCCCCCCTGCCGGGTATCGCTGATCGTCGCTGAAATGTCAGGACCTTTTTTTGATCGCTGGTTTCCCGCTGACAGGCACGCATCGCTGCGTGTGACAGGCGGGAGACCAGCGATCCGCTGGTAACCAAGGTACACAGCGGGTTTCCAGGCGCGGGGCTATGCCTAGAAACCCGCTGTGTACCTTGGATACCAGCGCCCTGATGCAGGGAGCTGGTATCCAAGGTACACAGCGGGTTTCCAAGCGCTGCGCGGTGCCTGGAAACCCGCTGTGTACCTTGGTTACCAGCGGATCGCTGGTCTCCCGCCTGTCACACGCAGCGATGCGTGCCTGTCAGAGGGAAACCAGCGATCAAAAAAAAGGTCCTGACATTTCTGCGACGATCAGCGATACCCGGCAGGGGGGCTGATCGTCGCTGAATGTCACACACAGCGATATCGCTGGTGAGCTCGCTGCTGCGTCACAAAACTTGTGACTCAGCAGCGATCTCGGTAGCGATATCGCTATGTGAGACGGGCCCTTAAGCGATGTTACCCGCAGTGTCGCTGTCCCAGATCGCTGCCTGAGCTGCCTGTTTGGCAGCTCAGCAGCGATCATGTAGCGATACACCAGCGATCCTGACAAGTGCATATCGTTGTCGGGATCGCTGGTGTATCGTTATGTGACACCCAGCCTTTACTCTCCTGTCAGGCAGGAGAGGAACTCATTCATTTGGGGTTTACTGTGAGGCTGCAGCATTAGCTGCGGTCCCTGCAGTAAACATTAACCCTTTCTGAAGGATTACACCGTGGGACCTGACTGTGCATGGGATAGGTAAGAATAATTTTGCTTTTTTATTTTATTTTTATTACAGGAAATGGTTTTTGCAGTAAAATAAAATATGGTCAAAAACATGTGTCTTTATTTCATTAAAATGATTTTTAATTAAAGTGTGTGTGTTTTATTTTTATTTCATGCAATAGGATTAATAATTGATAGTTGTCTAATTGACAGCTCTTAATTATTAACCTGGCTTAAGGTCACCTTTCAATAGCAAGGTGGCTTTAACCCCATATTAACCCATTCGCCACCGCTACAGGGCAATGGAAATAGACGGGCAAAGTGCCAGAAAGGGCGAATCTAATTATAGATTTGTCTTTCCTGGGGTGTCTGGGGGCAGATGTTAGTAGCCGGGGGGGGCAAAAATAATGGTCCCTCTCTGGGCTATTATTATCTGCCCCCACTCACTGGCTTTGTCTGTCTGGTTGCGAAAATAGGGCGGGAGCCCACGCATTTTTTTTCAGCAATTTTACACCTCATATATATATATACATGTCATTGAATTTGTGACACATATATATATATATTTATATTTGTAGTTCATACACTTCTACATAGTATAATAGCCGCTAATTCAATTGCCGGCTTTTGTGAAAATGCAGAACCCGACATGAAATGACACTTGGTGTACATAGGGTTAACCATGTCTTTTCATGTCCTTTGCTATCTAATTTGCACAAACAATTAAATCAGTCTATGTGTGCAAAATTTCACACCTGTAGGGGTTAATTAAAGGTGTAAATTCGTAGCAAAAAAGTCAGTTTTTTTTACAACGAATTTACACCTTTAATTAACCCCTACAGGTGTGAAATTTTGCACACATAGACTGATTTAATTGTTTGTGCAAATCAGATAGCAAACGACATGAAAAGACATGGTTAACCCTATGTACACCAAGTGTCATTTCATGTCGGGTGCTTCTGTCTTTTCACTGAAGCCGGCTTTACCGGCAATTGAATCAGAGAGGATATTTTACTATGTAGAAGTGTATAAACTATACATATATGTATATATATATGTCACAATGACATGTATATATATATATATGTATTCTATGTGTGTATATTTAGTGTTTACAAGGAAAGAATGGGTTTTTTTTAGTTGCGATATTTTGTTCCCATAGACTTACATGGGACTTCCGGTATCGGTATCGGGTATCGCCGATATTTTAGTGATATCGGCGATACCATTCCGATTCCGATACTTTAGGATATCGGAAAGTATCGCTCAACTCTAGCCAGGACTTCTAGTCACATACAGGAGTGAATGTTTCTGACATGTCATCACCAGTCCTGTGTGCTCATCATAAATTAAGTCAGTGACATATAAGCTCAGCGACTGCTGGAGTTTCTACATCACTGACATGATTTACGATGAGCTTACAGGGCTGGAGATGCAGAAGAACCACTTGCTCTTGTTATAAAATAGGCAGGGAAAAGTGCTACGTCAGAAAGTAGCAGCTGCAAGCACTTGCTGTTTCATCTGTGTACTCACTTATCATAAGTGACTTATGTTTCCTCCCCTCTTCAGTTGTGGTATGTGCTGACCATAAACTGAAGCAGCTCTGCATGGTCGGACAAAGCAAATGACAGTACATAGCAAGAACACATTTATTTCAGCAAATGAACATTTTTTTAACTCATCCAGTTATAGAACTTATTATTATTATTCCAAGGTCAATTAATTAAAATGTACTTAGTTCATGGGAAAAAGCCTTTCAATGCTGCTATGATTTATGGGAAAAATCTGTGAGTTCTAGTTCTCCCACTCCCAAGCTTTTTCCTATTTCTAATGCATTAACTTCCCGGACTAATTGTTAACTTACAGTTGTCACAAGACATTCAGTGTTACTTATTAGTTAGTATTAATGCTATTTAGTAATGCATTTCAAATATACACCAAGACATCCATAATACCATGTATTCCGTACACTTCATATATTAAAAAGTCAACTCATTTATAGGACATACAGTGGGAATAAGATAATAGAAACTCATTAATTGTCCAAAACTTTCCAAACTTTGAGAGAGCCAGTGGCTACTTGGAGAAATAGAATTAATTTTCTCCCAGGTGACACATTTTCATGACGGCGGCCGGACACCTTCATAACGCTATTAACCTGTAGATTAATCTTTTGTCTGCAGGTTGGTAAGATTAACTGACCTGCCAGACTCCCTTTAAGAAAGAATATTTATTTCCTGTTGCTTACATATTCCGCAGCACTGAGCAGAATTTTTTTATTACTCACTGTCCCTGGTTGAGCTCTCAGTCTACTTTCCCTGTCTTAGGAAATTTGCCCGTCAGTAGGTGTTTGGAGTGTGGGAGAAAACCCACACAAAAATGAGGGAAACATACAAACTAGATTTAATCCGTAGTCAGATAGAAATCCACTGTCCCAGTGCTTCAAGGCAACAGTGCTAACCACGCATCCACTGTGCTGCAGATGAACGTGATATCTATAAATCATAGCACGCCATTGGAAAGTCAGGAGTGGGCAGCCACTATTTTTAGTTCAGTGGCAACCAAAGAATTGAGAGTGATGTCATAGTTCTGCAGAAGCAGAACAAACTAAATAAAACTAGACAGCAGTAAGTCACCACAGTCATCCCTAAAAGAGGAACATCATTTTTGCACAAGAGGATCCTGTTGTAACTGCTATAGGTGCTAGTATGGTAGCGATGACATCAGACAATGTATGCAGCACAACCTTAAAGGGTTGTCCACTACTAGGGCGACCCCTTCTTAAGCTAAATGTTTGCCACAATAAAATAATAAAGCCTATACTCACCTCTAGTGCCGGCGCCGTTCCCACGGTGTCAGCACTCGCTCTCCTTGGGGCTCTCGTGCTATTGTTGTGACATATGACGCCGGTGCCCTTTCAGCGCTGGCGTCACTGTCTTTGCCTTCGTACAAACTGAACTGCAGCTGATCCCTGGCTTCCTCTTCATGTTCAGTTTCTTCAAAGGTGGAGACAGTGAAGCCAGCGCTGATTGGGTGCCAGACATCACGTGTCATTCCATCACATCACAGCCTCGAGACCGTAAGTGTTGACACCGCAAGAATGGAGCCGGCATTGGAGGTGAGTATAGGCTTTATTATTTTATCGAGGCTGAACATTTAGTTTAAGAAGGGGTTGTCCTAGTTGTGGACAACCCCTTTAACACATGTGGTTTTATTACTACTCAACTACAATATTTTACGTATAAGGTTTTCTAATACAGAGATGATCTGCTTTAGCTTTTAGCATTATGAACACTGTTGTGAACGCATTGGAGACGACTTCAGAGCTTAAGCTCCCTCTGGTGGTTGCTGAGGGTATTGAACCTATGTTGAGCACCAAGAGTCCTCCACCTGCAGTTGACGAGTGGTTGTCAGGTGGTACTGACTGGCCTGATATAAGTGAGCTGACCTCCCATGATCCTGGCCGGTGATCAATTGTTCTTCCTGGTCTAGGTTGGAATTTAGCTTGCTTCTCTGCTGTCTCCTGCTTGCATTCAGATAAGTCACTTTCAGTTTTTTTTACTGTGGTTTGATTTCCCTTGCTTTTTTGCTGCATTGCTTTGGGGAGCTTTGGCTGGTCTCCATTTGTTTTTTGTATTTGTTCATTTGCTCAGTTCTTGTGATATTTTACTGCTTGGTTGCTACGTGTCCACACCAGAGTTCTGATATAGGTGGTCGAGACCGTATGGTCTCAGTATTTTTGGATTCAGAAGTGTTGGAGTTTTTCCTAGGGTTTTTTTGGGTTGCAGACAATATTCTCTCCTGTGATGTCCTATCTGGACAGTTTTGGGCCCCAGCGTTTGCTCAATCTATTTTCTGTCTGTGTCTGTATTTTCATCTTGTCTAACCGCCATTATATGTTTGGGGGCTTCCTATTCTTTTGGGGTCTACTCCGGGGCAGTTAGCTTTCCTCTTCCCATCTTCAGGGATAGCTATCTCTCCGGCTGTGACGAGGCGTCTAGGGCACCGTAGGAACATCCCACGGCTGCTTCTAGTTGTGCGGTTAGTTTAGGGGTCTGCAACCTATTAGTTTCCAACCTCTCTGGTGTTAGGCTGCCTATGCGGTTTTTTGCTCCTGCCTCCTAAGCTACCAAAACATAACAGAATCACCAGCCATACCTAAATTCTATGGTACTCAACAGAAGGGAAAAAATAGTAAAATAAAAAAAAGGTAGTCAGAGCTGTCAGAGTTGTCAGAAAAATGTTTGTTTTTTTTGTTGTTTTGTTACATTTTTTCCCTCTTTTTTCTCTGGGGGCTGAGGAGGAATTTTTTCCCCAATGGAGGTCCAGCATTTGTCCGATCGTGTGGAGCAGCTTGCTGCTGAAGTTCGGAGTACAGTCATGGCCAAAAGTTTTGAGAATGACACAAATATTAATTTTTACAAAGTCTACTGCTTCACTTTTTCTAATGGCAATTTGCATATACTCCAGAATGTTATAAAGAGTGATCAGCTTAACAGCAATTACTTGCAAAGTCAATATTTGGCTAGAAAATGAACTTTATCCCCTAAAACACATTTCAACATCATTGCAGCCCTGCCTTAAAAGGACCAGCTAACCTCTTTTCAGTGATTGCTCCATTAACACAGGTGTGGGTGTTGATGAGGACATGGCTGGAGATCAATCTGTCATGATTAAGTAAGAATGACACGACTGGACACTTTAAAAGGAGGCGGGTGCTTGGCATCATTGTTTCTCTTCTGTTAACCATGGTTATCTCTAAAGAAACAAGTGCAGTCATCATTGCAATGCACAAAAATGGCCTAACAGGGAAGAGTATCGCAGCTAGAAAGATTGCACCTCAGTCAACAATCTATCGCATCATCAAGAACTTCAAGGAGAGAGGTTCCATTGTTGCCAAAAAGGCTTCAGGGCGCCCAAGAAAGACCAGCATGCGCCAGGACGTCTCTTAAAAGTGTTTCAGCTGCGGGATCGGGCTACCAGCAGTGCAGAGCTTGCTCAGGAATGGCAGCAGGCAGGTGTGAGTGCATCTGCACGCACTGTGAGGCGGAGACTCTTGGAGCAAGGCCTGGTCTCAAGGAGGGCAGCAAAGAAGCCACTTCTCTCCAGAAAAAACATCATGGACAGACTGATATTCTGCAAAAGGTACAGGCAGTGGACTGCTAAGGACTGGGGTAAAGTTATTTTCTCTGATGAATCCCCTTTTCAATTGTTTGGGACATCAGGAAAACGCCTAATTCGGAGAAGACAAGGTGAGCGCTACCACCAGTCTTGTCTCATGCCAACTGTTAAGCATCCTGAAACCATTTATGTGTGGGGTTGCTTCTCAGCCAAGGGAATCGGCTCTCTCACAGTCTTGCCTAAAAACACAGCCATGAATAAAGAATGGTACCAGAATGTCCTCCAAGAGCAACTTCTCCCAACCCTCCAAGAGCAGTTTGGCGATCAACAATGCCTTTTCCAGCATGATGGAGCACCTTGCCATAAAGCAAAGGTGATAACTAAATGGCTCAGGGAACAAAACAAAGAGATTTTGGTTCCATGGCCTGGAAACTCCCCAGATCTTAATCCCATTGAGAACTTGTGGTCAATCATCAATAGACGGGTGGACAAACAAAAACCTAAAAATTCTGACAAAATGAAAGCACTGATTGTGCAAGAATGGACTGCCATCAGTCAGGATTTGGTCCAGAAGTTGATTGAGAGCATGCCAGGTAGAATTGCAGAGGTCCTGAAGAAGAAGGGTCAACACTGCAAATATTGACTTGCTGCATTAACTCATTCTAACTGTCAATATAAGCTTTTGTTACTCATATGTTTGCAATTATTATATTTCTGTCTGTGATAAAAACATCTGTCAAACACACATAAAAACCAGAGGGCAGCAGATCATGTGAAAATAAAATATTTGTGTCATTCGCAAAACTTTTGGCCATGACTGTATTGCTATCTATCTTGCTGGGTTGCCTGCTGTGGAACCTAGGATCCCTCTGCCAGATTTATTTTTGGGGGATCGGTCTAAGTTTTTGAATTTTAAAAATAACTGTAAGTTGTTTTTTGCTTTGAAGCTTAAATCCTCAGGGAACACAACGCAGCAGGTTCAAATTGTCATCTTCCTGTTGCGCGGTGACCCTCAGGATTGGGCCTTTTCCCTGACACCTGGGGATCCTGTTTTGAATAATGTTGATGTGTTTTTCATGCTCTGGGGTTATTGTACGATGAACCTATTGTTACTGATCAAGCTGAAAAAACCTTATTGGCATTGAATCAGGGTCAAGAAGCCGCAGAGCTGTATTGTCAGAAGTTCAGAAAGTGGGCAGTTCTTACTAAATGGAATGATGATGCTCTGGCAGCTCTTTTTCGGAAGGGTCTGGCAGAGACTGTAAAGGATGTTATGGTGGGATTCCCTATCCCCTCTGGTCTCAATGACTCTATGTCATTAGCTATTCAAGTTGACAGACGTTTGCGCGAGCGTAGAAATATGCGTGAGATTGTGATGCCTTGTGGGCCAGCCCCTGAGCCCATGCAGTGTGATGGAGTGACTTCTGGGGCACAGCGTCATGAATTTCGTAAGCGTAATAAGTTGTGCTACTATTGCAGTGACGCTTCTCATGCTATTTCCGTCTGCCCCAAGCGAGGAAGACGTTTTGCGGTCTCAGTTGTCTTGGGTAGTGTTCAGACTAAATTTCTGTTGACTGTTACCCTGATTTGCTCCATGTCCACATTTTCAGCTCAGGGTTTTGTTGATTCAGCTATAAACCTGATGGATTTTGATTTTGCCAAACGTTGTGGTTTCCCTATGATACCCCTGCGGAAGTCTATTTCTTTGCTGGGCATTGATTCTACCCCCTTGGCGGAGAATAAACCCCAGTTTTCTACCCAGGTGATAATGCGGGTTGACCCGGACCACCAAGAGAATTGCAAATTTTTTGGTGTTACATAATTTACATGACATTGTTGTACTGGGTTTTCCTTGGTTACAGACTCATAATCCTGTTTTGGATTGGAAATCTGTGTCTGTGACCAGTTGGGGTTGTCAACGTGTTTGTGCTGACACTCCTGTTTTTTCTGCCACCCCAGTCTCAAGATGTTTCTTCTGCCTCCCCCCAGTCTCAAGATGTCCCTGACTATTTGACTGATTTTTCTGATGTGTTTAGTGAGAGTAAGTCTGCATCCTTACCTCCTCATAGGAGTTATGATTGCGCTATTGACTTAGTACCCGGTTGTAAATTTCCCAAGGGTCAGCTCTTTAATTTATCTGTACCTGAGCATGAGGCTATGCGATCTTATATCAAAGAGTCTTTGGAGAAGGGTCATATCAGACGATCCTCCTCACCCTTGGGCGCCAGCTTTTTCTTTGTGGCTAAGAAGCATGGCTCATTGAGGCCGTGTATTAATTATCGTCTCCTGAATAACATCACTGTTAAATATCAATATCTGTTACCCTTGATTTCTGACCTATTTTCTAGAGTGAAGGGTGCTTGTTGGTTTACCAAGCTTGACCTCAGGGGGTATAATCTTATTCACATCAGGAAAGGAGATGAATGGAAGACGGCGTTTAATACCCCAGAGAGGCATTTTGAGTACCTAGTGATGCCTTTTGGGCTCACGAATGCCCCTTCCATCTTCCAATCCTTTATCCGGGATTTCGTGGATAAATTTCTGATCGTTTATTTGGACGATATCTTGATTTTTTGCAATGACTGGGATTCTCATGTGGAACATGTTCAGACTGTACAGTCATGGCCAAAAGTTTTGAGAATTACACAAATATTATATTTTCACATGATCTGCTGCCCTCTGGTTTTTATGTGTGTTTGACAGATGTTTTTATCACAGACAGAAATAATAATAATTGCAAACATATGAGTAACAAAAGCTTATATTGACAGTTAGAATGAGTTAATGAAGCAAGTCAATATTTGCAGTGTTGACCCTTCTTCTTCAGGACCTCTGCAATTCTCCCTGGCATGCTCTCAATCAACTTCTGGACCAAATCCTGACTGATAGCAGTCCATTCTTGCACAATCAATGCTTTCATTTTGTCAGAATTTTTAGATTTTTGTTTGTCAACCCGTCTCTTGATGATTGACCACAAGTTCTCAATGGGATTAAGATCTGGGGAGTTTCCAGGCCATGGACCCAAAATCTCTATGTTTTGTTCCCTGAGCCATTTAGTTATCACCTTTGCTTTATGGCAAGGTGCTCCATCATGCTGGAAAAGGCATTGTTGATCGCCAAACTGCTCTTGGAGGGTTGGGAGAAGTTGCTCTTGGAGGACATTCTGGTACCATTCTTTATTCATGGCTGTGTTTTTAGGCAAGACTGTGAGAGAGCCGATTCCCTTGGCTGAGAAGCAACCCCACACATGAATGGTTTCAGGATGCTTAACAGTTGGCATGAGACAGGACTGGTGGTAGCGCTCACCTTGTCTTCTCCGAATGAGGCGTTTTCCTGATGTCCCAAACAATCTAAAAGGGGATTCATCAGAGAAAATAACTTTACCCCAGTCCTCAGCAGTCCACTGCCTGTACCTTTTGCAGAATATCAGTCTGTCCATGATGTTTTTGCTGGAGAGAAGTGGCTTCTTTGCTGCCCTCCTTGAGACCAGGCCTTGCTCCAAGAGTCTCCGCCTCACAGTGCGTGCAGATGCACTCACACCTGCCTGCTGTCATTCCTGAGCAAGCTCTGCACTGCTGGTAGCCCGATCCCACAGCTGAAACACTTTTAAGAGACGGTCCTGGCGCTTGCTGGTCTTTCTTGGGCGCCCTGGAGCCTTTTTGGCAACAATGGAACCTCTCTCCTTGAAGTTCTTCATGATGCGATAGATTGTTGACTGAGGTGCAATCTTTCTAGCTGCGATACTCTTCCCTGTTAGGCCATTTTTGTGCATTGCAATGATGACTGCACGTGTTTCTTTAGAGATAACCATGGTTAACAGAAGAGAAACAATGATGCCAAGCACCAGCCTCCTTTTAAAGTGTCCAGTGGTGTCATTCTTACTTAATCATGACAGATTGATCTCCAGCCATGTCCTCATCAACCCACACCTGTGTTAATGGAGCAATCACTGAAAAGATGTTAGCTGGTCCTTTTATGGCAGGGCTGCAATGATGTTGAAATGTGTTTTGGGGGATAAAGTTCATTTTCTATCCAAATATTGACTTTGCAAGTAATTGCTGTTAAGCTCATCACTCTTTATAACATTCTGGAGTAAATGAAAATTGCCATTAGAAAAAGCGAAGCAATAGACTTTGTAAAAATTAATATTTGTGTCATTCTCAAAACTTTTGGCCATGACTGTATTCTGGATTTTGAGAGAAAACGCATTGTATGTGAAGGGATCAAAATGTCTTTTTGGCGTACAGAAGGTTTCATTTCTGGGATTCATTTTGTCTCCATATGTTATTGAAATGGACCCGGTCAAAATTCAGGCCATTTGTGATTGGGTTCAACCCACTACATTGAAGGCTCTTCAGAGATTTTTGGGTTTTGCTAATTTTTATCGTAAATTTATAGCTAATTTCTCTGGTATTGTGAAACTGATCCGCCCGCCAGGGCCGTGGGGTACTCGGCACCGAGCCAGTTGACTTCAATGGGGGATGTCACGGGCAGCCACTGCTCGGTCCATGGCCCTGGGCGCTCACCAAAAATGGGGATATTTACAGGGGAATAAATGTTCGTGTAGTTGATCGTGACGCCACCTGTAGTACCTGGTCAGGGTGACCAGCGTTGCTGTGCAGATCCTCTGGAAGGGATGGTGATGTGCAGCTAGATGATAAGCCTCCTACAGGTGAGGCTGTGTCCTTTCAGGGCAGGATAATGTAATAGTGCAGGGATGGTGCTTGAGGATGTAGCAGAGGGGAGTGTGCGTTGCTGGAATAATTCAGGGAAACAGTTCTGTTGCAGTTTCAAGGTTTTACTCACAGTCTGTTGAGCTCGATACAGATATCAGCCGGGCACTGTGTCCTCCAAGAGAGTGGTCCAGCAACCCTCAGGTAAGTTAGTCGCACTTCCAAAGACTCCCCTTTCAATATGTTCCTTTCCGGCTTCTTCTTTCTCAGTGCTAACTCTCCTTACTACCATGCACCACGCCACCACAGAGCCCTCAGGCAAGGGAGTATTGGGCCATTTCAGTCCACAGAGCAGTGCCAATGTTCTGCACGTACTTGATCCCTAAGCTGCCTTCCGGTGAGATTATGGTGGACCCGTGAAGTGACCACTGTTGTCGGTGTTACTAGCGGAGCCTGAGCCTTCCCGATAATCTAGGGACCGTTTCCCGATGTTCGCCTGGTCCTTCCTTCTTCAGGATGGGGGCACAGCTCCAATTGCTGTCTTGCCCTGGACCCTTTCACTCACTACAGCACGGCTCCTTGAGATTAACTCAGAGGAGCAGCAGGACAGTCCAGTACCCACTCACTGACTGCCTGACACACACTGTTCTCTAAAACTAACACGCATCCTAAGTGCTGCCTAAGCTCCACCCACCAACTAGATACACCCTGTTCTAACCAGCCTGAGTCAGACCATCCTCCCGAAGGGTCCGTCTGTGCTCAGCCAGCATAGTGTATGTTGAATGCAGGTGTGGAGTCTAAGGGGTGCTCCCTCTTTACCTGAGAGTCAGGTGTCACACTTCTGAATGAGATGCAACATCTGTGTAGCGACTGGACCCTCAGGGCGCCACAAAACCACTGACTGATTTGACCAAGAAGGGTTCTGATGTAGTAAATTGGTCTCCTGAGGCAGTTTCTGCGCTTCAGGAGCTTAAGTGGAGATTCACTTCTGCTCCTGTTCTGCGCCAACCTGATGTTTCTCTACCATTTCAGGTGGAGGTTGATGCTTCGGAGATTGGTGCAGGAGCCGTTTTGTCCCAAAGGGATCCGGAGACCTCTAAGAGTAACCCTTGTGCCTTTTTCTCTCGAAAATTTTCCCCAGCGGAACGTAATTATGATGTGGGTAATAGGGAGTTATTGGCCATGAAGTGGGCTTTTGAGGAGTGGAGACATTGGCTAGAAGGAGCCAAGCATCAGGTGGTGGTCCTCACTGATCATAAAAACCTGGTTTATCTTGAATCAGCCAAGCGACTTAATCCTAGACAGGCCAGGTGGGCCTTGTTTTTCACACGTTTTAATTTTGTGGTCTCTTTTCTCCCAGGCACTAAGAACGTTAAGGCGGATGCCCTCTCGAGAAGTTTCTTTCTGGATTCTCCTGAGGTAACTGAGCCTGCTGTTATTCTGAAGGAGGGTGTGGTTCTTTCCGCTATCTCACTCAATTTGAGACTGGCTTTGGAGAAATTTCAGGAGGATAAACCTGAACGTTGCCCTGCTGGGAAATTGTTTGTTCTAGACCAGTGGAGGAAGAATGTGATGTCTGAGATTCATTGCTCAACGTTGATTGGCCATCCTGGTATATTTGGTACCAGAGATTTGGTGAGTCGGTCCTTTTGGTGGCCCACTTTGTCTCGTGATGTCAGGGACTTTGTGCAGTCCTGTGGGACTTGTTCTCGGTCCAAACCTTGCTCTCGCTCTAGTGGTTTGTTAATGCCATTGCCTGTGCCCAAGAGGCCATGGACCCATATCTCTATGGATTTTAGTTCCGACCTCCCTGTCTCTCAGAGAATGACCGTTATTTGGGTGATCTGTGATAGGTTTTCCAAGATGATACATCTTGTGCCACTACCTAAGTTGCCATCCTCCTCGGAGTTGGTGCCTTTATTTTTTCAACAGGTGGTTCGGTTGCACGGCATTCCAGAGAACATTGTGTCTGACAGAGGAGTCCAGTTTGCATCCAGATTTTGGAGGACATTTTGTTCCAAACTGGGAGTTCAGCTGTCTTTTTCCTCTGCGTTCCACCCTCAGACCAATGGACAGACTGAGAGAACAAACCAGACCTTGAAGACTTATTTGAGATGTTTTGTGTCTGCTGATCAAGATGACTGGGTCTCCTTTTTGCCCTTGGCTGAGTTTGCTTTGAATAATAGGGCTAGTTCTGCCACCTTGATGTCTCCATTTTTCTGCAATTTCAGGTTTCATCCTCGATTTTCTTCAGGGCAGGTGGAGGCTTCTGTCTGTCCGGGTGTTGACTCTATTGTGGAGAGAATGCAACAGATTTTGGATCAAGTAGTGGATAAGTTGTCCCTCTCTCAGGAGAAGGCCAAGCGGTTTGCCAACCAACATAGGACTGATGGTCCTCGATTTAAAGTGGGTGACTTGGTTTGGTTGTCCTCAAAAAATATCCCTATGAAGGTTGCATCTCCAAAATTTAAGTCAAGGTTCATTGGACCTTATAAGATCGTGGAGATTATTAATCCCGTTTCCTTCCGTTTGCTTCTTCCAGGAACATTCAAGATTCACAACGTATTTCTCAAATCTTTATTGAAGATATTTGTCGAGCCAGTGGTTCCTATGGTTGCGCCTCCTGATCCTGTTTTGGTTGAGGGCAATTTTGAGTATGTGGTTGAGAAGATATTGGATTCTCGTTTGGCCAAGCGGAGACTCCAGTACTTGGTGAAGTGGAAAGGCTATGGTCAGGAGGACAATTCTTGGGTGTTTGCTTCTGACATTCATGCTGAAAGACTGGTCCGTGCCTATCACCGAGCTCATCCTGATCATCCTGGTGGCACAAGTGAGGGTTCGATGACCCCTCCTCAAGGGGGGGTACTGTTGTGAACGTATTGGAGACAACTTCAGAGCTGAAGCTCCCTCTGGTGGTTGCTGAGGGCATTGAACCTATGTTGAGCACCAAGAGTCCTCCACCTGCAGTTGACGAGTGGTTGTCAGGTGATACTGACTGGCCTGATATAAGTGAGCTGACCTTCCATGATCCTGGCCGGTGATCAAGTGTTCTTCCTGGTCTAGGTTGGAATTCAGCTTGCTTGTCTGCTGTCTCCTGCTTGCATTCAGATAAGTCACTTTCAGTTTTTTTTACTGTGGTTTGAATTCCTTGCTTTTTATCTTCAGCCAGGTCCCCTTTTGGGGGCTTTGGCTGGTCTCCGTTCATTTTTTGTATTTGTTCATTTGCTCAGTTCTTGTGATATTTTACTGATTGGTTGCTACGTGTCCACACCAGAGATTTGATATAGGTGGTCGAGACCGTGTGGTCTCAGTATTTTTGGATTCAGAAGTGTTGGAGTTTTTCCTAGAGTTTTTCTGGGTTGCAGACAGTATTCTCTCCTGTGCTGTCCTATCTAAACAGTTTTGGGCCCCAGCGTTTGCTCAATCTATTTTCTGTCTGTGTTCGTATTTTCATCTTGTCTAACCACCATTATATGTTTGGGGGCTTCCTATTCTTTTGGGGTCTACTCCGGGCAGTTAGCTTTCCTCTTTTCATCTTCAGGGATAGCTATCTCTCCGGCTGTGACGAGGCGTCTAGGGCACCGTTGGAACGTCCCACGACTGCTTCTAGTTGTGCGGTTAGTTTAGGGGTCTGCAACCTATTAGTTTCCAACCTCTCTGGTGTTAGGCTGCCTATGCGTTTTTTTGCTCCTGCCTCCTCAGCTACCAAAACATAACAGAACACTGTTCTTGCTTTAGTCCTTCTGTTTGAATACTTGCAAGGGTAGGTTTTCTATTAATAAATAAAAAACAGTACCCTGACCAACAAAAAAAACACAATTTAAAAATCTACACGTATAAAAATGTTCCTATGTACTGCACCCCTTTAAAATGAGCTCTGCGTGGCAATTTAAGCACTAGATGCAGTAGATATTGCCGGCAAACAAACTTACTTCGCATCTCTCATATCCTCCCTGTCTCACAACCCTAAACAGCTCTTCAACACTTTCAATTCTCTACTCTTTCCCACAGCACATCCTCCCTCTCCTCTCATTTCTGCCGAAGACTTTGCCTCCTTCTTTAAGCAAAAGATTGATACTATCAGAGAAGGCTTTGGCCCACAGCCGCCAATGCCCCTCTTAGCCACTCAGCCCTGTTCTTCCAAAACCAGCTTCACCACCATGACAGAAGATCAGCTCTCCACTCTCCTTGTCAAGATCACACCTCACACAGCTGCCAGAAAGCTCATTGCGGCCCACTGGTTAGATGACAAAGCGCCAGTTAGACAAGAACTGATTAATAAGGTTAACTTTATTGTTATGATGGAACAGAACATACAGTTAGGTCCATAAATATTTGGACAGAGACAACATTTATCTAATTTTGGTTCTAGACATTACCACAATGAATTTGAAACAAAACAAATCAGATGCAGTTGAAGTTCAGACTTTCAGCTTTCATTTGAGGGTATCCACATTAAAATTGGATGAAGGGTTTAGGAGTTTCAGCTCCTTAACATGTGCCACCCTGTTTTTAAAGGGACCAAAAGTAATTGGACAGATTAAATAATTGTAAATAAAATGTTCATTTCTAGTACTTGGTTGAAAACCCTTTGTTAGCAATGACTGCCTGAAGTCTTGAACTCATGGACATCACCAGACACTGTGTTTCCTTCTTTTTGATGCTCTGCCAGGCCTTCACCGCGGTGGTTTTCAGTTGTTGTTTGTTTGTGGGCCTTTCTGTCTGAAGTTTAGTCTTTAACAAGTGAAATGCATGTTCAATTGGGTTGAGATCAGGTGACTGACTTGGCCATTCAAGAATATTCCACTTCTTTGCTTTAATAAACTCCTGGGTTGCTTTGGCTTTATGTTTTGGGTCATTGTCCATCTGTAGTATGAAACGACGACCAATCAGTTTGGCTGCATTTGGCTGGATCTGAGCACACAGTATGGCTCTGAATACCTCAGAATTCATTTGGCTGTTTCTGTCCTGTGTCACATCATCAATAAACACTAGTGACCCAGTGCCACTGGCAGCCATGCATGTCCAAGCCATCACACTGCTTCCGCCATGTTTTACAGATGATGTGGTATGCTTTGGATCATGAGCTGTACCACGCCTTCGTCATACTTTTCTCTTTCCATCATTCTAGTAGAGGTTGATCTTGGTTTCATCTGTCCAAAGAATGTTCTTCCAGAACTGTGCTGGCTTTTTTAGATGTTTTTTAGCAAAGTCCAGCCTAGCCTTTTTATTCTTGATTCTTATGAGTGGCTTGCACCGTGCAGTGAACCCTCTGTATTTAATTTCATGCAGTCTTCTCTTTATGGTAGATTTGGATATTGATACGCCTACCTCCTGGAGAGTGTTGTTCACTTGGTTGGCTGTTGTGAAGTGGTTTCTCTTCACCATGGAGAGTATTCTGCGATCATCCACCACTGTTGTCTTCCGTGGGCGCCCAGGTCTTTTTGCATTGATGAGTTCACCAGTGCTTTCTTTCTTTCTCAGAATGTACCAAACTGTAGATTTTGCCACTCCTAAAGTTGTAGCAATTTCTCGGATGGGTTTTTTCTGTTTTTTTGCAGCTTAAGGATAGCTTGTTTCACCTGCATGGAGAGCTCCTTTGACCGCATGTTTCCTTCACAGCTAAACCTTCCAAATGCAAACACCACACCTCAAATCAACACCAGCCCTTTTATCTGCTTAATTGAGAATGATATAATGAAGGGATTGCCCACACCTGTCCATGAAATAGCCTTGGAGTCAATTGTCCAATTACTTTTGGTCCCTTTAAAAACAGGGTGGCACATGTTAAGGACCTGAAACTCCTAAACCCTTCATCCAATTTTAATGTGGATACCCTCAAATGAAAGCTGAAAGTCTGAACTTCAACTGCATCTGATTTGTTTTGTTTCAAATTCATTGTGGTAATGTCTAGAACCAAAATTAGATAAATGTTGTCTCTGTCCAAATATTTATGGACCTAACTGTATATGCGAAAAGAGGTCAGCACATGCAGTTTGAGAATGTGTGGGGTGGCTGGATGGAGCACCGGGCCTGGCTTCGGAGGCTCTTATGAGAGAAAGAATGCGTCTGCCTACGCGCCCTTGACCCTCTGAGTTGGTACTTTAAACAGGGATCGTGAGTGGTTGTCTCGAAAAAAAGGATTCAAAATGTGACATGGTGTGTGATATATGCAATGATTTAAAGGGAAGGGGTTAGGGTGGAGGGGGGGAGGGTAGGGGACTTAGGATGTAAGAATAGTTATATTGCCTGTCAGGTTGAATACGGTTTATATTATATGCTAAAGTTAAATGTACTGTCAAAGTTTCATGCTGACAATTTTTAAATAAAAATCATCTGATTTAAAAAAAATCACACCTCACCACTTGCGCGCTTGACCCACTCCCGTCCCACCTCATCCCTAACTTTGCCACAGTCTTCATCCCTACTCTCACACACCTCTTCAACCTTTCACTTACAAATGGTGTCTTTCCTTCATCCTTCAAACATGCTTCAATCACACCGATCCTCAAAAAGCCCTCCCTCGACCCATCCTCTGCGTCTAGCTATCGCCCGATATCTCTTCTCCCCTACGCCTCTAAACTACTGGAACAGCATGTATATCTTGAACTGTCCTCCCACCTGTAATGTATGGTGTACAGTTCATATAGCGTCTTGTGCTTGGGTGCGAGGAAAACACATGAGACACAGGTTTGATATAGAAGGACTTGTATTACTTCATACAAGTGGCAAAAATGGTCACACAGTTTGCAGGTACAGAAGCAGGAGACACAGCAGGCCTAGAGTAACTTAAGCTCAGCAATAACTCTCCACAACAGGTTCAGGATCTCTTCTCTGTTACCGTAATTCCATGCAAACGTGGATTTATCAAATAGCAGGTTTCCAGAGTCCACAAGTGTTCCAAAGTTCCTCAGTAGGAAATAGCTGGAGTACAAAGTCCAAGGTTTTCCAGGAGTCAGGTCACAGGCTCACTGCAGGCTTGATTCTGAAGCACTGATTACTCAGCTGAGGCTGCTTAAGAAGCAAGAGGGAGAGAATCAGGGCGGGAACATGAAAGCTGGAAGCTCCATATTGACTGAGGGCAAGATAGCTGCAGCAAGACAGAAAGCAAAATGGCTGACGGAAAAACTGAGTTTCAAGAAACATGTACAAAGAACCTTACATTACTCCCCCCTTAGGGACAACCTCCGGATGACCTCAGACCAGGCTTGTCTGGGTACCTCTGATGAAACTGGCGGAGCAAGCGAGGAGCATTAACGTTATTGACTGGTTCCCATGAGTTGTCCTCCACTGGGTAGCCCTGCCATTTAATCAAATATTGTAACTGATTTCTGTACAACCTGGAATCTAGAATCCTTTCCACCACAAAATCTTCCTGACCACCGACTAGCACTGGGTCAGGGCAAGGAGAAGAACGTCCAGGAAACGTATTGGGTGTTGCAGCCTTTAGTAGGGATACATGAAAGACAGGGTGGATTCTCATAGTTCTGGGCAGTTGAAGACGACAAGCAACGGCACTTATAATTTTACTGATTTTATAGGGTCCAATGTACTTATGTCCCAACTTAGACGATGGAATCCTTAACTTAAGATTTCTGGTTGACAGCCAGACCAAGTCTCCTACCTTGAAAGCTGGTGCAGGTTTACGAAATTTATCTGCTGCTTTCTTGTACCTTTCCTGAGCCAATTCCAGATTTTCCTTTAAAAGATCCATATTCTTTTGTAAAGACGTGATTCTTTCAGCCACTGCTGGCAAGGGCGTTTCTATGGGAAATCGAGGAAGAATGTTAGGATGATAACCTAAATTGGAGTAAAAAGGAGACTGCTTAGTGGAGGCGCTCTGAGAGTTGTTATAAGAGAACTCAGCCAGTGGAAGTAGATCCACCCAATCATCCTGTAGGTGGCAGATAAAGCAGCGGAGATACTGCTCCAGGGTCTGATTGGTTCGTTCTGTCTGTCCATTAGTCTGGGGATGAAAAGCAGAAGAAAGGTTTACTTTAATGTCCAATGCGGCACAGAAATTTTGCCAAAACCTTGAAGTGAATTGCACCCCTCGATCCGAAATAACCTCATCCGGTACTCCATGTAAGCGAAACACATTCTTAATCATCAAATCTGATGTCTGTTTTGCAGTGGGTAAGCCGACACAAGGGATAAAATGAGCTGCCTTTGTTAAACGATCAACCACCACTAGAATGGTGTTCTTCCCTTGAGAGGTTGGTAACTCCACAATGAAGTCCATAGAAATGGATCCCCACGGGCGGGACGGGGTGGGAAGGGGTTGCAACAGACCAGTTGGTGAGGAGCGAGGTGTTTTGCATCTTGCACAGACTTCACATGAAGTGACATAGTTTAAAACATCTTTCCTGTAAGTGGGCCACCAAAAGAAACGAGAAAGAAATTCCTGTGTCTTTAGAATTCCTCTATGCCCAGCTATCTTGGAATCATGGATGAGTTGCAATACTCTCAATCTGACTGTTTCAGGTATATACAGACGTTGTCCCTGAATCCACACACCATTCTTAAAGACAAGACTTACGTCACTTGGGGGTTGTGCCAACAAGGAATCCGCATGGTATGCTTCCTTGATGTCCTTAAGTAGGTCTTGATTATGAATCACTCCCAGGAATCTAGAGTCAGGAAGAATAGTCTTAGGAGGAGTAAGTGGACGGGTCTCTGCTGAATGAATCCTAGAGAGTGCATCAGCCTTTCCATTGCGCGATCCTGGTCTATAAGAAATGACAAAATTAAATTGGTTTAAGAAAAGATTCCAGCGAGCCTGGCGAGGAGTCAGGCACTTAGTCGACCTGATAAATTCAAGGTTAGGATGGTCTGTCAGGACGACTATTTGCTGTGCAGCTCCCTGAAGAAGGTGTCTCCATTCTTTGAAGGCGGCAATAATGGCCAACAACTCTCTATTGCCCACATCGTAGTTCCTCTCAGCCGAAGACAACTGCTGGGAAAAGAAGGCACAGGGATGCAAGACATTCTTCTCACCTGTTCTCTGAGAGAGTATAGCTCCAACGGCACAGTCTGAAGCATCCACCTCTATTATGAAGGCAAGTTCGGGGTTGGGATGTACTAAGATAGGTGCGGTGGTAAATTTATCCTTTAGACGGGAAAATGCTTCCTGGGCTTGGGGGGTCCAGGAGAACCTAGACTCTTTCCGGGTAAGTTGGGTGATAGGTGACACTACCTCAGAGAAATTCCTAATGAAACGTCTATAGAAGTTGGCAAACCGGATGAAGCGCTGCACCTCCTTCACATTTCTAGGAATTGGCCAATCCTTGATGGCTTGGGTCTTGCTTCCATCCATACTAATTCCTTGTGTAGACAGTACATACCCCAGAAATTGAATTTCGGTCCTATGGAATTCACACTTTTCAAGTTTGATGTAAAGATGGTTTTGTCTTAGACGTTCTAAGACCATTCTCACATGTCCATGATGTTCCTCTGTGGAGTTAGAAAAAATTAGAATATCTTCCAAATAAATCACCACGAATGTATCTAGGAGATCCCTGAAGATGTCATTCACCAAGTGTTGGAAAGTGGCTGGGGCGGTACTCAGACCAAAAGGCATAACTAGATATTCAAAGTGTCCATAGCGTGACCTGAATGCAGTCTTCCATTCATCCCCAGGTCTAATACGGACCAAGTTATAGGCCCCACGGAGATCCAGTTTAGAGAAAATTTTGGCATGCCGCACTCTCTCCAATAACTCAGGGATTAAAGGCAATGGATAACGGTTTCTAATAGTAACCTTATTGAGTTCCCTATAGTCTACGCAGGGTCTCAGAGATCCATCTTTCTTCTTCACAAAGAAGATGGGTGCACCTGCAGGAGATGAAGAGGGGCGTATGAAGCCCTTGGCTAGATTTTCGTCTATGTAATCCTTTAAAGCCTTTAGCTCGGGCCCCGCCAGGGGGTAGATCTTACCAAAAGGTATCTCTGCTCCAGGCAATAATTCAATTGGACAATCATATGGACGGTGAGGGGGAAGCTGGTCAGCGTTCTTCTTGTCACATAAATCCACATAGTCCTGGTATACAGCTGGTAGTTCAGGGACTGACATGGTTCCTTTAGGAACAGAGCAAGCTGAAACTTCTGGACTCATCTGTTTCTCTGGAAAGTGTAATTCCTTGGTCTCCCAGTTAATGGTAGGGTTCTGAGCCTGCAGCCATGGTAGCCCTAGAATAATGGGAAAGTGGGGAGAAGAGATAAGCATAAAGGACAGTTTCTCTTGATGATCTTTACCCATAAGGACCCTCAAAGGCTCCGTTTCCTGATCCACTGGTCCAGAGGTCAGCAGGAAGCCATCCACAGTCTCCATCTGTACTGGAGTAGCCTTCTTCACTGAATGTATCCTCTGTTTCAGAGCAAAGGAGATATCCATAAAATTTCCACTTGCCCCTGAGTCGATCATAGCAGAGCTAGACACCCAGACTGAGTCAACCCAGAGTTTGATGGAAAGGAAGCAATGAGAATTGTTTTTCCTACAACTCAGCTGGGACACCGCTGAGGAAACTTGAAAAATTGCAGCGTTTACACAGTCATCGTCCTCAGAAGTGACGGAGTTTAAGTCCGAGAAATCAATATCTGTTGCTGCAGATCTCTCTGGAGCCTGAGGCTCGGACCTGACAGATCTCCTCTCGCAACACTCACAGTGAATGACTGCTGCAGTAGTCTTATGAGAACGGCTGGGGCAGTTTATAATGAAGTGCCCTGACTTACCACAGTAGAAACATAGATTTTCCTTTAAACGATGTTCTTTGCGTGCATCACTAACCCGTCTTTGTAAAGAGTCCACCTGCATGGGTTCAGGTTCAGGTTCCCGTGTGATCCTACTCAAAGGTTCCTTAGCTGGGGAGGAAGGTAGGAAAAGGTTAGTGCGATTACTTTCGAACCATCTCTCTTGCCTGCGTTCAGTCAGACGAGCATCAATACGGATGCAGTAGTTAATAAAGTCACCTAACGCAGTGGGAGGGTCGGCACGAGCAAGTTCATCCTTAATCAGTGGAGACAACCCTTTTCGAAAAATAGATTTTTTGGCGGAACTGTCCCAAGTGGTATCAAGGTCCCATCTCCTGAAATCCAAGGCATATTCGGCTACTGAGCGCTTACCTTGGCACAAAGTTAACATGGCTGCTTCAGCTGTTGCACCTCGATTGGGGTCATCAAACACCTGCCCCATGGCTGAAATGAAAGCATCAAGATGATCCAAACATTCATCCTCAGTCTCAATCAGAGGGTTTGCCCACATCAAAGCCTTGTTGGTAAGCAACATGATTATAGTAAGCACTTTAGATCGTTCAGTGGGAAATTGTGAAGCATGTGCAGAAAAAAAAAGATTGCATTGGTTAATAAATCCCCTAATTTCTCACGTTCACCGCCAAAATGAAAAGGGGGTAACTTGGGAATCCCAGAACTCGGGGTTATGGCAGGAACCTGGACTCGTTCCTCTAGAACCTCAATCCTGGCTCGTAAATCCTGGGTAGTTTGTCCAAACACTTGCAAATTGTGATTAGTGAGGTCCTGTAGGTTTGCAAAACGGGTCTTTATAGTCTGTATATCTGCAAGGATTGTATCAGTCACTCCGCAAAGCTCCTTTATGCGAGCCTCCATCTTCCAGATCTTTTAAGACAGGAGTACTGGAAGGAGAGAGAAAAAAAAAACAAAAAAAACAATAGTGTTTACCTGTGGTAACACTGCAGAGTAAAATTAAGGGAATTGCTCACCTGGAATGGTTGTGAGAAGTCACAACCACTGTCATCACAGAAAGTATAACCGGACATCTGATATCCACAGTCACAGCAGACACAGCCTTCCCAGACCCAGCAGACACTAACGTTTGGCTTCAGAATCTTGTAATGTATGGTGTACAGTTCATATAGCGTCTTGTGCTTGGGTGCGAGGAAAACACATGAGACACAGGTTTGAAATAGAAGGACTTGTATTACTTCATACAAGTGGCAAAAATGGTCACACAGTTTGCAGGTACAGAAGCAGGAGACACAGCAGGCCTAGAGTAACTTAAGCTCAGCAATAACTCTCCACAACAGGTTCAGGATCTCTTCTCTGTTACCGTAATTCCATGGAAACGTGGATTTATCAAATAGCAGGTTTCCAGAGTCCACAAGTGTTCCAAAGTTCCTCAGTAGGAAATAGCTGGAGTACAAAGTCCAAGGTTTTCCAGGAGTCAGGTCACAGGCTCACTGCAGGCTTGATTCTGAAGCACTGATTGCTCAGCTGAGGCTGCTTAAGAAGCAAGAGGGAGAGAATCAGGGCGGGAACATGAAAGCTGGAAACTCCATATTGACTGAGGGCAAGATAGCTGCAGCAAGACAGAAAGCAAAATGGTTGACGGAAAAAACTGAGTTTCAAGAAACATGTACAAAGAACCTTACACCACCTTTCCTCCTGTTCCCTCTTTGACCGGTTACAATCAGGCTTTCGACCGCATCACTCAACTGAAACTGCCCTAACTAAAGTCACTAACGACCTGCTAATCGCCAAGAGCAAGCGACACTACTCTGTCCTCTTTCTCCTTGACCTGTCTTCTGCCTTTGACACCGTGGACCATTCCCGCCTGCTACAGATTCTCTCATCTCTTGGCATCACAGACTTGGCCCTATCCTGGATCTCATCATACCTAACAGACCGAACATTTAGTGTCTCCCTCTCACACACCACCTCCTCACCTCGCCCCCTGTCTGTCGGTGTTCTTCAAGGCTCAGTCCTAGGACCCCTACTCTTCTCCATCTACACCATCGGCCTGGGACAGCTCATAGAATCCCACGACTTGCAGTATCACCTCTACGCCGATGACACGCAGATCTACCTATCTGGACCTGACCTCACCTCCCTACTGACCAAAATCCCACAATGTCTGTCTGCTATCTCAGCCTTCTTTTCTGCTCGCTTTCTCAAACTGAACATGGACAAAACAGAATTCATCATCTTTCCCCCACCTCATTCTACCCCTCCACCAGACCTATCCATCAATGTCAATGGCTGCTCGCTTTCCCCAGTCCCACATGCTCGGTGCCTTGGGGTGATCATCGACTCTGCCCTCTCTTTCAAACCACATATCCAAGCCCTCGCCACCTCCTGCCGTCTCAAACTCAAAAATATTTCCCGGATTCGCTCATTCCTCAACCATGAAACCACAAAAACACTAGTGCACGCCCTTATCATCTCCCGCCTTGACTACTGCAACCTCCTACTGTCTGGCCTCCCCTCTAGCACTCTGGCACCACTCCAGTCCATCCTACACTCTGCTGCACGACTAATCCACCCGTCTCCCCGCTATTCCCCAGCCTCCCTCCTATACCAGGCCCTTCACTGGCTTCCTATTGCCCAGAGGCTCCAGTTCAAAACCTTAACCATGACATATAAAGCCATCCACAACCTTTCTCCTCCATACATCTGTGACATGGTCTCTCGCTACCTACCTACACGCAACCTTCGATCCTCTCAAGATCTCCTTCTCGACTCCCCCCTCATCTCTTCTTCCCACAACCGCATACAAGACTTCTCCCGGGCTTCCCCCATACTCTGGAACTCCCTGCCGCAAAACATCAGACTTTCACCAACAACGGAGACCTTTAAGAAAAACTTGAAGACCCACCTGTTCCGACAAGCCTACAACCTGCAATGATCCTCAGTGTACTGAACCATTGCACAACCAGCTCTACCCTTTCCTAGTGTATTCTCACCCATCCCTGCAGATCTGTGAGCCCTCGCGGGCAGGGTCCTCTCTCCTTCTGTACTTGTGTGTCCCTTGTCCAGCACATGTTTATTGTACCTGTCTATATTTTTCCCTTTTCATATGTAAAGCGCCATGGAATAAATGGCGCTATATAAATGTATAATAATAATAATAATATTGTAGACTTCACACCAGCTGCAGGCATAGATGGGGACCTTTATATAAGAACTGTGTGTGTGACTCACTATGATAAATGTTTAATTTGTCGAGAAGCTTGCATACATAATAGCTGTTTTTTAATTCACACTGTCCAAAAATCACACTTAGCTAAAGAATTTATGAGCTCAGATTAGAAGAATGCAGTTTTTTTCTGTAAAAAGTTAAATTCCATGAAAATGAATTAAGAGGATGATATCATATTAAAAGTAACAATATATTTGCAGAAATCGTGCAAGACTGTGCCATTCTCCTTTCATGTGATTAGTAATTGCAAACACATTTCTCAGATGAGATACTGGATGTTGTTTTTAGCCACAGATGTATTTATTTGAACTTCTTCCTTTCTAAGAACATTAACACATAAAGAAGTGTAGTGAGGTTGTATAGCCCACTTAGACACACATGGACAAAACTGTTGGTTTTCTTCTGTTAACGTAATAAAAATCTGTAGTGGTGACTGAAATAACTTGAAACTGACAAGAGTAATTTTAAATTTACTGAATATCAACTAATGAAAATCAAACATTTATTTTTAATTGTAGCTCAACAGACAAAATTTAAAAAGCAAACTAATGAAAATGGGCTAGAGAAAAATGGTGATACCCTTAGAAAAGATTGAAAATAATTTGACCATAGGGACATCACAGGTGCCTACAAACTTGTAATCAGTCACATTTGAAGGGTAAAAAGTAGTCACTGTGCTGTTTGGTGACATGGTGTATACAACTTTCAACATGGACCAAAGTAAGCTAAAGAAAGAGCTGTCTCAGAAAATTAGAAAGTCATTCATTGACAAACATGTTAAAGATAAAGACTATAAGACCATCTCCAAACACCTTGATGTTTCTGTTACTGCAGTTGCAGACCTTATTCAGACGTTTAAGGTCTATGGGACAGTAGTAAACTTGCTTGGATGTGGCCGCAAGAGGAAAATTGATGACAAATTCAAAAGACAGGTAATAATAATGATAACCAGAGAGCCCATAACAACTTCCAAAGAGATTAGAGGTGGACTGTAAGGTCAATTTACATCAGTGTCAGATCAAACCATCTGTCTCTGTCTTGACCAAAGTGGACTTCATGGATGATGACAGAGGAGAAAACCACTGTTGAAAGCAAACCATGAAAAAGCAAGGATGAAATTTGCCAAAATGCATATTGTCAAGCCACAAAGCTTCTTGGAGAATTTAAATTACATTCAAAACAAAACTAGAGCTATTTGGCAAGCCCCATCAGCTCTATGTTCACAGACTCACAAATGAAGCATACAAAGAAAAGAACATTACCCACTGTGAAACATGGAGGAGGCTTGTTTATGTCCTGCTGTATCTCCTATGATTTCTTGATATGTTATTGAATTCATCATGCCCTCCACACACTACAGGTTTCAAGAGCCAGAGGAAACAAAGCAGCTCTGAAGCATCAACAAGCCCTCGCAATGTTTCAGTGTAGGCACTACAGCACTAGTTGAACAGTGTTCTTTTCAGCAATGCTTCACTCTTCGTCCACCGGTCATACCACTGATCTATAGGCCATAACATTCCAATTTCTTAAATGTCTCCATAGTACAGAATCTGAAACCTTCTGTGCCTTATTTATATGATTTTGAGCAAATTGGAGCTGACTTTTCTTCTGCCTTTGAGTCAGCAGAAGTATATGCCCTGGAGTTTGGGCTAGGAGAAATTTGGTGTTTACCATACGCATTACCGTGCAAACTGAAACCTCAGTGCCTGCTGTCACCACATTTTGAGAACCCAAGAATGTTACTGAACTGAAGGTCATCACCCATGTGGAATATAAGATTTAACAAGAATGCTGCCAGGAGCTGGCATTTGACTATGCTTCCCGTCTGCATCTGGCCATAAAAGGTGCGGTACTAAGTACTAAAGACACTTGTCATGAAGGGAATGAATATCTCTCAGACTGCAGTAGACATTAAAAGTGGCATTTTGTGTAGGATTTTGAGAAAGCACCTGTTATGTTACTTGTATTGTGATTTTTATTGGTTTAGTGCAAACTGCAGAAAGTGTGAACATTTTGCTAATAAACCTAATTTGCAATGGGAATTGAATAATTTTGATTGAACTTTATATGCAGTTTCCACTGACATGTAATATATTAATAAAACATCAAGTATGGATATGTAACTCACTGACCAGTCCAATGTTATAACATTAACAGTTTCCAATAAGCTACACTGCAAAAAAATAACTTCATGTGAAAACACTAATCTGGGTGAAGGAAGTTTACTGTATATACGATTATCTGCTAAAATAGTATTAACCACAATTCATGTAAGTTAAGTGCTTTTATTCTTATCGCAATCATTTGAATTTCCCACAGTGCAGCAGATAGTGAAAGATTGTGCTGATACAAAGCAATAGAAATATCTGCTGTATTATCAAAGATTTCTACAAAATAGATTTTCACACATGAACATGTAGAACATGGGATTATATTTCACATTGACAATTATAAAAAAATTATATATAAAGTAATAACTAATAAATACGGACACCATACCTTCAGAATATTATTGCGCTTTCTTCAAGATAAGCACTTTTAACCAGATAATACAAATATAGCTCAATCGTAATTTATCAAACTTGTATTTACCATAGACTCAATAATCCAATCCAACCAGCCATGTAGCTTGGTATCACAGTCCTTTAACCCCTTAACGACCGCAAATACGCCTTTTAACGGCGGTAGTTAAGGGTACTTAAACCACAGCGCCGTTAATTAACGGCGCTGTGGAGAAAGTATATAGCGCCCTCCAGAGTCTAATTTTCTCTGGGGTCTCGGCTACCCAGAGAACATAATTCGGGTCCCCCGCTTTTGCGATCGCCGTTATTAACCATATAACGGCGACCGCAAAAAAAAACAAAAAAACAGAGATTCTGCAATTAATTTCTCTCCCCTCTGATGTGATCACACATCAGAGGGGAGAGAAATAGGGTCCCCGGAACTCCTGATCCCCATCCCGGTACCTCCCGGTGTCCCCCGTCCTCCTAAGGCTCCTGCAGCTCCTGGTTTTCTGCCTGCAAAGAAAATGGTGGGCGCATGCGCAGTGCGCCCGCTGAATCTGCCGGCTGGCAGATTCATTCATTCAGTGCGGGACATTTTGATCACTGTGATAAACGCTATCATAGTGATCAAAATAAAAAAAAATAGTAAATAAACCCCCCCCTTTATCACCCCCTTAGTTAGGGACATATAATAAAATAAAGAAAATATATTTATTTTAATTTTTCCATTAGGGTTAGAGTTAGGGTTAGGGTTGTGATTAGGGTTAGGGTTACAATTAGGGTTAGGGTTATAATTAGGGTTGGGGTTAGGGTTAGGGTTGGGATTAGGGTTAGGGGTGTGTTGGGGTTAGGGTTGGAGCTAGAATTGAGGGGTTTCCACTATTTAGGCACATCAGGGGGTCTCCAAACACGACATGGCATTCAAAAAGTCAAATGGTGGTCCCTCCCTTCCGAGCCCTGCCATGCGCTCAAACAGTGGTTTACCTCAACATATGGGGTATCAGCGTACTCAGGACAAATTGCACACCAATTTTGGGGTTCGAATTTCTCCTGTTATCCTTGGGAAAATAAAAAATAGCTGGCTAAAAAATCATTTTTGAGGAAAAAAATGATTTTTTATTTTAACGGTTCTACGTTATAAACTTCTGTGAAGCACTTGGAGGTTCAAAGTGCTCACCACACATCTAGATAAGTTCCTTAAGGGGTCTAGTTTCCAAAATGGGGTCACTTGTTGGGGGTTTCCACTGTTTAGACACATCAGGGCCTCTACAAACGCGACATGGCGTCCAGCCAATTCTGTGTTGAAAAAGTCAAACTGCGCTCCTTCCCTTGCGACCTCTGCCGTGCACCCAAAAAGTGATTTACCCCCACATATGGGGTATCGGCGTATTCAGAAGAAATTGGACAACAAATTTTGTGGTTCATTTTCTCTTTTAACACTTGTGAAAATAAAAAAATTGGTTCTGAAGTAAATTTTTTTCAAAAAAGTTAAATGTTAATTTTCTCCTTCCACATTGCTTGAGTTCCTGTGACGCAAGTAAAGGGTTAATAAACTTCTTGAATGTGGTTTGAGCACCTTAAGGGGTGCAGTTTTTAGAATGGTGTCACTTTTGGGTATTTTCTATCATATAGACCCCACAAAGTGACTTCAAATGTGATGTATTCCTTAAAAAAAATGGTGTTGTAAAAATGAGAAATCGCTGGTCAACTTTTAACCTTTATAACTTCGTAACAAAAAAAATTTTGTTTCCAAAATTGTGCTGATGTAAAGTAGACATGTGGGAAATGTTATTTATTAAGAAATTTTTGTGATATGACCCTCTGATTTAAGGGCATAAAAATTTAAAGTTTGAAAATTGCTAAATTTTCAAAATTTTCGCCATATTTCCGTTTTTTCATAAATAAACGGAAGTCTTATAAAAATTTTTTACCACTAACGTGAAGTACAATATGTCACGAAAAATAATCTCAGAATCAGCAGGATTCGTTAAAGTGTTTCAGAGTTATAACCTCATAACGTGACAGTGGTCAGAATTGTAAAAATTGGCCCGGTCATTAAGCTGCAAATTGGCTCTGTCACTAAGGGGTTAATGCTAGGCTCCCACAATGAGCTTCTGTTGAGTTTTTAATATTGCAAAATTTCTTCACCTACTATTTAAATTACATTACTTGCATTTTTCATTAAGTTTTTGTGTGCATTTTTAAATTTTTTAACATACGTTTTTATCACTTTTTGTCTCTTGTTAGTTTATAATGCTTTAAATAAAGCTGCTTTGTTTTTGAAACTTCCTAGTATTTGGCTTTAAAAAATTTTATTGACATACTTAGGTGTGGATTACATGCATTTTTAATGCCTTTCCACCGCAGAATCACACTTAAAACGCGGTTTTTAACTGCAAAATTTCCGCACCTAATGTAAGTCTATGGAGAAATACTCAGAATACTCAGCATACCCGTAAGAGAAATTGACATGCTGCGGATTGGAAAAAACACACCACAGATCAGTTTACACAGGGTTAAAAAGAAATACAGTGGGCATGAGATTTCTAGATTTCTATAAATCGCATCCACTTTGCTGGAACTGTAAAATGCCACGTTTGAGAGCAGAGCAAAGTACTGTACAGCGCATGTGCCGGGAAAGGTTAATAAAGCCCGGCGCACACACATTACAGTATTTTGCTCTGCCGTCAGCAGGACAGGGAGAAGCTCGAAGAGGGACACTATGTGGATGATGTAAGACACGTCATCCACAAGAAGCACTGTAGCAGCATGGCATCCTAATATGAGAGGGGGCACTGGACCAAGACCAGAGACGCCCATCGGATCGGACGGCCCCATACATGACTATAATAAAAGGACTTTTTTTGCCTTGCACGTTGAATCGAAGTCATATCTGCAGCATTATATAATGATGTCACATGGGGCTGTAAGGTAGTGGCCGTAGGTGATATCTGAAAAAATTGGTGCCAGGTTCCCTCTAAGACTTAACCTTTATTGATAAGTCAGTAGGGGTACCAGTGTTTAAAAACAATGACACAAAGTAGAGATGGATCCAGCTACAGGGATAAAAATTCCTGAAGTTTTATTCATTTATATAAAAAAATCCACAGAACATCGATTATAGTCCAAATTTGAAACAGCACTGACGCCTTTCGGGTGCATGCAGGGCCGGCGTCAGCACCCGGCACACCCGGGCAAGTGCCGGAGCCCTGAGCAGGCGGGGGGGCGACTCGCCGTCTGGCACCCCCGCGCCCGTTAGCGGAGGAGAGCGGTGTCAGTGCCGCTACTGGGCCCCCCCCGCTTACTCAGGGCCCCGGCATCAGCTGGCACAATACTTACCTCTCCCCCGTGCCTCCGCTGCCGCAGCTCCGGGCTCCAGGGGGCGCCGGCACTTCCTCTCACAGCAGCGCCGCTGAATGACGTCATCATTCAGCGGCCGGCTGTGGCAGAGAGCGCGGACGCTGGACAGGTGAGACGTGTGTGTGTGTCTCTGTGTGTGTCTGTGTGTATGTAGTGCGGTGCTGTGTCTGTGTGTGTGTGTGTGTGTGTGTGTGTGTATGTGTGTGTGTATGTATGTGAGAGAGTGCTTGTGTGCTGTGGTGCTGTCTGTGTGTAATGATGGGCAGGCATTGCTGATAATGGGGAGGCATTGATGATGATGGGGAGAAGATGATGATAATGGGCAGGCATTGATGATAATGGGCAGGCATTGATGATGGGGAGAAGATGATGATGGGCAGGCATTGATGATGATGGGGAGGCGATAATGATGATGGGGAGGCGATGATGATGATGGGCAGGCATTGATGATAATGGGGAGGCAATGATGATGATGGGGAGACGATAATGATGATGGGGAGGCGATGATGATGATGGGCAGGCATTGATGATGATGGGGAGGAGATGATGATGATGGGCAGGCATTGATGATATGGGGAGGCCATGATGATGATGGGGAGGCAATGATGATGATAAGGAGGCAATGATGATGATGGGGAGGAAATCATGATGATAATGGGGAGTCTTTCCACAGCGCCCTTTCCTGAGCCGTAACAGTGCAGAACGCAGTACAGCGCAGAGGAGAGCTCCATATTTTGTATGGAGCATTATATGGGGACCAGTATCCTGTATGGAGCATTATATGGGGACCAGTATCCTGTATGGAGCATTATATTGGGTCCAGTATTCTGTATGGAGCATTATTTTGGGTCCAGTATTCTGTATGGAGCATTATATGGGGGGTGACATCCTGCATGGGGTATTATATGGGTGATGAGGGGGAGACTGTGGTGCCCATAATATTGTATGGAGGACTGTACTGTCCAGTCTGTTCTGTGCGCTGTGAGGATTTGGCGGTTTTTGAGCTATTGTACAATTTACAATAGATATCACTCATGTAATGGAAGAAGTGAAGTATTTGGCGTTGTACTGTACCCATATTTCTCTGCAGTATCTGTGCATCATGAATCGTGGTCTATGTTAAAGGGGCCCACTGAGGCTCTTTCGCCCGGGGCCCATAAAAACCTGGAGCCGGCCCTGGGTGCATGTAACACCCTTAGTCATGAGTCATGTAGCACTTCAGAAATGTTTAGCCATGTAGCTGGATCTATCTCTATTGTTTACTTGTCTTCCCGCCTGAGCAGTGGCATCGATCTGAGCTCCAGAGAATTACAGACTACTGTGTTGAGCTGGTCACTGCTTATATTTTTCCCATTAAAAAAACAATACATGTACAAAGGAAAAAGGATACAAAAAATTGTGCAAATAATAATCCCATCATAAGTTAAGTATGTAATATATAGAAGAAATAAATGAAGAAACTAAGACTCCTCATCAAGTCCCTCGTGACGTAGGTTATCATCTAATGGTGACTATCCGTTTTCACTTACACATGTATGGGTTTTTATTCCTTTCATATATTATATTTACTGATTGCATGTTATTGCTTTATTTAAGGCAGTGGGCATTGTGTAGGAATGATGGAAACGCGTCGGCCATCCTCACTGTAATCTCATGCTGACTTATCAATAAATCTTATATCTTCACTGCACGTGAGTGCCGAGTTTTTTTACTATTTTTTGAGGGATGACCCTTACCATTTTGTACCACTATTTCCAGGTTATGAGTGTAAATCATAATTTCATTTATTACACGACATCAGTGTCTTGGGCTGGCAACAAAATGATGTGCCGCCTGTGCCAGCCCTCTCTGTATATATGGAAGGAAAAGATGTGGGGACTCGGATTAGATGAGTATTACATTTATTTATTGCGGATTGGCATCATTACTTTTGGAGGAGTCACTCAAGGAAACATCACGGGGGGAATCAAGGGGCACTAAGGGGGTATTAATAATCTCAAAAGATACTACTCAGGACAGGAGCCGTTCATTATTCATTTCAAAGGGGCATTCTTTTTAAAATAAAAAAGGAAGAAAGAAGAGTTGGGCCAATGTCCTTTGCCTCCCTTTCTGGTAATTCGCTATTGGAGGCTTCCATTACAATCCTGAAGCAACATTTGGAGCAGACTTAGTTTTGTAAGGGCCCGTTCACACTAGATGTTTTTTCAGAATTTTTTTGTGCAGAAAAACCTGATCTCTAAGCAGGAAAGAAGCTACAGAAAAAAAGAATATTTTGCTTTTCGTGCATTTTCTGCTGCGTATTTTGCTGTGGTTTTAGCATGCTTTATTTCTCTATTGTGCATGCAGACAAAGTTTAGTGCAAAAAAAAAGTCCTGTTCTACAGAATCAGGTTTTGGCACAGAAAAAACAGCAAAACCTGATGCCTGCGTTTTTTTCTGCGAATTTACAGCGTTTTTTCACCACGCATTCATATTAATGGGTGAAAAACACTGAAAAAACATGAAAGAAGTGACATGCTCTATTGTGCAAAAAAACATGCAAAAAACAAGGTGTGTGCATGAGATTTCTGAAAATGTAGCTGAAAATTTACATTTAAAAAAAAAACGCTGAAAAAATGCCTAGTAAGAAATTACCCTAAGCAGTATATCCTATGCACCACTTCATGACCTGCACATGTTTGGTAAAACCCTCCACTAGGTTGCAAAAACTGCACAATACAAAAATCCAAGGCACCAGGTAGTAATGACAGCAGTGTACACATAACAAAAAACACTGACATGCGATGTTTCGACCATGCAGGGCCTTTATCAAGCCAAACCATGTACACCTCTTGTTTGCTAAGGGCCCTGCGTGGCCAAAATGTTGTATATACCGTATATACCCATGTATAAGCCGAGATTTTCAGTCCATTTTTTAGGGCTGAAAGTCTCCCTCTCGGCTTATACGCGGGTCATATACGGGGTCGGCGGGGGAGGGGGAGCGGGGGTGTCGGATTATACTCACCTCTCCGCCGCCGCGGTCTCTGCAGCCCCCCTGCTTCTCCCACGATCTCCGGCTCCTTCCTGCAGCGGTCACATGGCACCGCTCATTAAAGTCATGAATATGCACATATTCATGACTTTAATGAGCGGTAGCACGTGACCGCTGTAGGAAGGAAGCGCTGCGGAGAGCGTCGGGAGAAGAGGAGAGGCTGCAGGGACGCGCGGCGGAGAGGTGAGTACAGCGATATTTACCTGTCTTCTCTCCACCGCTGTGTTGCGTCCTCGTCTGACTCCTCTGGCGGTGAATGATCAGCAGAGGGCGCGATGATGTCATTAGTGAGCGCCGCGCCCCCTGCCAGATCATTCACTGCTGAGGACCAGGAAGAGGACGCAGCGCTGCGGTGCAGAGAGGAAAGGTAAATATCACAGGTGCCGGAGTTCTGAGTGAGCGGCGACGCCGGCACCTGTCCCCCATAGCGCGCCGGTGTCCCCGCCTGCTCAGGACCCCGGCACCTGGCCCCCAGCGACGAGAGGTGAGTATGTCATTTTTTTTATTTTTTTTGCAGCATATGGGGCATAATCTGGAACATATGGGGGCATAATATGGAGCATATGGGGGCAAAATATGGAGCATATGGGGGCATAATATGGGGGCATAAGCTGTGGAACATATGGGGGCATAATCTGGAGCATATGGGGGCAAAATATGGAGCATATGGGGGTATAATATGGAGCATATGGGGGCATAAGCTGTGGAACATATGGGGGCATGATCTGGAGCATATGGGGCAAAATATGGAGCATATGGGGGCATAATATGGAGCATATGGGGGCATAAGCTGTGGAACATATGAGGGCATAATATGGAGCGTATGGGGGCATAATATGGAGCGTATGGGGGCATAAGCTGTGGAACATATGGGGGCATAATCTGTGGATCATACGGGGGCATAATCTGTGGAATATATGGGGGCATAATCTGGAGCCTATGGGGGCATAATGTGAAGCATATGGGGGCATAATCTGTGGAGCATATGGGGGCATAATCTGTGGATCATACGGAGGCATAATCTGTGGAATATATGGGGGCATAATCGAGCATATGGGGGCATAATCTCTGAAGCATATTGGGCATAATCTGGAGCATATGGGGGCATAATCTGGAGCATATAGGGGCATAATCTGTGCAGCATATGGGGGCATAATCTGTGGAATATATGGGGGCATAATCTGGAGCATATGGGGGCATAATCTCTGAAGCATATTGGGCATAATCTGAAGCATATGGGGGCATAATCTGGAGCATATAGGGGCATAATCTGTGCATCATATGGGGGCATAATCTGTGGAGCATCATATGGGGGCATAATCATTTTTCACCCTAGGCTTATACGCGAGTCAATAAGTTTTCCCAGTTTTTTGTGGCAAAATTAGGGGGGTCGGCTTATACACGGGTCGGCTTATACATGAGTATATACGGTATGTGTTTTTTTTGTGTTTACACTGGTGTCAATAAAACTCTTTTGATGGAGACTACCCAGTGTCTTAGATTCTCAAATTGTTTGGAGCAGATTTACTATGAAATGTGTGCTCACACATACTATATGCTACATTCATTAAGTATTTTAGACAAGGAATCATGTCTTCACAGGGAGGTGTGTAGATGTGAACTGACTTGTGTAATTATTCTTATCTTTATTCACTGCAGCAGCAAATACATATGGGGTTAGGAACATGTGCTGATTCCGAAGTTCAAAAAAATATCTTCAATGCTCATTTGACCTAAGTGGAAATCTTTACCAAGAAGCTCAACGAATAGAATAGACTAAGACCTGAGTTCTCTGAGGTCAAAGTGCTTCCATCACACATTGCAAGAGGAAAAAGGCGTTTTTCCCTTTCAGGGAGCAGCAATACCGTCTCTGAGCTGTCTAGAAACTGAAAGCTGGAATGCTGTATACCTCTGTACATGTTTTTACAAACATATTTGTAATTTTACCTATTAAGGGGTTCTCTAAGAATGTTATTCAATGGCAGTCCATCCTAGTCACTTAAAAGAAAGACTCTTAGGCGCCAGGATTCTCCCGCTTCGCGGGGTGGATCTCAGGCACTGTCTTGCCCTGCGGTCCCCAATTTCAGGTCTGGCCGCTGCGGGTTTTGCTCATCGTGGATGTCAGTCCCAGTGTCTTGCTTGGGTCCGTTGTGTACTGCTGGCTCTCCAACCAAGTCTATGGTAACCAGTGTTATACAGGTGCAGCCTCATATCTTGGACTCTAAGTCCAGTAATCACCTTACAGAGCATGTCCGTGATGTGGCGTCTTCTCATTGGTGGTCTGACGTCAGCAGCTCTGGTGATGTAGCAGCTCCGGATTGGTCCACGGGCAAAGTCCTGTCCGACTGGACATGAGTCTAGTGTATAAAAGACTCTCAGTGGCGCACGCAGGTGTGCTAGTATCACTTATGTTTGAGAGGTGTGTGTGGAGGGTTACTCTACCTTTCTGTCTGCATGTGTGTGTATTTCTGTCTGTGCTAAGACTGCACACTTTGGCAGGCAGGCATTACTCATAGGTAGTGTTGAGCAATATTGCTCGATATCTAAAAATATCGTATCGAAATTGTATCGCCGATAGCACTAAATATCGTCGATATCCGATTTCGATACCGGAAGTCCCATGTAAGTCTATGGGAACAAAATATTGCAACAAAAAAAACCCTTTCTTTCGTTGTAAACACAAAATATACACACATAGAATACATATATATATATATATACATGTCATTGTGACATATATATACATATATTTATAGTTTATACACTTCTACATAGTAAAATCGACTCTAATTCAATTGCCGGGTAAAGACGTGACATACCCCATAGAAGTCGACGGGCTCGGTGCCGAGTACCCCGAAAACCTCTGGCTCTGTGCGACTCAACTTGGGCGTCACGAACAGGATTCTGTAGCTCGCTATAAGCGAGTCCTGTGTGCCTGAATTGCACTGGTTTTGTGCTTGAGAATTGCTAAAATCATCAGAGAATGTATTTGCCATTTTTCCGCCATATCTGCGTCACGACGAGGCACTGGTGAAGAAGAAGGGCGTGCTCTTCGTGGGTGTCACTCACTCAGTGGCGTGAAAACGATGGCCGCCCACTGTAAATGGTACTGCAATGTAACATCGTGCCCCACAGCTCTGGAGTTCCGCCTCCTCATCCTCCTCAGTGTGAGGAGGTCCCGCCTCCCTACAAAAGAGGGGCCCTCTCCAGATATGACACATGTGACTTGGCAGAGATGGCTAATGGACACGACGAGCAGAAGTGGGAAGGGATGGAGCAGTCAGAGCTCTCCCCCCACGGAAGCGACCCGATCGCCACGGAATCACCGTTGGGCACCCGGCCTGTAAACCCTCCTACGCTGCAAGAAGCGGAGGATACCCTGAGAGGCCTGGCCCGGCACCGGAGGAGGTCGCCAGGATGGAAGCCAGCTGGCGTGCCCTAAAAATAAACTTGGAGCGGCGCCAATCCCTCTTACCTGAAGTGTCTGTACCGGAAGGTGAGGCACCCGTTATAGTAGAGGAGCCCTTGCAATGTGATCCGGTTGACGTTGTCGCAGTGGAGGCACCCGTTCCTGCAAAAACCGCAGCACCGTCAGCAGCACCCCAGATCCCGCTGTCTGCCCCGGTCGCTGAGACAGAAGAAGCGACACCCGTCCTCATGGAGGAGGCCGCGCAGGCACCAGAGCACTACCTGCCTGTACCGGAGCCCCGACTGTCATCTGATTTAGAGCCGTCTGCTTCCTCCGCAGGGGAGCGCCGCCAGGACTGGGGGGCGACAGGAGAGCTGCCGCAAACCGGACACTGTAAGCTGCAGTGGAGTGGTGGAGACATGGAGCAACTGGTGGAGGAGAATTACAATCGGCGTCAGGAGGAAGAGTGGAGACGTTGGGAGCGGGAAGCAGAGCGACAAAGGGAGCAGCGAGAAACCCTAAAACTTCGCCAACGTCACCTGGAGAAGGACCGGGCAGATAAGGACCGGATGAGAAAGGATAAAGGAACCCTGAGTGAGCCGCGGCGTAAGGGTGCAGTACGGAGCTTTAAATTGAAAGGTGGGTGGGGCTTCATCAAGGAGCCTGGACTTTATTTAGAAGTCTTTGTGACCCGGCGGGACGTGGAGGCTCACCTCCCAGAAGGACACCCGGGGAGGGACCTGTTGCCAGGAGACTTGGTGACTTACACCCGACACTGGGGTTACAATGGGTGGTACGCCCTAAATGTTACCAGGTGCGACCCCTACTCCCCAGTGTGTCAGGAACCTGTGAGACCCTCGAAGCCTTCAGCCTCCCACATCCAGGCCTCTGCAAAAGTGCCCACCCCACGCCGTAAATCTCCCCAGCTTCCCTCAGTGGTCTCCTCAGCAGCCCCAGCTATGGACATGATAAGTATAGCTGGCCCGTACCCGGCGCCTGTTAGGCCCCCTGGGGTTCGTACAGTTCGTGACATAGGGCTCCAGACCCGGAGAGAGATGAAAGAGGTGGCCACACAGACCCAGATAGCGGGTCACGACTTGACTGTACAGGCCACACGACGTCATCAGGTCCTGGTGGTCCTTGGTGTCTCGGATGTTTGGCAAGCACCAGAAGAGTACCAGGTGGTACCTGTAACACCCCTGCCAAAGAAGTCTAAATAACCCGGACAGGGTCCCTGTATGTAAATAAATAGTTAAATTGTTTATGTACCCGGACGGGTGAATGTTCCAAAAAAATTTTTTTAATTTAATAAAAAATAAAAAAACACAGTTTTCATTTCTTTTATTACTGTCTCATCCTGCTGCGACGCCATCGATCTCCTGTAAAAAAATGAAAAAAAAAAAAAAAAGTATACCACCTGACCGACGCAGTCCATAGTAACGAGTGTCCCACGACGATCCAGCTCTGCTACATCAGAATGACAGGCAGAGCCTGTCATCCCGGCGCAGCACAGCTGATTACCTGCTTCCCCGGCGGTGACGTCATCGGACTGACTGCTTTACGGCCGGGATTACCCTGCAGTCACTGCAGTTATCGCGAAAAACTGCATGTGACCGCCAGGGAGAAGATAATGGCGGCCATCAAGCAGTCCAGGACGTGACCGCCGGAGATCTTCTGCCAGGTAAGTGCCGCTGACTCCTGACAGACCCGACCGACGGACACTCACAGTGACAGTGACAAATCCGATTCCGGTATTCGATAAGACGAAAATATCGAAACGAATTATCGAAAGGCCGATAGAGCTAATATCGGCCGATAGCCGATATTTGCATTATCGTGTCGCTCAACACTACTCATAGGCGGTTTTGTTCTTTAGTCTCAGCGTCTGAGTTTCTGGTCGGCTACATGTGTAGGGTGTCGGTTAGGCCCCAATTCGGTGGCATCAGGATTGGGTAACTACCGCTTGCCTTTGCAACTGTTTCGTTCATGTGTGGAGTTAGCACAGTTCAGTTACAGTGCAAGCACTACTTTTATGCGGTTTAGTTCCTTTGGCACAGCGCTTGGGTACCTAGTCTGTTACATGTGAAGAGTGTCGGTTAGGCCCTAATTCCGTAGCGTATAGCACTAGGGTAACTACCGCTCGGCTTTTTCTCAGTCTGAACTTGTGTGTGTGTTGGTTCACCTTAGCTCGGAGCCAGTTAGGGTTTTTGCTTTCCGCTTGGCTTCCAGTATCTGTATCCGGTCGTGTGTGCGGTTAGCACAACTGCGTTACAGAGCAAGTCCAACCACAGAGCCTTTTTGCTCCCCTGTGAGTTCTACAGGGTTATGTGGTAGCTAACTACAGTAGGGTCAGCTTAGTGTTTTTCTTTTGACTCTGTGTCTGTTTCGGCCACGTGTGCGATTGGCACGGGTCAATTACAGAGCGAGCTCAACTCTTAGCGCCTTCTCTCTGTGAAGTTAACAGAGTTGTACGCTCTGTTCACACTGCGTGGAGTAACGCAGTCATGTTTGGGTGTATGCTTGCCATGTGTTCCACCATTACTCTATAGCAGCAGTTTTACATCTCTACACGGTGGACTCTGGGTTGCGAGTGCACTTTATCATTACGTTATCTAAACGATCCGCCAACCCTAACACAGACTACAGTCTAAACAAACACACCTGTGTGTCAACCAACAGAGGAGCTGTATCATAAGCACACATACTGGAGCTGCCAGAGAAGGGGTGTGATAACAGAAGAAATAAATCTTCTTCTCGGCTGACTGAGCAGAGGCCTCTCCAGCCTCGATCCTACATGCACAGTGGAGAACATCTATTTCTTCTCCTGTCACAGTTTTTCTCCAGTCTGTGTGCTTACATTTCAGCTGTTCTGTCAGTTGAGACATCATTCTTGAGAACTACATTTCTTCAGACTGCAGTCATTCCTGACGCGTGACTTGGACAGGCTGCCATGTGAATTACACGATGGGGTAATTTTATTACATTCTTGGACAACTCCCTTTAAACACTATCCCTTTAACCCCTTTCTGACATCGGACGTAATGATCCGTCCATGTAACCTGGGTCAATTTGACCATGGAAGGATCATTACGTCATCGCGATCGCACTCGCTGACGGAGTGCCAGGAGCGGTCACAAACTAGGGAACGGAGCCCAGTGACCGGAGTTAACCTCTATGACATCACCCCCGGTCACTGACCCTGCATTCCCAGCAGCTCATCACCAGTGGTTTACAGCCTGGATGGTAGCATCTTGACACCGTCCAGGTTGAAAACTATTTATCCTCCAGACATGGATTACGACATGGGGCAGAATGACAGACAGGTATGGTATATTGTTGCTTTTTTATTTTTGCTTTATCACACGAGAACGAGGACTTCGTTGGAGTAGGCGTTTGGTGAGTAAAAATGTCTTTGTTACTTTTAAATAGAAAAGTAAAACTATGTTTTTTTTATTCCTAATAAAAGACTTTATTCTGACTGTGTCGTTATTTACCATGTAACTATAGGATTAGTAATGGATAGGTGTCTTCTCCATTACTAAGCATTGGGCTTAATGTCACCTGACAATACAAAGTTGACATCAACCCCACAAATATTACCCCACTTGCCACAGCTACAGGGCAAGTGGGAAGAGCCAGGCAAAGCGCCACAATTGGCGCATCTAATAGATGTGCCTTTTCTGGGCAGTTGCGGGCTGCTATTTTTAGGCTGGGAGGGTCAATATCCATGCCCCCTTCTCACCCTGAGAATACCAGCCCCCAGCTATGATCTTTAGCAAGGCTGGTTGTCAAAAATGGGGGGAACCCATGCTGTTTTTTAAAATTATTTATCTATTCTTGACAACCAGCCTTGCTAAAGATGTGAGTTTTGCCTGACTGGTTATAGAAAATACAGGGGAACCCATGCCATCTTTTTTCATTTATTTACTTATAGCGCAGGTGGTGGCTGATGAATACCCCCGATCGTTGGCAGAGCAGGGGAGAATGATGAGAGCCCTGTTCAGTACCCGGCGCTGGGAACAGCGCTTAGTATAACGCTTCTTCCCCGGCACCGGTGCATGTCACATGGATGACATCCATGTGTGTTATGCGTATACACATGTGCGGGATCTTTTGTGGCCCATGCTGACATTAAAAAACGGAAATGTCAGCATGTTTTGCCCACGAACACACGGTCCATGGAAACACTGACGTGCACAGACCCATTCACTTGAATAGGCAAATAGCGCTTAGTTCCTCCCAAGTCCCTCTGCATGGCTAAGTAGTACTGTACAGCCAATATGGGGTATTGCCACGTTCAGTAGAAATTGTGGGACAAATTTTAGGTGCCATTTTTACTCACTTCTTGTGTGAAAATGTAAAATCTTTGGCTAAAACATAATTTTGGTGGTAAAAATTTAGTTATTTTGTCTTCACTGCCCAATGGTATAAAGTTCTGTGACACACCCATGGTGTCAATATGATCACTGCACGCACCCCTAGATGAATTCATTGAGAGTTGTAGCTAATAAAATGGGGTCACTTATGGGGGTTCTCCTGTTCTGGCACCTTATGGGCTCTCCCAGTGGGTCATGGCACCTGCAGACCATAACAGTAAAATCTGGCGCTCCTTGCCTTCTGAGCTTTGCACTGTGCCTGAAAAATATTTCCCGATTACATGTCAGGGTATTGGCACACTCAGGAAAAAATGGACCTCAGTTTGTTGTAAAAAAAAAACCCGTCCTATTAGACCTTAGAAAAATTGAAGACTTGGGGCTAAAACAACATTTTAGTGGTAAAAATGTAATTTATTCTTTCTTCACCGCTCAGTGGTATAAAATTCTGTGAGGCACATGTGGTGTTAATATGATCACTGCACCCCTAGATGAATTAATTGGGGAGTGTAGTTTGTAAAATGAGTTCACATATAGGGGGTTTCTGTTGTTCTGGCACCTCAAGGGCTCTGCCAATGTGACATGGCACCCTCACACCATTCCAGCAAAATCTGAACTCCAATATGGCGCCTCTTCCCTTCTGAGCTTTGCACTGTGCCGCAAAAGTAGTATTCCCCTACATATGGGATATCAGCGTACTCAGGAAAAATTGCACAATAACTTTTGTGGTCCAATTTATTCTGTTACCCTTGGGAAAATAAAAATTGGGGTGAAAAGATCATTTTTGTGGAAAAAATATTTTTTTATTTTTACGGCTCTACGTTATAAACTTCTGTGAAGCACTTGGGGGTTCAAAGTGCTCACAACACATCTAGATAAGTTCCTTGGGGGGTCTAGTTTTCAAAATGGTGTCACTTGTGGGGTGTTTCCACTGTTTAGGCACAATCTCAATTTCAGCCAATTTTGAGTTGAAAAAGTCAAACGGTGCTCCTTCCCTTCCGAGCTCTGTCATGCGCCCAAACAGTGGTTTACCCCCACATATATGATATTAGCGTACTCAGGACAAATTGCACAATAACTTTTGGGTCCAATTTCTCATGTTGCCCTTGGGAAAATAAAAAGTTCGGGGTAAAAAGATCATTTTTGTGGAAAAAAAATTTTTTTTTTATTTTTACGGTCTACGTTATAAATTTCTGTGAAGCACTTGGGGGTTCAAAGGCACACTGAAATCTAATAAACTTAGATTTTTAGAACATATCTTAAGTCTCATGCATTTAGCCAACCCTTGCAATCACCAAGTGGCAGAACAGAGGGGTTCCCGTGCCCCGTACAGCATTTGGATCTTTTTGGCGATTTCGGGGTTTGCCAATTTCAAAAACGAAAATATTGGGGAAAATTTAAAGAAAGGATATTGAGATACCCCCAAAAAATATTGTCCTACAAATACTTCACCGGTTAATAAACAGAAAATGGCTGTACCCAAAAAACAGCACAAATAATTAGTAAAAGCTCAAAATAGCTCATATGTCACAAAAAATAATTCCCAATTATTTTTTATGTTTAAATGGAACCTGAATTAAATTCTGCAGCCCAAACCACGGACAAAAAAGAATCTCACTGTTGAAAACTTTTTATTTTTACCGAAGCGAGTCTTTTCAGAGAAAACATTTCTTTAAAGGGGGGATACGATCCTAGGAAGGAAGGACTATTGGAGCAGGCCCCTGGGGGGCTTTTCCCCATCCCACCCATGATTGACAGGGCCTCCTATTGAACTGTGCTTGCTTTGGGGGTATACATAACCCCTTTCGTAACCCCCCTCCGGTTACAAACCGCGAAACCCGCAGGCACAGTGCATGGACGGGGAGATTATTGTCTAAGTCACACAAGTGACTGCAAATTATTGATTTTGACCAACAACATCTTTGTAATTAGGTGCATCCAGCCGAAGCCACCAGAAGAATGGTCAGATCACTTCTTTTAACCACTTTGCCACTTTTGGAAAACCCGAAGTCGTAAAAGAGGGTTCGAAAAGACGGAAATGGCAC
>JARQOD010000003.1:519483577-519537169 GCA_033576555.1 Oophaga sylvatica | reverse complement strand
TGCTGTTGATTTTTTCATTCTGCCTCCCAAAGTTCGCAGTAAGGCTCGGCACACATTTATCCTGCGCTCTGCGCTGAGCACTTACACCAGGGTTTCCATGTAAATCTCTGAAACACGTGATTCAGAAAGAACCTCTGGCTGAAGATTCCCTATAATGATGCAGATGGAGGCACTGTGGACGTCGTCTGACCTGTGATCCGGCTGTGTCCGTCTTTTTAGGATTGCATAAAAGTGCCATCGGACACAGTTTTGTGCACTTTTGAAAAGAAGGACACCGCGGAACAGAGGCTAGATGGAGTCCAGAGTAACTATGCTGCCTCACTATAGTGAATAGATCCATCAGGGGTTCATCTGAATCGCGTCACTCAGAGATTTAGATGGAAACCCCAAAGTAAGTGGTTAGTGTAGAGCGCCGGATAACTGTGATCTCAAACGTTATGTAAAATGTTTCCAATAAAAGCTTCCACTCAATCCACAAAAAAGCAAGCCCTGGCTCAGGTCCATCATCTGTTAACGGAAAAATAGGGGTCTTCCACGTTACTGGTAGCACAGAGGCTCTGGAAAAGCGAAATGGCTCCTCACCCGCCAAAAGAAATTCAGCAAATTCTCTGCTCCCAAATCAAAATGCCCCCTCCCTTCTGAGCACCAGTGTGCCTAAACCACATATACAGCCCACATGTTTGGCATTTCTGTAGTGATGAGAGCTCACCTAATTTACAGGTGCGTGTCTCCAGAAGCATGAGCTGGGCATAATGTACTGGTGTAATGTACTGGTCACTACAACGGCAGTTTGCAATTTTCACTCAGCAATAGTGTTGAGCGATACGATACCGCAAGTATCGGGTATCGGCCGATATTAGCTCTATCGGACTTTCGATACTTAGTTCCGATATTTTCGTCTTATCGGATACCGGAATCGGAATTGTCACTGTCACTGTCAGTGTCCGTCGGTCGGGTCTGTCAGGAGTCAGCGGCACTTACCTGGCAGAAGATCTCCGGCGGTCACGGGCTGGACTGCTTGATGGCCGCCATCATCCTTCCCCGGCGGTCACATGCAGTTTCTCGCGATAACTGCAGTGACTGCTGGGTAATCCCGGCCGTAAAGCAGTCAGTCCGATGACGTCACCGCCGGGGAAGCAGGTAATCAGCTGTGCTGCGTCAAGATGACAGGCTCTGCCTGTCATTGCGATGTAGCAGAGCTGGATCGTCGTGGGACTGTCGTTACTATGGACTGCGTCGGACAGGTGGTATACTGTTGGTTTGTTTTTTTTTCTTTTTTTACAGGAGATCGATGGCGTCGCAGGAATGAGTGTATAATAAAATTAATGAAAACTGTGTCTCTTTTATTTCATTAAAATACTTTTTTCTTGCTGTGTCTTTTTTTTTATACATTTAAAAACTTTGGGATTAATAATGGATCGGTGTCTTATTGACACCTCTCCATTATTAACCGGGCTTATTCTCACCGTGCAATCAACGGTGACATTAACCCCTTATTACCCCACTTGCCACCGCTACAGGGCAGTGGGAAGAGCCGGGTAAAGTGCCACAATTGGCACATCTTTTGATGCGCCAAATGTGGGGCTGCTGTAGCCTGGTATTATCAGGCTGTTGAGGGCCAAAATCCATGGGCCTTGACAGTCTTTTAATACCAGGCCGCAGCAGTCTGCATTTTACTTGGCTGGTTAACAAAAATAGGGGGACCCCTACGCCGTTTTTTTTTCGAGGGGATCCCCTATTTTTGTTAACCAGCCAAGCTAAGCAGACTGCTGTGGCCTGGTATTATCAGGCTGGCAAGGTCCATGGATATTGGATCCTTACCAGCCTGAAAAACCAGGCCTCAGCAGTCTGCTTCATCTGGCTGGTTAACAAAAATAGGGGGGACCCAACGCCAAATTTTTTTCGAGGGATCCCCTATTTTTGTTAACCAGCCAAGATATGCAGACTGCTGTGGCCTGGTATTATCAGGCTGGCAAGCAGGGTCGGACTGAGGCACCGGGACACCGGAGAAACCTACGGTGGGCCCCAGCTCCTGCGTGGTGGGCCCTGATTTGAAAGGATAGGTCGCGGGGCAGAGGGGGCGGTGGCCCCGGGGCCCGCGCTCTGAGGGGGCCCACCCGGAGCTACGATACAGTTACATTCTGCGGCAGAGCAGGGAGAATCGCTCTCCCTGCTCTGCCGCCCGGAAGCTATGGGGCCTGAACAGGCGTTGGGGGGGCCCGGTGCCAGCAGTGGGCCCCCCACCCGTCATCGGAGGGTCAGCTGTATCGGCATCCAGCCGATAAAGCTGACCGCATGGAGAGAGAAGGAGCGAGCGCTCCTTCTCTCCCATAATCCCCCTCTCAGCGTATGACAGCGGGCGCAATAACATCACCTGTAGTGTTGAGCGATACGATAATGCAAATATCGGCTATCGGCCGATATTAGCTCTATCGGCCTTTCGATAATTCGTTTCGATATTTTCGTATTATCGAATACCGTAATCGGAAGTTCCCATAATTCTTTGCGAGGCAATGTGATTTTAGTCAGCCAATGAGGAATCCTAAGAAGTGTGGGCACATCCTGTACTGCTGCGGTCATGTTAACTAATGGCATGGCTGTGATTGGATGCTGAAATGATGTCAGAATGCACTATAAAAGGCGCCGCCGCCATTTTAGCGTCACTGTGCTGTGAATTCAGTAAGGGACAGAACGCTACTGTGCTGACTCTGAGGGACAGTTAGAGATTGCGATTTAGTGTACTGTGCTGTAGGCAGGCTAGCACCAACCGCTGTGTAAAGCTTCCTTTTGCCTGCAGTGTTGTTTTAACAGCTCTGCAAGGTGTGTGTGAGTGCAGGTGACGCTGCAGTTTGCTCTGTATGCAACGCTGTCTGTAGGCATCTGCACCTGTCACTCACAGACTCTTTTTTTTTTTCTTCAGTGTATAAAAGGCGCCGCCACCATTTTAGCGTCACTGTGCTGTGAATTCAGTAAGGGACAGAACGCTACTGTGCTGACTCTGAGGGACAGTTAGAGATTGCGATTTAGTGTACTGTGCTGTAGGCAGGCTAGCACCAACCGCTGTGTAAAGCTTCCTTTTGCCTGCAGTGTTGTTTTAACAGCTCTGCAAGGTGTGTGTGAGTGCAGGTGACGCTGCAGTTTGCTCTGCATGCAACGCTGTCTGTAGGCATCTGCACCTGTCACTCACAGACTATTTTTTTTTTCCTTCAGTGTAATTCTTGCAGCTCCATGCAATTTAACTATTAGTGTGACGCGCTTCCATCCGTATCCAATACATTGGTTGCAAACACTATAGAAGTAGACAAAGGAGTAGCCTTTCACAGATTGTGAACAGTTGTGTTTCAGTGTTCACTTCAGTCTGTGTTTTTTATTTTTTGAGTGCACATCACGCTCCAGTTACTTGTTCAAGCACTGCTGCTTTTACTCTGCTGAGCGTGTCTCAGTGGCTCATCCTTTTCATTTATCTCCAATTGGTTCTGCTCCATTCCATTTAAAATATAATCTATTAGTGTGACGCGCTTCCATCCGTATACAATACATTGGTTGCAAACACTATAGAAGTAGACAAAGGAGTAGCCTTTCACAGATTGTGAACAGTTGTGTTTCAGTGTTCACTTCAGTCTCTGCATAATAACCACACTTAGGCCTTATAACTTTTCTGACTTTCTTTATCAATCTACCAAGATGAAGAAGTCAGTGAGTAAGGCACGTGGTCGTGGCCGTGGAGTTTCAGCAGGGAGAGGACGTGGGGATTCTGTGTCTGCTGCCGCCCTCAGTGATACAGCATCCACCATTTATCCCCGTGAGCGTTCCTTTATGCGCACTTTGGTAGGAGCTCGGCGTGCCCCCCTGCTGCGGGAAGAACAAATTGAAGCCGTTGTTGGTTGGATGGCAGCCAATGCATCGACTTCAATTCCTTCCACCTCCTCTCAGGAACACAACACTGTTGAGCAACCATCTGTCTGTTCACCGCCTGTCAAATTGCCAAGGCAGTCAGAGAGTTCTGTACAGGAGCCAGCTGAGTCTCTGCTTCTGTTCTCAGAATCTGTTGGCTCGCAAACACGGGCACAGGCAAGCAGCATTCTGCAATTTGAAGAAGAGGGAGTATGCAGTGATGCGCAACAGCTGTGTCTCTCTCAATCTGAAGAGGCGGGTGAGCCAGTGCCGATGGACAGCACACCGCAGAACGCATCTTATGATGATGATGAGACTCAGGTGCCAGGTTTTGTGGAGCACGGTGCTGCCCAGACCATCCAACAGCAGCAGGTGTTGGAAGAGGGTAGTGGAGATGATGAAGTCCGAGACCCAACATGGCGTGAGCAACAGGAAGGTGGTGGGAGCAGCTCTGAGGAAGAGATTGTCCCAACGGTACAAAGAGGAGGGAGAGGTAGGCTGCAGACTCGCTTGCCTGTAGCCTCCAGTTTGGCACCTGTTGGGAGAAGTTCTCTTAGAACTGTCAAAATTGGCGCTCCCATGACTTGCAGTGCGTGGTCCTTTTTTGACAGACTTGTACATGATATTTGCTATGTTCAATGCAAGCTGTGTAAGCAAAAAGTTAAAAGAGGTAAAAATATCAGGAACCTGAATACCACAAATATGTGGACACATGTACGGACAAAGCACGTAGCTGAGTTCCAAAGACACACTGGAGATGTATGCCAACCTACAGCAGCACCTACATCTTTAGGTCATGTTCGAGCCTCTACCTCCAGCTCTCACACACCTGTTTCGGCTTCCTCACAGGATCTCCATGGAAGAACCTCGGTCACTGTTGTCCATAGAGAAACTGTTATTCCACCCACTGCAGCAAGTTCACAGTCATCGTCACACTCCCAGAACAAAAAACAGCCATCGGTAACACAGGCATGGGATAAAAGACGGCCATACTCGGCAAACCATCCACGAGCACAGGCTCTGAATGCTGGCCTTGCAAAACTCCTGTCCCTTGAAATGCTGTCATTCAGGCTGGTGGAGACTGACAGTTTCAGGAACTTTATGGCATTGGCAGTCCCACAATATACAGGTCCTTCTCAAAAAATTAGCATATAGTGCAAAATTTCATTATTTTCCATAATGTAATGATTACAATTAAACTTTCATATATTTTAGAATCATTACACACCAACTGAAATTTGTCAGGTCTTTTATTGTTTTAATACTGATGATTTTGGCATACAACTCCTGATAACCCAAAAAACCTGTCTCAAAAAATTAACATATTTCAACCGTCCAATAAAATAAAAGTGTTTTTTAAAAACAAACAAAAAAAACATCAAATAATAAAGTTCAGTTATGCACTCAATACTTGGTCGGGAATCCTTTTGCAGAAATGACTGCTTCAATGCGGCGTGGCATGGAGGCAATCCGCCTGTGACACTGCTGAAGTGTTATGGAGGCCCAGGATGCTTCGATAGCGGCCTTAAGCTCATCCAGAGTGTTGGGTCTTGCGTCTCTCAACTTTCTCTTCACAATATCCCACAGATTCTCTATGGGGTTCAGGTCAGGAGAGTTGGCAGGCCAATTGAGCACAGTAATACCATGGTCAGTAAACCATTTACCAGTGGTTTTGGCACTGTGAGCAGGTGCCAGGTCGTGCTGAAAAATGAAATCTTCATCTCCATAAAACATTTCAGCCGATGGAAGCATGAAGTGCTCCAAAATCTCCTGATAGCTAGCTGCATTGACCCTGCCCTTGATGAAACACAGTGGACCAACACCAGCAGCTGACATGGCACCCCACACCATCACTGACTGTGGGTACTTGACACTGGACTTCAGGCATTTTGGCATTTCCTTCTCCCCAGTCTTCCTCCAGACTCTGGCACCTTGATTTCCGAATGACATGCAAAATTTGCTTTCATCAGAAAAAAGTACTTGGGACCACTTAGCAACAGTCCAGTGCTGCTTCTCTGTAGCCCAGGTCAGGCGCTTCTGCCGCTGTTTATGGTTCAAAAGTGGCTTTACCTGGGGAATGCGGCACCTGTAGCCCATTTCCTGCACACGCCTGTGCACGGTGGCTCTGGATGTTTCTACACCAGACTCAGTCCACTGCTTCCTCAGGTCCCCCAAGGTCTGGAATCGATCCTTCTCCACAATCTTCCTCAGGGTCCGGTCACCTCTTCTCGTTGTACAGCGTTTTCTGCCACATTGTTTCCTTCCAACAGACTTCCCATGGAGGTGCCTTGATACAACACTCTGGGAACAGCCTATTTGTTGAGAAATTTCTTTCTGGGTCTTACCCTCTTGCTTGAGGGTGTCAATGATGGCCTTCTTGACATCAGTAAGGTCGCTAGTCTTACCCATGATGGGGGTTTTGAGTAATGAACCAGGCAGGGAGTTTTTAAAAGCCTCAGGAATCTTTTGCATGTGTTTAGAGTTAATTAGTTGATTCAGAAGATTAGGGTAATAGGTCGTTTAGAGAACCTTTTCTTGATATGCTAATTTTTTGAGACAGGTTTTTTGGGTTATCAGGAGTTGTATGCCAAAATCATCAGTATTAAAACAATAAAAGACCTGACAAATTTCAGTTGGTGTGTAATGAATCTAAAATATATGAAAGTTTAATTGTAATCATTACATTATGGAAAATAATGAAATTTTGCACTATATGCTAATTTTTTGAGAAGGACCTGTAATGTGCCAAGCCGATTTTATTTCAGCAGGCAAGCTGTCCCTGCTCTGCAAAAACATGTCGAGGGAAACATTAAACATGCGCTACTAAACGCCGTCAGTAGCAGGGTCCACCTGACCACCGATGCGTGGACCAGTACCCATGGCCAGGGACGATACCTTTCCCTCACTGCCCATTGGGTCTGTGTAGCCCTGGTATGTAGGGTACACATTGTTCCAGGAGGATGCGTGGACAGGTAATGGTTTAATGCTTGATATGCATTCACTCACTCATCACACCTAGACACACCCACAGAGTATATAAGGTAGTGTCAGGCAGCAGCTAAAAGAAGTCTAGCTCGGGTGGCTCAGGAGTGAGTCATCCCATCAGGAAGTCTGTCTAGTCTGGACTTGGAGGGAGGAAGAGTTTTGCAGCAGTACTTCAGTCGCCTGTCCTAAGGACAGTGAAGTTCAGATGATGTGTTCCTGAACTGGGAGAAAACTGGGAATCTGTCAGCGAGCTCTAAGAAAGGTCAGAAGAAAGGACTGTGACTATTTGGATGAGAGTGCTTATGTTAAGAGCGCGAGCAGGGCGAAGGGCGCAGTGGAAAGGAATTATAGAAGTGCCTTGGACATTGGATTGTCTGCACTATTCACCGGTCACTGGGGACCGAAGTGTTGCTACCGCTTCAAGCGTAGTGATAGAACAACCAGAGGTTCGCTGGACTTCAAGTCTCAGGAACAAGCCCTTAGCGTCGGTACGTAACAGGGGTCAGGAAGAGTGGGAACTCTGAGTTCTGCCGGACATCAGTAAGCAACCAGCTCTCTCAAAGGAAGGCTCCGACCACTATACTGACCGGGCAGTACAGCTACAGAATTAGCTGGAGTTTTAGAGTGAACTTAGCTTCATGCAAGTTGGACTCATTACATTGAAAGTTAAGGAGGCCTCTAACCTGCTCAGCCGTTACCTTGAACCGCATCCTCCATCCACCCCAACAGCTTCCCGGGACCTGCCTTATCATCTTGGAAAGTAAAAGGTATGGAAAGAAGCTTTAATGTGTGAGACTGTGTCATTTAACTGCATACCTTCACGACATCATCATCACTATAGACCCTGAGGGAAGAGTCCCACCTGTAGGGGACCCGACATCTAGCTGCCACACCATCCCCTCAGAGATCTACAGCAGCGCTGGTCTTAGTGATCAGAAAACTACAGGTGGCGTCACGAACTGTTATATACCAGTCCCCTGTAAATAACCCCCCCAACATACGCCTGACCGCCAGGGCCACAGACCGAGCCACCGCTACCTGTGACAACCCCATAGACTTCCATGGGCTCGGCTCTGAGTACCCCATTGCCCTGGTAACCCACAATTGTGGTGCGGGTCACGACAGGTCAATGTTGTGGAGCCGGGTACAGATCTTGCCAGTGGCGCTGTACGTGTTCTGCCAACTCCAAGGATTGCAGGAATCCAGTCTGTGCACATTGATTCCTCCTCCTACTCCAGTTCCTCAGAATCATCGCTGCACGAGCCGTCACGGTATACCTCCACATGGACCCGTGAACGCTTACCTGTTGCGACCGATATGAGCACAGCCGTGGCCAAACGTCAACAGGCCGTACTGAAATTAATTCCCATGGGGAATCGAAGCCACACAGCGCAGGAGCTCTGGGATGCCATCAAGCAGGAGAGTGATGTGTGGTTTTTGTCAGCTAATCTCCAGCCAGGCTTGGTAGTGTGTGACAATGGCCGAAATCTGGTGGCAGCTCTGGGCCTTGGCAACCTCACTCACATACCATGTCTGGCACATGTGCTCAACTTGGTCGTGCAGAGTTTTTTGAGGGACTATCCGGATCTTGATGCACTGCTGCACAAGGTCCGCCTAGAGTGCGCTCACTTGCGACGTTCCAGCATGGCCAGATCGCGCATTGCAGCTCTGCAAGTCAGATTTCGCCTTCCTGAACATCGCATCATATGTGACGTACCCACCAGGTGGAATTCCACGTTACATATGTTGGAGCGGTTGTGTGAGCAGCAGCCAGCAGTAATGTAGTATCAGCTGCAACAGGCGCAATCAACTCGCAATTTGCACCGTTCACACTTCACCACTACTGAGTGGGCCTCTATGAACGACATCTGCGACGTTTTGCGTGCGTTTGATGTCTCAACGCGGATGGCGAGTGCAGATGATGCACTAGTCAGCATGACTGTACCCCTTATCTGCCTGCTTCAGAAATCACTGAAAGCACTAAAGGAAGAGGTTTTGAAAGAGGTGGAGGATGAGGAGTCATAAATTCAATTATCTTCAGGACAGTCAGCGCAACGTCGTTCCTCACAAAGGGCTGGGCAGGGCTCACTTTGTGAGGAGGATGAGGAGGAGGAGGAGTCAATGGAGGAGGAAGAAATCCCTACAGAGGGAGGTACACAACGCTCTACTCAGTATGTAGAGCGAGGGTGGGGTGATGCAGAGGAGACAGAGATGACGCCTCTTCCAGAGGACAGCCTTTGTTGGCCAGTTGGGAGTCTGCAGCACATGGTTGATTTCATGCTTCAGTGCCTGAGAAACGACCGCCGCATCGCCCACATTCTCAGCACGTCAGATTATTGGGTGTACACCCTCCTAGACCCTCGCTACCGGGACAACTTACAAACCCTCATCACACCGGTGAACCGGGACCGTAAAATGCAGGAGTACCAAGACACACTGGTGCAATCCATACTGTTGTACATTCCAGCCGAGAGAGCTGCTGCTGCTACTGCTGCTGCTTTACAAAGCAGCTCTGTGCGTCGAGGCAGTGTAGACACCTCTACAACAAGAGGGAGCAGAAGCAGCGCCTCTGCACAGGGCAAGAACTGTATGTTACAAATGTGGCAAAGTTTTGTGACAGCGCCAGCAAGGTCTACACCATCCGAGACGGCTCCAGTCACCAGGAAGAAACGTTTCCGTAAGATGGTGACAGACTACTTGTCTTTCCCTCTAAGTGTACTCCCAGATGCCTCTTCCCCTTTCAAATTTTGGGTCTCTAAGTTGGATACATGGCCAGAGCTTAGCCAGTATGCATTGGAGGTGCTGGCTTGCCCTGCTGCCAGTGTATTATCTGAGCGTGTCTTTAGTGCTGCAGGTGGTGTAGTAACAGACCGTCGCATGCGACTATCCTCAGAGAATGTAGACTGGCTTACTTTTCTGAAAATGAACAAGGCATGGATCTCACCTGAATTTGCCTGTCCGTTTTCAGATTAAATAACTGTTTGGCAACGTTTTCCATGTCTCCTGTTATGTTCATCTTTCTACCACCTGAACTGTACTCCCTGGGCTACAACACCGCCATTTGTTGCTCGTAAGTAATTGGCAGGGTACTGACTCCTGGCCAGCCTGGTTACAGCACGACAGCTGTTTCCTGGCAGTGTGAACGTCAATTATCCTCCAATAAGTTGTGCTGTCGTGTTGCATTCGGGTTAGCCGACTCTATGGTGCCTGCAGTTTAGGTGATTCCTATGTGTGCTGTGGGATATGTAAATAAAGGCGGTTTCCATTGTGACAATAGGATAAGCACCCACTGTAGGACTGTGTGATTCGGTAACTGCGGACGGCTTGCGTCCTGTCAACTTACATTTTCATGGGTGCGTTCTTCTACCCATCCGGGTCCAGTACCGTCAAGTGGTTCTCCCCAGTGCCTTTGGCCTAGGTGCCTCCATCTCCGTATCCGAGTTCTAGCAACGTCTGCTGGTCCTTGGTAGTGCTTTGGAGCACAGGTACCTCCTGCTTAGTAACCGTGTCACAGTAACGTCAGCTGGTACTCGGTTGTGACATTGCCTCTTTTCCTTCTGCTACCCGTCCGGGGTCCAGTACCGTCAAGTGGTTCTCCCCAGTGCCTTTGGCCTAGGTGCCTCCATCTCCGTATCCGAGTTCCAGCAACGTCTGCTGGTCCTTGGTAGTGCTTTGGAGCACAGGAACCTCCTGCTTAGTAACCGTGTCACAGTAACGTCAGCTGGTACTCGGTTGTGACATTGCCTCTTTTCCTTCTGCTACCCGTCCGGGGTCCAGTACCGTCAAGTGGTTCTCCCCAGTGCCTTTGGCCTAGGTGCCTCCATCTCCGTATCCGAGTTCCAACAACGTCTGCTGGTCCTTGGTAGTGCTTTGGAGCACAGGTACCTCCTGCTTAGTAACCGTGTCACAGTAACGTCAGCTGGTACTCGGTTGTGACATTGCCTCTTTTCCTTCTGCTACCCGTCCGGGGTCCAGTACCGTCAAGTGGTACTCCCCAGTGCCTTTGGCCTAGGTGCCTCCATCTCCGTATCCGAGTTCCAGCAACGTCTGCTGGTCCTTGGTAGTGCTTTGGAGCACAGGTACCTCCTGCTTAGTAACCGTGTCACAGTAACGTCAGCTGGTACTCGGTTGTGACATTGCCTCTTTTCCTTCTGCTACCCGTCCGGGGTCCAGCACAGTCAGCTGGTCCTCGTTACTTCCATTGTCTCTTGCTCCATCTGATACCCGTCAGGGTTCCAGTAACGTCAGCTGTTTCTCGGAAATTAGACGACATTAAAGACCACCCAGAAGAAGATGACGACAACAAGGACGACGAGCATGAAGCCAACCAGCCTGAACACCATCACAAAGAAAAAATAAAAGATTACCCAGAAGAAGATCACCAACAGGACAAAGAAGGTTAAGACAAACTACAAGATACAGAACAAGAGACAGAAGAACAATAAGCAGAAGATCAAAAAGCAGAAGAACATGAAGTATAAGACCAAAATGAAGAGCAAAATATATGCTCTAAATTCTAAGCAGAAGAAGACTAAGCAGTGTATGGGGTGAGTCCGTTCCTCCTCGTGGTGCCCCTGGAAAATGCCTGCTGCTGCAGGCTAAACTGAACACGGACAAATACTGTTGTAATTTAAATCTTTTGTGACAGCAAGAACGGAAGGATGAACAATTCATACTTTTACAGATTACAAGTACAGGAATCTCTGTCACAAATAAGAATATGATGAAGAAGATGAAGAGGAAGAAGATGAAGAATTTGAATATGAAGAAGATTAATTAGTTTAATAATAACAATATGAGTAATGTAAACAAAAACATGAATAGCAAGAAGTTTAAGAAGAAGATTAAGAAGGTGAAGATGAAGAATAATTTGATGAGAAAGATGATGCTGCTGCTGAAGATTATGAAGGAGAAAGTGTGGCACTGGCAAAAGTTAAAAAGGTGAAGAGCATGGAAGTTGTGAAACATACATATTTGCCAAAATAGAAAAAAGGTTAACAACATTGTCAATTTGTTAGTCAATCCAAACGTATTTCCAAAAAAAAATATATTAATGCTATTCCAATGCATTGGGTTAAACATGTATGCCTTTATTGTCTCCTCAACCTCCCCCAATACATTCTACATTAGTTTTTGTTGTTTTCCTTCATGTACAATTAACCAACAAGGCAAGATTGTTTTTTTTTAATTTCGATATTTTGTTCCCTTAGACTTACATGGGACTTCCGCTATCGAAATCGATTATCGACGATATTTAGTGCTATCGGCGATACAATTTCGATACGATATTTTTAGATATCGAGCAATATCGCTCAACACTAATCACCTGCCGGCGCCCGCTGTCAGACGCTGAGAGGGAGAACAGTGAGCAGCACAGGAGCCGGGAGGTGAGTTTTTTTTTTATTTTTTTTTTAATGGGGGTGCAGTCGAGTCCTGGCTGGAGAAGTCGTCATGTCGGTGTGGGCCAGATGGAAAAGACATGAAAAGTGAACAATTAGAAAGAACATCAGCGGTAAGTCATTATCTGTACCTGTGCTGTAATCTATTATATGTTCTGTAGGACTGGTATTATTTAACACAGACCATATGGCGGTAATATCAATATTGGTCTTTTTATATATAGATTATTTTGGCCAACAGCGCGGTCATTTGCTGAGGTTCTCTGATGATGGGCCCACTCAGAAGTTTTGCCCCCACTAAACCAAAACCCTAGCTACGCCTATGGCTCTCTCTCTAGTCTTTCCTTCTCGCTCTCTGTTCTTTTTTCTCTCTGTTCTTTCTTTCTCTCTTTTCTTTCTTTCCTCTCTTTCTTTCTCTGTTTGTTCTTTCTCTCTCGCTGCTCTTTCTTTCTTTTCCTCAGTACCAGCCACTGTGCCCTCATTACCAGTCAGTGTGATCAGCAGTGCTAAATGGTTACGCTTGGGGCGAGGATATGGTGTGATTAGCTGTGAAATGGGTGTTGTCGGGGCGTGGCCTAAAATTTTCAGCGGCGCGCAACACGCGCCGCAGCCTTTAATCCTCTTTCCTGTCTTCCAAATTTGGGAGGTATGCTGTATGACCTCCCTACAACTTCTGGCCATGCTCCTGATGAGCGCGACGGATGGTCTCGTGAGGGATCTCCTCCCACACCTGGACTAAAGCATCCACCAACTCCTGGACAGTCTGTGGTGCAACGTGGCATGGCCTAAAATTTTCTGCAGCATGCACAGCGTGCCACAGCCTTTGTCCCTCTTTCCCTTATTCAAAGGTTGGGAAGTATGATGTTGGGCCGCAAGAATATATTTTCTCTGGTGGGCCCAAGGTACTCCAGTCCGACGCTGCTGGCAAGGTCCATGTATGTTGGCTCCTTAACAGCCTTAAATACCATGCCTCAGCAGCAGGGGCATACATATAAATCATGGGGCCCCATAGCAAAAGTCTGAATGTTCCCCACCCCCCCAAAAAAAAAACCCAGAGGCATTGTAAATGTAAAGTGCCAGCACAGTGAGGGAAGTTGAGTCGCACAGAGACAGGGTTTTGGGGGTACTCGGCACCGATCACGTCGACTTCTATGGGGGATGTCACGAGTAGCACAGCTCGGTCCGTGACCTGGGCGATCACTGGAATGTGGGATATTTCCAGGGGATGATAGAATGTTCGTGTAGTTTGTCGTGACGCCACCTGTAGTACCTGGTCAGGGTGTCCAGCGCTGCTGTGCAGGTCCTCTGGAAGGGATGGTGTAGTGCAGGTAGGTGAAAAGTCTTCTACAGGTAACACGCTATCCTTCCAGGGCAGATAGATGTGAGATAGAGCAATGGTGCAAAGTGATGTAGCAGAGTGGACTATGCGACGTAGTAAGAAAGCAGGAAACACTTCAAGTTAAACGTTGCATAATAAAATTTTTAATAATAACATTACAAAAGTGCAAATAGCATTAGTGCCGAAGTTCGTGGAGACTTCTTAGGACTACCCCCACCGGGGTAACTTCACAGTGTCCTTTACTTGTGCTTGTGGAGGACCCGCTCCAAACCTCCAACTGTGGTCTTGGGTGGGCTGCAAGACTTTCCTTGAGCAGACCTCACTTTCGGCCACACCAAACGGGTTTTTAGTTTCTGAGGTAGTTGAAAATAGTGCACAGTTAAGTTTTTTGTAAAACCAAGATGGAGCACCGAAGTGCCAACTATTTACAGAAAAGTTTGTGAGCCAGTACAGTTCATGGCTTCAAAGTTCAACATTTTGATTACAGTGAAACACCATTACCCAACCTGGGTATATAAAGGCAACAATAAACTTGTTCTTCTGAACATTCACCCGTCCGGGTACATCAAACCATTACCCAACCTGGGTATATGAAGGCAACAATAAACTTCTTTTTATGAACATTCACCCGTCCGGGTACATCAATAATTTAACTATTTACATACAGAGACCCTGTCCGGGTTATTTAGACTTCTTTGGCTGGCCTCTTACAGGTACCACCTGGTACTGTTCTGGAGCTTGCCAAACATCTGTGACAGGAGGGTCCACCCAGACCTGATGACGTCGTGTGGCCTGTACAGTGACGTCGTGACCCGCTATCTGGGTCTGTGTGGCCACCTCTTTCGTCTCCCTCCGGGTCTGGACCCCTATGTCCCGGACTGAACGAACCCCAGGGGGCCTAACAGGCGCCGGGTACGGGCCAGCTATCATTATCATGTCCATAGCTGGGGCTGCTGAGGAGACCACTGAGGGAGGCTGGGGAGATTTACGGCGTGGGGTGGGCACTTGTGCAGAGGCCTGGTTGGGGAGGCTGAAGGCTCGTAGGGTCTGTCAGTTTCCTGACACTCTGGGGAGTAGGGGTCGCACCTGGTAACATTTAGGGCGTACCATCCATTGTAACCCCAGTGTCGGGTGTAAGTCACCAAGTCTCCTGGCAACAGGTCCCTCCCCGGGTGTCCTTCTGGGAGGTGAGCCTCCACGTCCCGCCGGGTTACAAAAACTTCTAAATAAAGTCCAGGCTCCTGGATGAAGCCCCAACCACCTTTTAACTTAAAGTTCCGTACTGCACCCTTACGCCGCGGCTCCCTCACCGTACTTTTATCCTTTCTCATACGTGCCTTCTCTGCCAGGTCCTTCTCCAGGTGACGTTGCCGAAGCTTTTGGGATTCTCGCTGCTCCCTTTGTCGCTCTGCTTCCTGCTCCCGACGTCTCCACTCTTCCTCCTGACGCCGGTTGTAATTCTCCTCCACCAGCAGCTCCATGTCTCCACCATCAAACGCCAGCTTACGATGTCCGGTTTGCGGCAGCTCTCCTGGCGCCCGCCAGTCCTGGCGGCGCTCACCTGTGGCGGAAGCAGCCGGCTATGGAACAGATGACGGTCGGGGCTCCGGTACAGGCAGGTAGAGCTCTGGTGCCTGCGCGGCCTCCTCCATGAGGACGGGTGTCGCTTCTTCTGCTTCAGCGACGGGGGCAGACAGCGGGATCTAGGGTGCTGGTGCGGCGTTTTCTGCAGGAACGGGTGCCTCCACTGTGATACTGACAACTGGTTCAGATTGCAAGGGCTGGGATGCCCGCACGGCCTCCTGTACTGGAACGGGTGCCTCCACTGAGATACTGTCAACCGGTTCAGATTGCAAGGGCTGGGATGCCCGCACGGCCTCCTCTACTGGAACGGGTGCCTCCACTGAGATACTGTCAACCGGTTCAGATTGCAAGGGCTGGGATGCCCGCACGGCCTCCTCTACTGGAACGGGTGCCTCACCTTCCGGTACAGACACTTCAGGGGGTAAGAGGGATTGGCGCCGCTCCAATTGTAGTTTTAGGGCCCGCCAGCTCGCTTCCATCCTGGCGACCTCCTCCCGGTGCCGGGCCAGGTCTCTCAGGGTATCCTCCGCTTCTTCCAGCGTAGGAGGGTTTCCAGGCCGGGTGCCAAACGGTGGCTCCGTGGCGATCGGGTCGCTTCCGTGGGGGGAGAGCTCTGACTCCTCCATCCCTTCCCACTTCTGCTCACGTCCATTCGCCATCTCTGCCAAGTCACATGTGTCATTAGCATCAGGAGAGGCGCCAACTTTTGTAGGGAGGCGGGACCTTCGCGTTCGTTTCCGCCCACTGAGGAGGATGAGGAGGCGGAACTCCAGAGCTGTGGGGCACGATCTTACATTGCAGTAACATTTAGAGTGTGCGGACATCGTTTTCGCGCCACGGAGTGAGTGTACGCCCACGAGAGCACGCCCTTATTCTTCACCTGTGCCTCGTGGCGCAGATATGACGGAAAAATGGCAAATACAGTCTATGATGATTTTTGCAATTCTCAAGCAAAAAAACAGTTCAATTAAGGCACACAGGACTCGCTTATAGCGAGCTTCTGAATCCTGTTCGTGACGCCAAAGTTGAGTCGCACAGAGCCACAGGTTTTGGGGGTACTCGGCACCAAGCCCGTCGACTTCTATGGGGGATGTGACGGGTAGCACAGCTATGTCCGTGCCCTGGTCGCTCACTGGAATGTGGGATATTTCCAGGGGATGATAGAATGTTTGTGTAGTTTGTTGTGACGCCACCTGTAGTACCTTGTCAGGGTGACCAGCGCTGCTGTGCAGGTCCTCTGGCAGGGATGGTGTAGTGCAGTTAGGTGATAAGTCTTGTACAGGTAAGACGGTATCCTTCCAGGGCAGATAGATGTGAGATAGAGCAATGGTGCAGAGTGATGTAGCAGAGTGGAGTATGCGACGTAGTAACAAAGCAGGAAAGGAAACAATTCTTACTACAAAGACATGCAGCATAAGGCTGCCTCAACCCCTCCCATCCAACTAGCTACACCCTGTTCTAACCAGCCTGAGCTAGACCATCCCATTGGGTCCGCCTACACTCAGCTGGCATAGTGTACTGTTGAATGCAGTGGTTGGAGTCAATGGGGTGTTTCCTCCTTACCTGAGAGTAAGTTGTCACACCGCTGGGTGCGATGCAACATCTCTGTGGCGACTGGACCCTCGGGTGCTTCTGTCTTTTCACAAATGCCGGCTTTACCCGGCAATTGAATCAGAGGCTATTTTACTATGTAGAAGTGAATAAACTATAAATATATGTATATATATATATATGTCACAATGACATGTATATATATGTATTCTAAGTGTGTATATTTTGTGTTTACAAGGAAAGAAAGTGTTTTTTTAGTTGCGATATTTTGTTCCCATAGACTTACATGGGACTTCCGGTATCGGAATCGGATATCACCGATATATAGTGATATCGGCGATACCATTCCGATCCGATATTTTTAGATATCGAGCAGTATCGCTCAACACTACTCAGCAACATCCACTGCTTCCTGTTTCTGGAAAACACCTATGGAGTCCACAAACTCGTTTAGAAAAATCTGCACTCCAAGAGGCAAATAGCGCTCTGTCCCTCCCGAGTCACTCCGTATGGTAATGTAGTACTGTACAGCCACATATGGGTATTTCTACATTCAGCAGAAATTGTGGGATAAATTCTGGTGCCATTTTTACCCATTTCCCAGTGTGAAATAGTAAAACTTGGGGCTAACACACAATCTTGGTGGTAAAAATGTAAATTATTTTTTCTTCACTGCCCAATGGTGTAAAAGTCTGTGACACACCTGTGGTGTCAATATAATCACTGCACCCCTAGATAAATTCATTGAGAGGTTTATTTGGTAAAATGGGGCCACTTATGGGGGTTCTGCTGTTCTGGCATCTCAGGGGCTCTGTAAAGGTAACATGGCACCCTCAAACAAGTGCAGCAAAATCTGCACTGTAATATGGTTCTAATTCCCTTCTGAGCCTTCAACTGTGCCTGTAATGTATGTAGTACAGTTCATATAGCGTCTTGTGCTTGGGTGCGATGAAAACACAGGAGTCACAGGTTTGATATAGAAAAGTCCTGTATTACTTCATACAAGTTGGCAGAAATAGTCACACAGTTTGCAGACACAGAAACAGGAGACACAGCAGGCCAGAGTAATCCAAGCTCAGCAATCACTCTCCAATACAGATTCAGGATCTTCTTCTCTGTTACCGTAAGTCCATGCAAACGTGGGTCTTTCAAAGAGCAGGGTTCAGAGTCCACAAGTGCTTCAGAGTTCCTCAGTAGGAATAGCTGGAGTACAAGGTCCAAGGCTTACAGGAGTCAAGTCACAGGTTCACTGCAGGCTAGATTCAGAAGTACTGATTGCTCAGCTGTGGCTGCTTAAGAAGCAAAGGAGAGAATCAGGGCGGGAACATGCAAGCTGGAAACTCCATTTTGACTGAGGGCAAGATAGCTGCAGCAAGACAGAAAGTAAAATGGCTGACGAACAAACTGAGTTTCAGGAATATATACATAGAACCTTACATTACTCCCCCCTTAAGGACAACCTCCGGATGACCTCAGACCAGGCTTGTGTGGGTACCTCTGATGAAACTGACGGAGCAAGCGAGGAGCATTAACGTTATTGACCGGTTCCCATGAGTTGTCCTCCACTGGGTAGCCCTGCCATTTAATCAGATATTGTAACTGATTTCTATACAACCTGGAATCTAAAATCCTTTCCACCACAAATTCTTCCTGACCATCGACTAGCACTGGGTCAGGGCAAGGAGAGGAACGTCCAGGAAACGTATTGGGTGTCGCAGCCTTTAGTAGGGATACATGAAAGACAGGGTGGATTCTCATAGTTCTGGGCAGTTGAAGACGACAAGCAACGGCACTTATAATTTTACTGATTTTATAGGGTCCAATGTACTTATGTCCCAACTTAGACGATGGAATCCTTAACTTAAGATTTCTGGTTGACAGCCAGACCAAGTCTCCTACCTTGAAAGCTGGTGCAGGTTTACGAAATTTATCTGCTGCTTTCTTGTACCTTTCTTGAGCCGATTCCAGATTTTCCTTTAGAAGATCCATATTCTTCTGTAAAGACGTGATTCTTTCAGCCACTGCTGGTAAAGGCGTTTCTATGGGAAATCGTGGTAGAATGTTAGGATGATAACCTAGATTAGAGTAAAAAGGAGACTGTTTAGTGGAGGCACTCTGAGAGTTGTTATACGAGAACTCAGCTAATGGAAGTAGATCCACCCAATCATCCTGTAGGTGGCAGATAAAGCAGCGGAGATACTGCTCCAGGGTTTGATTGGTTCGTTCGGTCTGTCCATTAGTCTGGGGATGAAAAGCAGAAGAAAGGTTTACTTTAATGTCCAATGCTGCACAGAAATTTTGCCAAAACCTAGAAGTGAATTGCACCCCTCGATCCGAAATAACCTCATCCGGTACTCCATGTAAGCGAAACACATCTTTAATCATCAAATCTGATGTCTGTTTTGCAGTGGGTAAGCCGACACAAGGGATAAAATGAGCTGCCTTTGTTAGACGGTCAACCACCACTAGAATGGTGTTCTTCCCCTGAGAGGTTGGTAACTCCACAATGAAGTCCATAGAAATGGATCCCCACGGGCGGGACGGGGTGGGAAGAGGCTGTAACAGACCAGTTGGTGAGGAGCGAGGTGTTTTGCATCTTGCACAGACCTCACATGAAGTGACATAATTCAAAACATCCTTCCTGCAAGTGGGCCACCAAAAGAAACGAGAAAGAAATTCCTGTGTCTTTAGAATTCCTCTATGCCCAGCTATCTTGGAATCGTGAATGAGTTGCAATACTCTTAATCTGACTGCTTCAGGAATATACAGACGTTGTCCCTGAATCCACACACCATTCTTAAAGACAAGACTTACGTCCCTTGGGGGTTGTGCCAAAAAGGAATCCGCATGGTATGCTTCCTTGATGTCCTTAAGTAGGTCTTGATTATGAATTACTCCTATGAATCTAGAGTCAGGAAGAATAGTCTTAGGAGGAGTAATTGGACGTGTCTCTGCTGAGTAAATCCTAGAGAGTGCATCAGCCTTTCCATTGCGCGATCCTGGTCTATAAGAGATGATAAAATTAAATTGGTTTAAGAAAAGATTCCAGCGAGCCTGGCGAGGAGTCAGGCACTTAGCCGACCTGATAAACTCAAGGTTACGATGGTCTGTCAGGACGACTATTTGCTGTGCAGCTCCCTGAAGAAGGTGTCTCCATTCTTTGAAGGCGGCAATAATGGCCAACAACTCTCTATTGCCCACATCGTAGTTCCTCTCAGCCGAAGACAACTGCTGGGAAAAGAAGGCACAGGGATGCAAGACATTCTTCTCACCTGTTCTCTGAGAGAGTATAGCTCCAACGGCACAGTCTGAAGCATCCACCTCTATTATGAAGGCAAGCTCGGGTTGGGATGTACTAGGATAGGTGCAGTGGTAAATTTATCTTTTAGACGGGAAAATGCTTCCTGGGCTTGGGGAGTCCAGGAAAACCTAGACTCTTTCCGGGTAAGTTGAGTGATAGGTGACACTACCTCAGAGAAATTTCTAATGAAACGTCTATAGAAGTTGGCAAACCCGATGAAGCGCTGTACCTCCTTCACATTTCTAGGACTTGGTCAATCCTTGATGGCTTGGGTTTTGCTTCCATCCATACTAATTCCTTGTGTAGACAGTACATACCCCAGAAATTGAATTTCGGTCCTATGGAATTCACACTTTTCAAGTTTGATGTAAAGATGATTTTGTCTTAGACGTTCCAAGACCATTCTCACATGTCCATGATGTTCCTCTGTGGAGTTAGAAAAAATTAGAATATCATCCAAATAAATTACCACGAATGTATCTAGGAGATCCCTGAAGATGTCATTCACCAAGTGTTGGAAAGTGGCTGGGGCGGTACTCAGACCAAAAGGCATAACTAGATATTCAAAGTGTCCATAGCGTGACCTGAATGCAGTCTTCCATTCATCCCCAGGTCTAATACGGACTAAGTTATAGGCCCCACGAAGATCTAGTTTAGAAAAAATTTTGGCATGTCGCACTCTCTCCAATAACTCAGGGATTAAAGGCAATGGATAACGGTTTCTAATAGTAACCTTATTGAGTTCCCTATAGTCTACGCATGGTCTCAGAGATCCATCTTTCTTCTTTACAAAGAAGATGGGTGCACCTGCAGGAGATGAAGAGGGGCGTATGAAGCCCTTGGCTAGATTTTCATCTATGTAATCCTTTAAAGCCTTTAGCTCGGGCCCCGCCAGGGGGTAGATCTTACCAAAAGGTATCTCTGCTCCAGGCAATAATTCAATTGGACAATCATATGGACGGTGAGGAGGAAGCTGGTCAGCGTTCTTCTTGTCACATAAATCCACATAGTCCTGGTATACAGCTGGTAGTTCATGGACTGACATGATTCCTTTAGGAACAGAGCAAGCTGAAATTTTTGGACTCATCTGTTTCTCTGGAAAGTGTAATTCCTTGGTCTCCCAGTTAATGGTAGGATTCTGAGCCTGCAGCCATGGTAGCCCTAGAATAATGGGAAAGTGGGGAGAAGAGATAAGCATAAAGGACAGTTTCTCTTGATGATCTTTACCCATAAGAACCCTCAAAGGCTCTGTTTCCTGATCCACTGGTCCAGAGGTCAGCAGGGAGCCATCCACAGTTTCCATCTGTACTGGAGTAGCCTTCTTCACTGAACGTATTCCCTGTTTCAGAGCAAAGGAGACATCCATAAAATTTCCACTTGCCCCTGAGTCGATCATAGCAGAGCTAGACACCCAAGCTGAGTCAACCCAGAGTTTGATGGAAAGAAAGCAATGAGAATTGTTTTTCTTACAACTCAGCTGGGACACCGCTGAGGAAACTTGAAAAATGGCAGCGTTTACACAGTCAACGTCCTCAGAGGTAACGGAGTTTAAGTCCAAGAAATCAAGATCTGTTGCTGCAGATCTCTCTGGAGCCTGAGGCTCGGACCTGACAGATCCCCTCTCGCAACACTCACAATGAATGAGTGCTGCAGTAGTCTTACGAGAACGGCTGGGGCAGTTTATAATGAAGTGCCCTGACTTACCACAATAGAAACATAGATTCTCCTTAAAACGATGTTCCTTGCGTGCATCACTAATCCGTCGTTGTAAAGAGTCTACCTGCATGGGTTCAGGTTCAGGTTCCCGTGTAATCCTACTCAAAGGTTCCTTAGCTGGAGAGGAAGGTAGGAAAAGGTTAGTACGATTGCTTTCGAACCATCTCTCTTGCCTGTGTTCAGTCAGACGAGTATCAATACGGATGCAGTAGTTAATAAAGTCACCTAACGCAGTGGGAGGGTCGGCACGAGCAAGTTCATCCTTAATCAGTGGAGATAACCCCTTTTGAAAAATAGATTTTTTGGCGGAACTGTCCCAGGTGGTATCAAGGGCCCATCTCCTGAAATCCAAGGCATATTCAGCTACCGAGTGCTTACCTTGGCGCAAAGCTAACATGGCTGCTTCAGCTGTTGCACCTCGATTGGGGTCATCAAACACCTGCCCCATGGCTGAAATAAAATCATCAAGGTGATTCAAACAATCATCCTCAGTCTCAATCAGAGGGTTTGCCCACATTAAAGCCTTGTTGGTAAGCAACATAATTATAGTAAGCACCTTAGATCGTTCAGTGGGAAATTGTGAAGCATGTGCAGAAAAAAAAAGATTGCATTGATTAATAAATCCCCTGAATTTCTCACGTTCACCGCCAAAACGAAAAGGGGCAACTTGGGAATCCCAGCACTCGGGGCTACGGCAGGAGCCTGGACTCGCCCCTCTAGAACCTCAATCCTGGCTCGCAAATCCTGGTAGTCTGTCCAACCACTTGCAAATTGTGATTATTGAGGTCCTGTAGATTTGTAAAACGGGTCTTTATATTCTGCAAATCTGCAAGGATATTATCAGTCACTCCGCAAAGTTCCTTTATGCGGGCCTCCATTTTCCAGATCTTTTAAGACAGGATTACTGGAAGAAGAGGAGAGAAAAAAAAACAATAGTGTTCACCTGTGGCAACACTGCAGAGAGAAAAAAAAATTAAGGGAACTGCTCACCTGGAATGGTTGTGAGAAGTCACAACCACTATCATCACAGAAAGTTTCAACCAGACATCTGATATCCAGAGTTACAGCAGACAAAAAAGAGAAAAGGAAAAAAAAAAAAAACAATAGTGTTTACCTGTGGTAACACTGCAAAAAGAAAAAACTTAAGGGAATTGCTCACCTGGAATGGTTGTGAGAAGTCACAACCACTGTCATCACAGAAAGTACAACCAGACGTCTGATATCCACAGTACAGCAGACACAGCCTTCCAGACCCAGCAGACACTAACGTTTTGGCTTCAGAATCTTGTAATGTATGTAGTACAGTTCATATAGCGTCTTGTGCTTGGGTGCGATGAAAACACAGGAGTCACAGGTTTGATATAGAAAAGTCCTGTATTACTTCATACAAGTTGGCAGAAATAGTCACACAGTTTGCAGACACAGAAACAGGAGACACAGCAGGCCAGAGTAATCCAAGCTCAGCAATCACTCTCCAATACAGATTCAGGATCTTCTTCTCTGTTACCGTAAGTCCATGCAAACGTGGGTCTTTCAAAGAGCAGGGTTCAGAGTCCACAAGTGCTTCAGAGTTCCTCAGTAGGAATAGCTGGAGTACAAGGTCCAAGGCTTACAGGAGTCAAGTCACAGGTTCACTGCAGGCTAGATTCTGAAGCACTGATTGCTCAGCTGTGGCTGCTTAAGAAGCAAAGGAGAGAATCAGGGCGGGAACATGCAAGCTGGAAACTCCATTTTGACTGAGGGCAAGATAGCTGCAGCAAGACAGAAAGTAAAATGGCTGACGAACAAACTGAGTTTCAGGAATATATACATAGAACCTTACAGTGCCTGAAAAGTAGTTTTTGACCACATATGGGGTATCGGTGAACTCAGGAGAAGTTGGAAAACAAACTTTGGGGTCCATTTTCTCCTTTTGCTCTTGTGAAAATACAAAATTTGCAGCTAAAAAAGATTTTTGTGGGAAAATGTGATTTTTTTTATTTTCACAGCTTAACGTTATAAACTTCTGTAAAGCACCTGGAGGTTCAAGGTGCTCAATACACATCTAGATAAGGTCCCAAAGGGGTCTAGTTTCCAAAATGGTGTCAATTGCGGGGGTTTCCACTGTTTAGAGACATCAGGGGCTCTTCAAACACGACATGGCGTCCACTAATTATTACATCACATTTTGCATTCAAAAAGTCAAATGGCGCTCCTTCCCTTCCAAGCGCTGACGTGCACCCAAACAGTAGTAATCCCCCAGATATGGTGTATCAGCGTACTCAGGAGAAATTGCACAACAAATTGTATGGAGCAATTTCTCCTGTTAACCTTATGAAAATGCAAAATATGGAGCTAAAAAAGATTTATTTGGGAAAAATGTGATTTTTTTTATTTCCACGGCTCTACGCTATAAACTTCTGGACCTCTCTGATCTTTCTCGGTGCCTGCGCACTGCAGTACTCTGCTCTTCCCTCACCAGGGCAGATCAGTGTGCCTGCGCAGGAGCTGCGACGGGACGGAAAGAAGAGGCCGGCTTCGCTAGAAGATGGGAGGCGCCGAACCGGACCGCGACGCCCATCGGACCGGACCAGACGGCGGACCGCCCCTGGGTGAGTATAATATAACTCGTTTTTCTTCTCTTTCAGGTGACAACGGGGGCTTATCTACAGCATTACAGAATGCTGTAGATAAGCCCCTGATGGCGGTGGTCAGATGTGGTGACAGATTCCCTTTAAAAAAGGAGTCATGCCACATGAACTTTTCCACATTTTTTTTCACATTACACTCACAGACATTAATTTATTTAATGTGGATTTTATGTGATATACCAACACAAAGTATGTCATTGTAGTATGTCTAAACATACTGGCAGGGCTATAACGGAATAGTTTAGATTAAAACATATTGATGTTTGTGAATGTCTCAGTCAACGTCTACATGTAAATGCCGTTGATTTTCTGTGGCAAGAATTGAAAATTGCTGCTCACAGACGCCTCCATCCAATGTCACTGAGTTAGAGTTAGTTTGCAAAGAAGAATGGACAAAAACTTCAGCCTCTAGATGTGCAAAGCTGGTAGAGACCCCAAAAGACTTGTAGCAGTGATGTCAGCGAAAGGTGGTCCTACAAAGTATTGACTCAGGGGGGCTGAAAACAAATGTAAAGCACAATTTTCAGATTTATATTTTCAAAATATTTAGAAAACAATGTATCATTTCTTTAACACTTCACAAATACTTGCTACTTTGTGTTGGCATATCACAAAAAAACCAATAAAATACAATTACGTTTGTGGGTGTAACATGAAAAAATGTGGAAAAGTTCACGGGGTGTGAATGCTTTTTCAAGGCTCTGTAGCTCTGTAACAGTTTTAAAGTAGACTTTAGGCAGAGTTAAGGTAGATTTTTCAAAATTGGATAGAATTTTGATAGAACATAGAAAGGCCTTCTGTACAAGACGTTACTTTTTCATCTGGTTGCATATGTAGGTGTGTCTGTATGTTCTACTGTAAATTTTCAAGATTTGTTTCCTTGAAGGACATAAAAACAAAAAGTTATATTTATCTTGGTTACTTAAGAATGATGTTTAACATGTAATAAGGAAGTAAATAAAACATAAATAACCTTTCTAAGCCAGTTGTCAGTAATATAAGCAAGAGGTTGGAGAAACAGACCGTGCACAGTGCCGGAGCTCTATGATAGAGTAAGTACAATTTATTATCAATAATTAATGATAAACAGGTTTATATGAAATTAAGTGCATGTGTATGCTATTAACAAGCCTACATTTTAGATCCTGATTCCTGATATATAAACTTAATAATGATCGTCTAATGGTTGACTGTAATTTGTTTATTAACAAATTACAAATTTATTAATTCCTTAGTGACCACTGTCAATTTATGTGGTTATAACTCTGGAACGCTTCAGTGGATCCCACTCATTTTGAGAATGTTTTTTTTGTGACATATTGTACTTCATGGTAGTGGTAACATTTGTTTGATATGACAGGGCAGCACGGTGTCTTAGTGGTTAGCAGCAGCATAGCTACAGGGGGGCAGAGGGGACAGTGGCCCCCGGGCCCCGCGCTCTGAGGCTGGCTGCATTGATGCTGACTGCATCCCCTTCAGCGTCTGACAGCGGGCGCGATGACGTCACTGCCCGGCACCCGTTGTCAGGAGATGAGAGGGAGAGCAGGGAGCAGCGCAGGAGCCGGGAGCAAGAGAGGTGAGTACTGGATTTATTATTTTTGTAATGGGGGTGCAATACACTACAGAGGCTCCATATGGGGAGTGCATTATACTATAGAGGCTCCATATGGGGGAGTGCATTATACTACAGAGATTACTTATGGGAGTGCATTATACTACAGAGGCTGCCTATGGGGAATGCATTATAATATAGAGGCTCCTTATGGGGAGTGCATTATAATATAGAGGCTGCCTATGGGGGAGTTCATTATACTACAGAGGCTCCCTATGGGGACTGCATTAATACTACAGAGGCTCCCTATAGGGGTGCATTATAATATAGAGGCTGCCTATGGGGAGTGCATTATAATACAGAGGTCCCTATGGGGAGTGCATTATAATACAGAGGCTCCCTATGGGGGAGTTCATTATACTACAGAGGCTCCCTATGGGGAGTACATTATAATACAGAGGCTCCATATGGGGAGTACATTATAATACAGAGGCTCCATATGGGGAGTGCATTATAATATAGAGGCTCCCTATGGGGAGTGCATTATACTACAGAGGCTCCCTATGGGGGTGCATTATACTATAGACTCTGCCTATGGGGAGTGCATTATACTATATTGAGTACTATCTGGTGTATTATGCTATATGGATGCAATCTAGGGGGCCATCATACAGTGTGGGGATTATAGTGGCGGAGCCATCATACAGTGTGGGGATTATAGTGTCATCATACAGTGTAGAGATTACAGTGAGGGGGCCATCATACAGTGTGGGGATTTTAGTGGCGGGCCATCATACAGTGTTGGAGCCATTAAATAGTTTGGGGTTATTAAGGGGTCAGTATATATCCAGTGAGGGGACATTATACTGTGTATAGGGGAGATGTACAGGGGGCAGACTTGGGACATTATTAAAAGTGAAGTGGGCACTTATTGTTATAGGGGAACTCATCATACGGGGCACACACAGGACAATATTACATTCTAGGGGACAAAATGTGGGCACTGTTTTCTAGGGCCCATGCACCTGGCATTACTATATTCTAGAGAGCTGCTTTTGAATTTAGAGGTCACACTGAACCACACAATAGGTGCAGTAATAGGGACACATATGGCAGCAGCGGCTCAGTATTGAGGATATCAGGAGCAGTAATAGGGACACACATGGCAGCAGCAGCTCAATATTGGGGTATGAGGTGCAGTAATGGGGCACATACGGCAGCAGCGGCTCAGTACTGGGGTATGAGGTACAGTAATAGGATCACATACGGCAGGAGCGGCTCAGTATTGGGATTTCAGCAGGATGAGGAGTTTGTGTAGGTTGAGAACAGTCTAATTGGTGACCGTGACAGTGCTTAAAATATGAGAAGTAAAACGTGTCTTTGTTGTATTCTCTACAGTCGAGTCCTGGCTGGAGGAGTCGTCATGTCGGTCTGGGCCAGATGGAAAAGACATGAAAAATGAACAATTCCATCAGAAAGAACGTCAGCGGTAAGTCATTATCTGTAACTCTGCTGTAATCTATTATATGTTCTGTAGGACTGGTATTATTTGCCACTGACCATATGGCGGTGATATCAATATTGGTCTTTTTATATATAGATTCTTTTTGGCAACAGCGCGATCATTTGCGGAGGTTTTCTGGTTAGGGGCCCTGTTATGTTTCGGTAGCTGAGGAGAAATAGCAAAAAATAGCCAAAGTAGCAATACACCAGAGAGGCTGGAAACTATTGGGTTGCAGGACCCTAAACTAACCACAACACTAGAAGAAGCCGCGGAGCGTACCTACGGTGATTCTAGACGCCTCGTCAGAGCCGGAGAGATAGCTACACCTAAAGGCAGAAAGATGAAAGCTAACTGCCCTGGAGCAGAACCCCCAAAGAAATAGGAAGCCCCCAAACATGTAATGGCGGTTAGACAAGAAAATACGAACACAGACAGAAAATCTAGACTAATTATGCACATGTCATTTTTTGGATTTATTATCATTACATCATGTATGGCTATATATTATTAATTTTGGTTAACCTTAGGCTTCATGAGATTTAGTGTTACCATTGATTCTTCTGGTTATTAATGTTGAGATATATTTGGTCTTTCTATATGAGACTGGTCGGATGCATTATGCACTAGGCACTTATGCACCCATATCTTTATACTGACCAAATATATATGTATATATATAAACATTTGAAAAATACCTATTATCTTGAACAACCTTCAGTGGTGTGTGTATATATATAAGAATCAGGGATCAATTTGGACTGTATGGACTGTCTGTATTGCTGTATAAACTCATTTAAACTATCATAACACATGACTTGCTTGATTAAGATTTAGATGTTGCTCTCTCCCTTGTATTGTTTATTTTGATTTTTACTTGACCTTATTGGTTTTATCAATTGATCTGTGTATAAATAAAAATTTATCTTTTTACTATGACTCTAAGTCCATGATTTTTTTTTTTTTTTTTAGAAAATAGAATGAGCAAACGCTGGGGCCCAATCAGTCTAGATAGAAAAGTATAGGAAAGAATTCTGACTGCAACCCAAAAAACTCTGACAAAAATACCAACACTTCTGATTAACAAAAAACCTGACATCACACGATCTCTACCACCTAAATCAGATCTCTGGTGTAACACACAGCAATTTAGCAAATAAAAAGTGACAAAGGAACAGAGCAAAAGTGCAAACACAAACTGAGCAGAATTGCCGCACCAGGCCCCAAAAGGGGACCAGGCTGAAGTCCACTGCTAGGCAGCAAACCAGCAAGGAAAATCCAACCAGAGGAAAAAAAAAAAAAACAAGTCACTTATCCGAATGGAAGCAGGAATGCAAGTTGAGCTCCAAGCAGGACCTCGAAGAACAATAGATTACCGGCAAGGCTGATGGGAGTTCAGGTCACTTATATCAGACCATTCAGACCCAGCTGAAGGCCATTCAGCAATTGGTTCATTACCCTCAGCAACCACCGGAGGGAGCCCCAGCTCCAAAGTCGCCTCCAGCGTGTTCACAACAGTACCCGCCCTTGAGGAGGGGTCACCGAACCTCACCTGCGCAACCAGGCCGATCAGGATGAGCTCGATGATAGGCACGAATCAGTCTCCTAGCATGGATGTCCGAAGCAAACACCCAAGAATTGTCCTACTGACCATAACCTCTCCACTTAACCAAGTACTGGAGTTTCCGTCTAGCAAAACGAGAAACCAATATTTTCTCAACCACATACTCCAAATTGCTCTCAACCAAAACAGGGTCGGAGGCGCAGCCATAGGAACCACTGGCTCGAAAAACCTCTTCAATAAGGACTTGTGGAACACGTTATGGATCTTAAATGTCCCAGGAAGAAACAAACGGAAGGAAACCGGATTAATAATTTCCATGATCTTATAAGGTCCAATGAACCTAGGCTTAAATTTTGGAGATTAAACCTTCATAGGGATATTTCTTGAAGACAACCAAACCAAGTCCCCCACTTTAAAACGAGGACCATCAGTCCTATGCCGGTTGGAAAACCGCTGGGCCTTCTCCTGAGAGAGAGACAACCTCTCCACCACCTGGTCCCAAATCTGCTGCATACGCTGCACAATAGAGTCTACCCCAGACAGACAGAAGCCTCCGCCTGTCCTGAAGAAAATCGAGGGTGAAACCCGGAATTGCAGAAAAATGGAGACATCAAGGTGACAGAGCTAGCCCTATTATTAAGAGCAAACTCAGCCAAAGGCAAAAAAGAGACCCAGTCATCTTGATCAGCAGACACAAAACATCTCAAATAGTCTCCAAGGTCTGGTTTGTTCTCTCGGTTTGTCCATTGGTCTGAGGGTGAAATGCAGCGAAGAAAGATAACTGAACACCAAGTTTAGAACAAAATGTCCTCCAAAATCTGGAAACAAACTGGACTCCTCTGTCAGACACAATGTTCTCCGGAATGCCATGTAACCGAACCACGTGCTGAAAGAACAAAGCACCAATTCGGAGAAGGAAGGCAACTTAGGTAATGGCACCAGATGTATCATCTTGAAAAACCTATCACAGATTACCCAGATAACGGTCATTCTCTGAGAGACAGGGAGGTCGGAAATAAAATCCATAGAAATATGGGTCCATGGCCTCTTGGGTACAGGTAATGGCATTAACAAACCACTAGAGCGAGAGCAAGGCTTGGAACGAGATCAAGTCCCACAGGACTGCACAAAGTCCCTGAAGTCACGAGACAAAGTAGGCCACCAAAAGGACTGACTCACCAAGTCTCTGGTACCAAAAATCCCGGAATGACCAGCCAACGCATCAATGGAACAATGAATCTCAGACATCACACTCTTCTTCCACTGGTCTGGGACAAACAATTTCCCAACAGGGCAGCGTTCAGGTTTATCCTCCTGACACCCCTCCAGAGCCAGTCTCAAATTGGGCGAGATGGCGGAAAAAACTATACCCTCTTTCAAAATAACAGCAGGATCAGATAACTGAGGAGAATCCGCAAAGAAACTCCTCGAGAGGGCATCCGCCTTAACATTCTTAGTGCCAGGAAGAAAAGAAACCACAAAATTAAAACGTGTGAAAAACAAGGCCCACCTGGTCTGTCTAGGATTAAGTCGTTTGGCTGATTCGAGATAAACCAGGTTCTTATGGTCCGTGAGGACCACCACCTGATGCTTGGCTCCTTCCAGCCAATGTCTCCACTCTTCAAAGGCCCACTTCAGGGCAAATAACTCCCGATTACCCACGTCATAATTACGTTCAGTTGGAGAAAATTTTCGAGAAAAGACGGCACAAGGGTTACTCTTAGAGGTCTCTGGATCCCTGTGGGACAAAACGGCACCTGCCCCAATCTCAGAGGCATCAACCTCCACCTGAAACTGCAGAGAAACATCAGGCTGCCGTAGAACAGGAGCAGAAATGAATCTCTGCTTAAGTTCCTGAAACGCAGAAACAGCCTCAGGAGGCCAATTCACCACATTGGAACCCTTTTTGGTCAAATCAGTCAAAGGTTTAACAATACCGGAGAACTTACCAATAAATTTACGATAAAAATTGGCAAAACCCAAAAATCTCTGAAGAGCCTTCAATGTAGTAGGTTGAACCCAATCACAGATTGTCTGAACCTTGACCGGGTCCATTTCAATAACAGACGGAAACAAAATGAATCCCAGAAATGAGACCTTCTGTATGCCAAAAAGACACTTTGATCCCTTCACATACAGTGCGTTCTCTCTCAAAATCTGGAACACAGTCCGAACATGTTTTACATGAGAGTCCCAGTCGTTGGAAAAAATCAAGATATCATCCAAATAAACTATCAGAAATTTATCCACAAAATCCCTGAAAATATCATTCATGAAGGATTGGAAGACAGAAGGGGCATTAGTAAGCCCAAAAGGCATCACTAGGTACTCAAAATGCCCCTCTGGGGTATTAAAAGCCGTCTTCCATTCATCCCCGTGCTTAATGCGAATAAGGTTATACGCCCCCCTGAGGTCAAGCTTGATAAACCAACTAGCACTTTTCACTCTGGAAAATAGGTCAGAAATCAAGGGTAACGGATATTGATATTTAACAGTGATTTTATTCAGGAGGTGATAGTCAATACATGGCCTCCATGAACCATCCTTCTTGGCCACAAAGAAAAAACCGTCGCCCAAGGGTGAAGAGGATGGTCTGATATGACCCTTCTCCAAAGACTCCTTGATATCAGATCGCATAGCATCGTGTTCAGGTACAGATAAATTAAAAAGGCGACCTTTAGGAAATTTACCACCAGGCACTAACTCAATAGCGCAATCATAGCTTCTGTGAGGAAGTAAGGATGCAGACTTACTCTCACTAAACACATCCGAAAAATCAGTCAAAAAGTCAGGGACATCCTGAGACTGGGGAGAGGCAGAAAAAACAGGAGTGTCAGTATTAACACATTGGCAGCCCCAACTGGTCACAGACACAGATTTCCAATCCAAAACAGGATTATGAGTCTGTAACCAAGGGAAGCCCAGTACAATAATGTCATGCAGATTATGTAACACCAGAAATTTGCAACTCTCCTGATGATCTGGTTCAACCCTCATTATCACCTGAGTAGAAAACAGGGGTTTATTCTCTGCCAAAGGGGTAGAATCAATGCCCAGTAAAGGAATAGACTTCCGCAGGGGCATCATGGGAAACCCACAACGTTTGGCAAAGTCAAAATCCATCAGGTTAATAGCTGCTCCTGAATCAACAAAAGCCTGAGCCAAAAATGTGGACATAGAGCAAATGAGGGTAACAGTCAACAGAAATTTAGTCTGAACACTACCCAAGACAACTGAGCGCGCAAAACGTCTTCCCCGCTTAGGGCAGACGGAAATAGCATGAGAAGCGTCACCACAGTAGAAACATAACCCATTGCGCTTTCGAAACTCATGATGCTGAGCCCCAGAAGTCACTCCATCACACTGCATAGGCTCAGGAGCTGGCTCACAAGGCAATACTATCTCACGCATACCTCTGCGCTCACGCAAACGTCTGTCAATTTGAATAGCCAAAGACATAGAATCATTGAGACCAAGGGAACAGGGAATCCCACCATAACGTCCTTTACATTTTCTGACAGACCCTTCTGAAAAAGGGCTGCCAAAGCATCATCATTCCATTTGGTCAGGACTGCCCACTTTCGGAATTTCTGACAGTACAGCTCAGCGTCTTCACGACCCTGATTTAATGCCAACAAGGTCTTTTCAGCTTGATCAGTGACATTAGGTTCATCGTACAATAACCCCAGAGCCTGAAAAAATACATCAATATCATTCAAAACAGGATCCCCAGGTGTCAGGGAAAAAGCCCAATCCTGAGGGTCGCCGCGCAGCAGGGAGATGAAAATTTGAACCTGCTGTGCTGCGTTCCCAGAGGACTTAGGCTTCAAGACAAAAAACAACTTACAGTTATTTTTGAACTTCAGAAATTTAGACCGATCCCACAAAAATAAATCTGGTATGGGGATCCTAGGTTCCACAACCGGCAACCTAGCAAGATAGGTAGCAATACTCTGAACCTCAGTGGCAAGCTGCTCCACACGGCCAGACAACTGTGCAAACTCCATTGAGGAAAAAAAAAATTTCTCCTCAGCACCCAGAGAAAAAGAGGGAAAAAATGCAACAAACAGAAAAAAACAAAAAATTTCTGACAACTCCCTTTTTTCTTTTTCCTTTTTTACTATTTTTCCCTTCTGTACCATATAATTTTCAGTTAGGCCGGTAATACTGTTATGTTTCGGTAGCTGAGGAGAAATAGCAAAAAATAGCCAAGGTAGCAATACACCAGAGAGGCTGGAAACTATTGGGTTGCAGGACCCTAAACTAACCACAACACTAGAAGTAGCCGTGGAGCGTACCTATGGTGATCCTAGATGCCTTGTCACAGCCGGAGAGATAGCTACACCTAAAGGCAGAAAGATGAAAGCTAACTGCCCCGGAGCAGAACCCCCAAAGAAATAGGAAGCCCCCAAACATGTAATGGCGGTTAGACAAGAAGAAAATATGAACACAGACAGAAAATAGAATGAGCAAACGCTGGGGCTCAATCAGTCTAGATAGAAAAGTATAGAAAAGAATTCTGACTGCAACCCAAAAAACCCTGACAAAAATACCAACACTTCTGATTAACAAAAAACCTGACATCACATGATCTCTACCACCTAAATCAGATCTCTGGTGTAACACACAGCAATTCAGCAAATAAAAAGTGACAAAGGAACAGAGCAAAAGTGCAAACACAAACTGAGCACAATTGCCGCATCAGGCCCCAAAAGGGGACCAGGCTGAAGTCCACTGCTAGGCAGCAAACCAGCAAGGAAAATCCAACCAGAGGAGAAAAAAAACAAAACAAGTCACTTATCTGTATGGAAGCAGGAATGCAAGCTGAGCTCCAAGCAAGACCTGGAAGAACAATAGATTACCGGTAAGGCTGAAGGGAGTTCAGGTCACTTATATCAGACCATTCAGACCCAGCTGAAGGCCATTCAACAATTGGTTCATTACCCTCAGCAACCACCGGAGGGAGCCCCAGCTCCGAAGTCGACCTCCAGCATTTTCACAACAGGGCCCACTCAGAATTTTCACCCCAACTAAATCAAAACCCTAGCTACGCCTCTGATGGTTAGCACTGCAGCACTGGAGTCCTGAGTTCAAATCCCACCAAAGACAACATCTGCAAGGAGTTTGTATGTTCTCTCTGTGTTTGCGTGGGTTTCTCTGGTTTCCTCCCACAATCCAAAAGACATACCGATAGGGAATTTAGATTTTTTTTGCTGAATGAGCCATATTAGGTCTTGTTCTTTGCAACACGATTTGGCGTTTTCATTTATACTATTTTATTTTATACATTGGGTTCGGAAAGTATTCAGACCCCTTCAAATTTTTCACTCTTTGTTTCATTGCAGCCATTTGGTAAATGTAGAAAAGTTCCGAACCCACTGTATATGACTTTTTGATCGTTTTTTATTCACTTTTTTGTGAGTCACTATGAATGAAAAAGCGACATTTTTGATATGTTTTTTGTTATTTTTTTTACATAGTTCATCAAATGGAATAAAGATGCCAGTTTTATAGAGTGGGTGGTCCTGGATGCAGCGAATGCCAATTATGTGTACTTATTTTATTTATTTTTGTTTTATCAGAAACATTGAGTTTTGAGTGGCAAAATGGATTTTTGTGATTTGTGTGCTTTTTTTTACTTTTTTACATTTTTTATTTTTCACTTTTTCACTGTGATTTTTAATTTTTATTTTTCTCACATCTCATATACTGCAGTGCTCATACTGTATACAGCAGTATATGAAACTGTCAGTCTCATCTGAGAGCAACATAATGTAGGGTTAGAGACCTCGATTCCAGCAATGTATCACTTACTGGGCTGCTTGCTCCAGTTTTGATAAAATCCCTGTTTTCTATGCTGTGGATCCACCAGTTTTCTGAATGCTGAGCTCTGTATAACCCCGACCACACCACTGATTGGCAGCTTTGTACACTGTGCATAGGCATGTCAGTTTTAGTATGCTAGGGAGATCATCATCCGAGCAAGAGCAACAATACTATACACTTTAACAAGAAAAAAAATATATATATATATTTATTTATATACTACAGATCATCGCCCAGATACATGACCTTCCCCACCTCTCTTAATTCAACCGGGTCTGACAAGAAATGTATAAAGTATTCATATATATAAAAATGCCTACAAAAAAGTACCTCCACAAATATACTTCAAACAAGAAAAAGTAATTTTTATTAAACAATCATTTAAAATAAATTTTAAAATGTACATACATATACAAAAATGGGGACCACAAATGCAACAGAATGTGTAAATCAAACCTAATAAGGGTATTATGCCAATGATCACTAAAGGGGCCAGGTAATTAATATAGGGAGAGAAAAAACTGCTTGAGTGCGATATATCTATCCGCTATATAATGCAGCATAAGTATATCTTCCCTAAATAACACCCCCACCCCCACCCCCTAGGGGTGCTGCAGCCTATTTAGAGGTATGGGAATGCTTTGCCAGCCATGAATTTGTTTTTTGTGAGCGCTATTTAACATTTGTCTTATATATGTCCAAATGCATAGTTGGACGGACATTTAACATAGGCACTTTTTTGCTAAGCACAATGCACTTTCTTTGGCTACACAAGCCACTTGGCTATATTGATATGAGCTGGATATGTATTCATAACTAACTGGGGGTGTTATTTAGGGAAGATATACTTATCTTTTTGTATATTTTTGTATATGTATGTACATTTTAAAATTTATTTTAAATGATTGTTTAATAAAAATTACTTTTTTATGATGAAAAACTATTTTTCTTGTTTGAAGTATAAGAAATGTATAGGTAGGATCTGTTCAAATATTGCTGGATAGACATGTACTATAGTAGAGGATTACTAACTAGCGAACAAACCAGAACATGAACATGTACAGAGTTCTCATGTCAGATTAGATGAGATTCCACTGCTGTTTCACTTTTTATACTGCTGTACTGTAAGCCATTGCGGTGGAGCCTCCAGAAGTGCAACAGTTGTGGGCCACTCCGAAAGATCCATCATCGGGAGCTCAAAAGGTTCCCAAAAAATTAGCCAAGTCATCAATTCTCCGGAAGGTTGCTGATTTGCCTCCCTTAAAGGCTGTTAGTTGAAAGGGATATCCCCACCTGTAGAGAATGTTTCTCGCTTTTAGTTCTGTTAATAAGGGTTTTAGGGCTTTGCGCAATTGCAAGGTGCGTTTGGAGAGATCCGAGAAGATCAGGATTTGGGTGGCCTTCGTGCTCCACAGCCCCTTTTTGCCTTGCGGCTAGCATTATGGTCTCTTTAGTCTTGTAATAATGGATCCTACAAATAACATCTCGAGGTCGGGTTTCAGAAGTGGGCTTAGGACCGGCGGCCCTGTGAATCCTATCAAACTCAATAGAATTGTTTCCTTTGTCACCAAGGATGGCTAGAAAAATCTTTTGGACCGTTTGTTCTAGATCACAGAAACCAATTACTTCAGGAAGACTGCGTATACGTATGACTTAAGGCCCAGGTCACATGCACCGGCTAGTACGTCATATGGTAGAAAGGGGTTAAAAATAAGAAGGAAATTATATACCAGCACCTCCCAAATTTTGCATGCCCGTGATATTATTCCCTTGTATATTTGTTTACTGCTTCTGGCTTATAGATGTATCAAATATCAACATGACACTATTTTATGATATCAGGAGACAAAAAAAACATATAGAATGGTTTGTGCAGTGTAAAATGTCAAGATAAGGTTTGTTGCATTGAGATATTTTGCTGCATCTGAGTCGCACATGGTACCAGGGCTATGGGGTACTCGGCACCGAGCCCATGAAAGTCTATGGGGTTTGTCACTGGCAGCAGGACTCGGTCCGTGGCCCTGGGCGCTCATACAATGGGGGGATATTTACAGGGGATTGTAGATTAGTTCGTGACGCCACCTGTGGTTTCTGATCAATTGGACCAGCGCTGCTATATGGATCTTCACAGGGGATGTTATGGGGCAGCTAGATGGTAAGTCTCCCACAGGCGAGACTGGTCCCTGGAAGTCTATGGTGATGATGCAGGGTGTAGTAAATGAAACAGTCTCACACAAGGCAATCTCTTTCCATACCTTTACTTGTAGATGTTTCAGGCAGGTTCTCCCCGGAGCACTGTGAGGCGAAGGATGCACATTCAGACTCCCCCACGGGTAGGTATATGGCCTCCTGTCCTTTGCACTGTGTGATCCAGTCCTGACCTGCATGTAGCTAAGTCTGACTCTGTCTCTGTTCTGTACCTGGCTGAATTGGTGATTGGACCTTCTATTTGGTAGAACAAGTCTTTTCAGGCTGATCGAGCCGACTCCGTCCTCCTGGTCCTGTTGCTTAACAGCTCTGTGGTACCCTGGGACTTGTAGTCCTACAGGAACTCCGGTGTTCTCCTAAAGGTTGTAGAAATCCTTAAAGGCTCGGACCCCGATGTCCGGTGACTTGTTAGGGAGAGCTATTAATGCTCCTTTTTCCCTCTGCTTCCACTTGCCTTCGACCCTACCCGGGTCCTGCTCACAACACACATTGGCAGCAGGCAAGCTGCCTCTTCACCGCTCTCTAAGCGTCGGCACGCTTCTTAGTCAGATTTGCTTCAGATTTAGCTCTGACCAGACTAGGGTGGTTTCAGTACACACCCGTACCAGCCTCCATGTATAGGCTCTAAGCAGCTCTCTTTCTGACGGAGCTGGGGCTCAGAACTGAGCTAAACTTCTCTCCTCTCCTCTGATCTTATCTGAGCTGCTCCGTGAGCTGCTCTGGCAATTCTCCGGCAATTCTGAGGCAAAGTGAAACTAAAACTGAGTTTATGTGTGCCTGCAACCAGCTCCCTCTAATGGTCTCCTAAGGTAAGCTGGAATGTGTGTGTGCATATTGACCTCTAGTGGGGTCCTCTGTCAGTGCACCCTTCTGGAGATGTGGATTCAGTCGTAGCTGGGCTCCACATTCCCCCTTAGTAGAACTCAGCACTCCGGGGCTGAAATACAAAAACAAAACAGTTAACAGAATAATTAACATTTAAACACGATTCTTCCTTTACAGGAGGTAAAGCACTTTAACTAAACGTTGCAAGAAAACACTGTTAATATTTACTTCACAGTCCAAGTAAACATATACTTGTGGAGGACCCGCTCCAAACCTCCAACGGTGGTCTTGGGTGGGCTGCAAGACATTTCTGACTTTTCCAGCAGTCCTCACCTTCGGCCACACCAAACGGGTTTTGACTCCTGAAGTAATTAAGTGTAACCAAAATGAGGTACAGAAGTGCTAACTATATACAAGGACAGTTTTTGGGCTAAATAGTGTCCATAGCCACCAGTTCATAAAAGCAATATTGAAGGCAATGACATTTACATACTATATAAATTACTATACTATATACATTTGTGTACAAAAATGATAAATAACTATGTACGTGTGTTAGGCCCTATTCCCTGTACCTAACAGGTAATTGTCCTCTTGTCATCCTTACTGACCTACGTGGTGTAGTAGTAGGTGATGTAGCAGTTACTCTAGTATTCCTGCGTGCAGGTAAGCTATAGTATTGCCTTAACCTCTCCATGGATCTGACAAGTATACTGCGGGCAGGGCGAGCTGGTTCGACTTCCGCAGGGGATCCTTCTATTTGAGGTTCTGCTGGTGGAGGTTCTACTTGTTGAGGCTCTGCTTGAACAGGTTCTGCTTGAACAGGTTCCTCCGCAACTGACTCTGTTGGTGCAATTGGTGCAACTGGACGTGGATGTTCTTCTGGTGGTTGGTAGAATTGGAGCACAGGAATTATCACAGCTTCTCCAAATCTGGGCCAGTCTGCAGGTAAATCTCCCAAGTCCGTATGTATGACTGCCTCTTCATGCTTTTCTTGATTAACAACAGGTTCTTCCTCACGAAGCTTTAATGGGTCCGGACACAACTTCAAGTGATCTCTGGACACAGTTGCAGTCGTTCTTCCTCCATCCTTGCTTATGATGCATGTTTTCCTGTTATCAAATCTAGAACTCTGTATGATGTAGGGCTCTCTTTCCCACTGATCATCGAGTTTGTGGAACCTCCTCTTTCTTTTCAGTACGATTTCACCTGGTGCGAATGGTTCAGCTGGCGCACTCTTATTATAGCGGTCTGCTTGCTTCTCTCGTACTCGATTAAGACTTTCTTCAACGCAGGCCTGTACTCTTCTGTACTGTTCCTTTCTGTTAGTGTCCCAGTCCTCAGTGATCATATCTGCTTCTGGTTCCACAACTCCAAACTCTAAATCCATGGGCAGTTTCCCTGGTCTTGCCCGCATGAGATAGGCTGGGGTGCAGTTGGTGGAACTCACCGGTATATGGTTATACAGATCTACCAGGTCTGGTAGCAGGTCCGGCCACTGATTCCTCTTTTCGAGTGGGATAGTCTTCAACAGGTCAACAACGATGTGATTCATCTTCTCACAGAGTCCGTTAGTTTGGGGATGGTACGGTGTAGTTCTTATCTTCTTACACCCGTACAAGTGACAGAACTCTTTGAATAATTCAGCTTCAAAGGCTGGACCTCGATCAGTGAGCACCTGCTCAGGATATCCGTGTGGTCTGCAGAAATACGCTTGGAACGTTTTTGCTGCTGTCTCTGCCGTCAGATCTTTGACAGGGGCGACCACCAGGAACCTGGAGTAGTGATCCACCATAGTCAAGGCATAGGAATATCCTTTCTGGCTGAATGACAATTTAACATGATCCAAAGCCACGATTTCCAAAGGACGAGTCGTCTGGATGGGCTGCAGGGGTGCCCTCTGACTACTGTAGTCTTTCCGTCTGAGGCCACAGGGTCCACACTTCCGGCACCACTTCTCGATGGAGCTGCGCATTCCTACCCAATAGAAACGGCATTTCAACAAGGTCTCCAGCTTTTTCCAGCCAAAGTGGCCCGCTTGATCGTGGTAAGCTTCTAACACCATCTGGATGTCTGCTCTGGGAACTACTATCTGCCAAACCATTTCATGGGTCCTTGGGTTGACATATCTCCTGCACAGCTTCTCACGGTAGATGAACAACCGACTCCGCTCATTCCACAGCTGCTTAGCTTGTTCAGGCGCATCCTTTTCCAATGAGGAACCTTCCTGAGTTATCAGCTCCTTGATACTGCTGACAACGGGATCGCTGTTCTGAGTCTCCCTCCAACTGTGGTGAGGTAAGGGATTTATCATCTTATCACGTGGTCTCCCGCTGGCTTGTTGTTCATAGATCACCCCATTTCGGTGAAAGGCAGGTAGTTCAATCTCTTCCAGATCATCCACTTCTTCTTCAGTGTCTGAGTCATGAGGCATCCTGGACAGGGCATCAGCATTGGCATTCTTGCGGCCCGCCCGGTACTTAACTGTGAATTGGTAATTTGACAGTCGAGCCATCCATCGCTGTTCCATAGCTCCCAGCTTGGCTGTTTCAAGATGCGTCAAGGGGTTGTTGTCAGTGTAGGCAGTGAACTTGTTGGAGGCCAAGTAGTGTTTGAACCTCTCTGTGATGGCCCAGACCAGTGCTAGGAACTCCAACTTGAAGCTGCTATAGTTCTCTGGGTTCTTTTCGGTCGGACGGAGCTTCCTACTCGCATAGGCGATGACTTTCTCCAGGCCATTTTGTTTCTGACTGAGGACTGCTCCCAATCCTTCGTTGCTGGCATCAGTATACAGCAGGAACGGCTGGCTGTAGTCAGGATAGGCTAGGATCTCATCACCTGTCAGGATCTCCTTCATTTCCTTAAATGCTTCTGCCTGTTCTTTACCCCAGTGGAATTGAGAATTTCTGCTTTTGTGGGACTGCCCCACCAGTAGGTCTTGCAGAGGGGCTGCTTTCTTAGTGTAATCTTTTACGAACCTCCGGTAGTATCCTGTCAGTCCCAGGAACTGTCGCACCTCCTTGAGATTTTTCGGCTCCGGCCATTTCTGGATGGCGGTGATCTTCTCAGGATCTGGCGCTACTCCTTCCGAGCTGACGATATGTCCCAGATACTGTACTTTTTGTTTGAGCAGATGGCACTTAGAAGGCTTAAGTTTCATCCCATACTTGGACAGTGACTCAAATACCTCTGCCAGGTGCTTCAAGTGATCTTCATACGTTTTGGAGTACACGATGACATCGTCCAAGTACAGCAACACAGTCTCGAAGTTGAGATGTCCCAGGCAGCTCTCCATCACTCTCTGGAATGTCCCAGGGGCACTACTGAGTCCAAACGGCATCCTGTCGAACTCACAGAGTCCCATCGGGGTGGTGAAAGTCGTCTTCTCCCGATCCTCTTCTGCCACAGCTACTTGCCAGTACCCACTAGTGAGGTCAAGGGTGGAGAAATAGTTAGCAGTTTTTAGTGCTGCTAATGATTCTTCAATGCGTGGCAAAGGGTATGCATCTTTATGTGTAATGCGATTTACTTGTCTGTAATCTACACACATTCGCATGCTTCCATCCTTTTTCCTGACCAAAACTAAAGGTGCTGCCCAAGGACTGCAACTATCCCTTATTACCCCTGCTTCTTTCATATCACGCAACATCTCCTTGGCCTTCTCGTAGTGGACTGGTGGTATACGCCTGTACCGTTCTTTGATGGGAGGATGATTGCCTGTGGGGATGTGATGTTGAACCCCTTTTATTGTCCCAAAGTCGAGTGGGTGTTTGCTGAATACCTGAGCGTACTCCTGAACTACTCGGTATACTGCTTGTTTCTGGTGGGTTGGAGTGGTGTCTGTCCCAACATGGAGCTGCTGACACCAATCCTCCACCTGAGTGGTCGGACCGTTATCCTCCACTGGTTGTGGGGAGGTTAAGGGCTCCGCTGGGTGAATGGAGTTGTTATCTACAGCATGTAACTTAGCAACAGTGGCATAACGTGGTAATTTGACTTCATCCTCTCCCAGTTGAGAAGACGCACTGGCACCCTCCCATTACGTACATCCACTACCCCTCTGGCAGTTAAGAGTGTAGGTCTGTGTTCTGAACAATGGGGCTCTACTACTGCTTGGTAGTCTCGACCTCTCAGACCTATCGCTGCTCTACACCAAATAAGCATTTCACTCATTGGGGGTATCACAATGGGATTCGGGTCCGTTACCCGTACATTACCAATCTCACCATCGGTCAGTTTCACTTGCTGCTAGCACATCAGGGTCCGGATGTCCTTCTGGATCTCTCCCTTTTGCTTTGGTCTGGCGATTTCAGCAAGCTGTTGGAGCAAAAACACAACCTCCTCCAAACAGTTACTAATAATGTTAGTGCCTAAGACCACATTCAACCCATTTTCTTCATTAACAGTTTTTACTACAAGAAGTCCCTGATTCTTTAGCTCAACCCTCCCCACTTTCACGTCTACATCTTTAGCACCCCCGTAACTCAAGCGGGAGGCCATTAGAGGCGTATACTGCAAAGTCAGGGTTTGGGGGTTGGAGACTATCACTGGACCAGTACTTGTTGTAGAGAACATCAGGTATGATGGTTACCTGAGATCCAGTGTCCAGCAGGGCAGGAATTGCGATCCCGTCCAGTATGATGGACAGGTAGGGTCTTCCTCCCACAAACCTGCGGTTCCAGTCTGAGGGCCTGCAAGGTCTATACCTGGGTGTTGGCCCTTGGACCCAGGTTTTGCTCGTTTAAAGTACACAGACGTGCTGGGTGACCTTCTCGGTGGCAGCGGAAGCAGACGATCTCTCGGCGAGGATGATGCTGGTCGCGGGTCCTCCCCGGGGGTGGCGTTGTCCTCCTACGATGGGGCGACATCCTCCCTTTCCTCCGGCGCATCCAAGGAACATCCTCCGGGCAGTCAGCTAACAGAATCTTTCCTTCTTCCTTCGTCGGCAGTTGCAGGGCACTCATTACAGTGGCCAGGTTTTTGGTCAACTGACGCACTTCTGAGCGCAGACAGTCCAGCTCAGTAGGGGGCGCCACCTGCGTTTTAGCTTCTGCAGCCAGCGGGAAAAAGGGGAATGCTGATGGATGTGGGGTGGCTTCACTCGGGTGACACTGGGTTGCCATCTCGGGTGTTTCCAGAGGTCGCAGTCCTTTTATAGCCATATCCTTAAGAGCATCAAAGGTAGCATCAGGATGATCCAGGACCACCAGTGCACAGTCCTGCCTTCAGTTTGAGACCTCAGTCCCCGTACAAATTGTTCTTTTAACATTTTATTTTCGTTAGAGTCACTCATGGGGTTAACTTGCTTGAGTGCTCTCAGGGCCCCTTGTAATCGGCAGGCATAGTCCCTTATGCTATCATCTGGTTTCTGGGAGCAGTTGTAAAACCTCATCCTGAGATCTGTTTCAGTGCGGTCCTCAAAGATAGTCTGTAGCTTTGAAAAAATTGCAAGCACTGACTCTTGATCTGCAGCTGTCCAATTCTCTATCCTCTCTCTCGCAGCATCAGTTAATTGCCCTATTACCACTGCAGCTCTCTGCTTCTCTGTCATGGGGTACATGTCCATTATGCTGCATCTTTTTCGCTTGAACCCCGACAGAGTGTCTGGCTTGCCACTGTACTGAGGGAGCCACTTCGCTCCTGGCATATATGGTAGCGTTAGCGGTACTATTGGGGCTACAGGACCGGGTAAGGGGGCAACATCTCCCACATTTCCGTCCTGCGCTGCATCGTCAGGTGGTACGATATTGGGGCCGCCGGCCGGGGCCACGCTGTCGGCTTGTTGCTGAAACATGTCGGCACCCCCTTAGTTAATCGGAGCCTACCTTCTCTGAAGGCTGCAGCTCTGCAGGCACAGCGGTGGGGACAGGACCTGTGTCGCTGGCGCTCTGACGTCAGAGCGTTCACTGGAACTTTTCACAGGACCTGCCGCCGCGTCAGCGTTGGGGGCGTGTCCAGGTCTCGGCGCTCTTTTACAGGTACGCCCACCTTCTTCACCAGCAGGGCGCGAATATAGCGGTACAATGGCGGGAAATGGCGCCAAATTCACACAACAGCAGCACAGTCTTTTGCACAAAACGATCAATATAGGCACACAGGACTTACATCCAGTAAGCTTCTCATCCTGTTCGTGACGCCAAAAGATGAGTCGCACATGGTACCAGGGCTATGGGGTACTCGGCACCGAGCCCATGAAAGTCTATGGGGTTTGTCACTGGCAGCAGGACTCGGTCCGTGGCCCTGGGCGCTCATACAATGGGGGGATATTTACAGGGGATTGTAGATTAGTTCGTGACGCCACCTGTGGTTTCTGATCAATTGGACCAGCGCTGCTATATGGATCTTCACAGGGGATGTTATGGGGCAGCTAGATGGTAGTCTCCACAGGCGAGACTGGTCCCTGGAAGTCTATGGTGATATGCAGGGTGTAGTAAATGAAACAGTCTCACACAAGGTAATCTCTTTCCATACCTTTACTTGTAGATGTTTCAGGCAGGTTCTCCCCGGAGCACTGTGAGGCGAAGGATGCACATTCAGACTCCCCCACGGGTAGGTATATGGCCTCCTGTCCTTTGCACTGTGTGATCCAGTCCTGACCTGCATGTAGCTAAGTCTGACTCTGTCTCTGTTCTGTACCTGGCTGAATTGGTGATTGGACCTTCTATTTGGTAGAACAAGTCTTTTCAGGCTGATCGAGCCGACTCCATCCTCCTGGTCCTGTTGCTTAACAGCTCTGTGGTACCCTGGGACTTGTAGTCCTACAGGAACTCCGGTGTTCTCCTAAAGGTTGTAGAAATCCTTAAAGGCTCGGACCCCGATGTCCGGTGACTTGTTAGGGAGAGCTATTAATGCTCCTTTTTCCCTCTGCTTCCACTTGCCTTCGACCCTACCCGGGTCCTGCTCACAACACACATTGGCAGCAGGCAAGCTGCCTCTTCGCCGCTCTCTAAGCGTCGGCACGCTTCTTAGTCAGATTTGCTTCAGATTTAGCTCTGACCAGAGTAGGGTGGTTTCAGTACACACCCGTACCAGCCTCCATGTATAGGCTCTAAGCAGCTCTCTTTCTGACAGAGCTGGGGCTCAGAACTGAGCTAAACTTCTCTCCTCTCCTCTGATCTTATCTGAGCTGCTCCGTGAGCTGCTCTGGCAATTCTCCGGCAATTCTGAGGCAAAGTGAAACTAAAACTGAGTTTATGTGTGCCTGCAACCAGCTCCCTCTAATGGTCTCCTAAGGTAAGCTGGAATGTGTGTGTGCATATTGACCTCTAGTGGGTCCTCTGTCAGTGCACCCTTCTGGAGATGTGGATTCAGTCGTAGCTGGGCTCCACACATCCATATGTGTGGCCCAGCTGCGCGTGGCACACATGTCTCCTGGAAAATGCACAGGAAAGGTAATTGTAAAGCCTGATATTCATTCACATCACACATTTCCTAACACTGCCACCAGAGGGCAACTTAGACTACTTAAGTTAGTGTGACGTAGCAGTAGGGAGTTTAGATTAGTTTCCTGTCTCAGGACAGAGCAGTCTAGTCTTGGAGGGAGAGGAGATAAGACTGGGATCTGAAGGAGCTCCTGTAGCTCACCTCATACAGAAGTGGAGGCTAGTACAAGTGTACAAGTGAAGCACTCTAGCCTAGTCAGAGCTGCAACTGAAGCAAGTGAAACAGTTACCTCAGAATAAGCTGTCTGTGTTCTCTAGAAAGTGGGAAGTGACTCTCGGAGCTACAGCGTGTATACAGTCTGACGGAACGTCCTGTGAGCTGCTCTGGACAGGGTCTGGAAGGAAAGAAGGAAAGGAACCACTGCAGTTATAACAACGAGGCAACTGAGAACAGGTCAGTGAGCTCTGGAAGGAAAGCTTACGACTACAACCACTGCTACCTGTGCTTATGTTAAGGGCAAGAGCAGGGCGACAGGCGAATGGTAAAAGAAGGACAAGTGACTTAGGTGACAGTTCACCTTCACTAAATTGACCGGACACCGGGTCCGAAGCATTGCTAGTACTTCACGGCTAGTGATAGAAAACCGGAGGCCTTGCTGGACTTCAAGTCGCAGAAGGTAGCCCTAAGCGCTGATACGTAACCGGAGTCAGGGAGAACAGGGACTTTGAGCGGGACGCTGCAAAAGTAAGGACTTAGTTCTTTCCAACATCTGATAATCAGAGACAGAGAAGGCTCTACCACAATGTCGGCCGGGCGTAGCTGCCACAGCAGGAGTTAAACTTGACTTTATGCAAGTTAGGACTCACATACACTTCAAGGAGAAAGGAGGCCTTAAACCTGCTCAGCAATTCCCTGAATGTGCATTCTCCAACCTGACCAGCTCCCCGGGACATGCCTGCTTCCAACATCAGTAAAGGTATGGAAAGAGACTGCATTGTGTGTGACTGACTTCTTATCCGCACCCTGCATCACCATAGACTTTGAGGGACCAGTCCCACCTGTGGGGGACTTAACATCTAGCTGCCATAACATCCCCTCAGAGATCTACCCTGCAGCGCTGGTCAATCAGATCAGAAACCACAGGTGGCGTCACGAACAACTATTACTACAATCCCCTGTAAATATCCCCCTTTGAATGAGCGCCCAGGGCCACGGACCGAGCTCTGCTGCCAGTGACAACCCCCATAGACTTCCATGGGCTCGGTGCCGAGTACCCCATAGCCCTGGTACTGTGTGCGACTCACATACGTTTTGCTGCATCGTCATATAATGTGTTGTTTGACATTACCATTTGCTACATCGGTATGATTTCAGAAGTAGCTGAAAAATACAGAATGATATTTTAGAGCATTTTATAGTTAATTATTGTGTGCTACAGTCATGTCTTTCAATTCCTTCTAAACAGAATTAAAAATGAATAACATGGATTCAAACGTTTGTCCAGATTGTAAGCAAAGAGCGATCGGTGAGTAAATTTGTAATATACTCTAAAATCAAGATGTGTCCATCCTCAACGTTTCCTAAATTATGAAAAGATAAACAATTTGTGTGATACCAATACAGTAAAATCTCTCTCTCTAGACAATAAAGAAGTATTATTTCAGTACAGTACATACATTTTATAATATTGAGGCCATTATAGTCAGATTCATCTCTCCATGATAGAACAAATTTGCTAAACGCATATTTTTTTACCATGAGGCTCTGTAACTGGCAAGTTCACATGTCCAGTAATAATCCATTAGAACAGATGAACTGTATCAGCAATCCGTTAACAAAAAGGTTGTATAGACACAACTTTCTTGTCCGCATGAAAAAAACTGATTTCAACTGGATCCGTTTTAACATTGAAGTCTATGCAAAATAGATCATTTAAACCCCTTCAGCCCCTAAACCTAGTTTCACCTTCATGACAAGGCCAAATTTTACAATTCTGACCGGAGATGAGTGAACTTGTTGGGAAAACGTTCGGCAATCTCAAATTCGACACAATCGTAGCACATTCGGATTTGTGTTCAGTTTCCCAAGAATTTTTTCTGAAAGTCGGCAAAATTTGGTCACAGTTCGATTAATGATCGCATTTCTAGTCTACTAATGCTATTGTTATGGCTTTGGCTAGGATAGGCATGCTGTATGATGAGCGAGGTGGATGTGTTTTATGAGGGCAGGTGGTGGGGAGATGTTCAGAGGAGCGTCGAAATGTAATTTTTTATTTATTTTAATAACTTAATGTGTGTACATTCCGGCAGCCAATCAGGGCGCAGAAACCGTCCACAACGTCATGACCAAAGGGCTTCTGTCATTGGCTGCCAAAGTCACTCTCCATATAAAAAGCGGACATGTTGATTAGCTGGCACAATTTTCTCAGTGTAACAACGCAGAGAGGCCGATCCTGCTGCTACTGCAAGTTAACTTGTCATATAATTAGATAGGATCCTGTCCTGTGTGAAATCGACTTTCCAGCATCTAACTAGTTTGTGCTAATAGTGTTGTGCAGTCCATAGGCCACATTTCTTACTCAAAATTGTTTGGGCTAATATTGTGTTGCATTCAGGACTCAAGAGGCCCCATTTGCTAATCAAAATTGTTAGGCCCAATATTGGGGTGCAGCCAGGAGGCCATATTTACTAATAAAAATCGTTAGACCTAATATTGGGGTTCAGCCATGAGGCCCCATTTGCTATTCAAAATAATTAGGGCTAATAGTGTTGTGCAGGCCATAGTCCACATTTCCTACTCAAAATCGTTTGGAATAAAACTGTGTTGCAGTCAGGACTCAGGAGGCCCCATTTGCTAATCAAAATTGTTAGGCCTTATATTGGGGGGCAGCCAGGAGACCCATTTGCTAATAAAAATTGTTAGGGCTAATAGCGTTGTGCAGGCCGTAGTCCACATTTCCTACTCAAAATCTTTTGGGTTAATACTGTGTTGCAGTCAGGGCTTTGGAGGCCATATTTGCTAATCAAAATCATTTGGGTTAATATTAAGGTGCAGCCAGGAGGCCCCATTTGCAAATAAAAATCGTTAGAGCTAATAGTGTTATGCAGGTCGTAGTCCACATTTCCTACTCAAAATTGTTTTGGCTAATACTATGTTGCAATCAGAACACAGGAGGCTCAATTTGCTAAAAAAATCATTTGGGCAAATATTGGGGTGCAGACCCCAAACCCCATCTGATAATCCAAATCGTTTGGGCTAACACTGTTTTGTAGTCAAGACTCAGGAGGTCACAATTACTAATCAAAATCATTTGAGCTAATATTGGTGTGTAGGCAGGAGTCCACATTTCCTAATCAAAATCTTTTGGGATAATACTCTGGTGCAGGCACTAGGCCAAATTTCATAATATAAATCCTTTGTGCTAATAATGTGTTGCAGGCCCCGACCTCATTTTATAATCCAAATCGTTTGAGATAGTAGCCTTGCGCAGGCACCAGACCTCATTTCATAATCAAAATCATTTTGGATAATACTTTGGTGCAGGCACCAGGCCTCATTTCATAATCCAAATAGTTTGGGATAATAGTTTTTGGCAGGCACCAGACCTCATTTAAAAATCCAAATAGTTTGGGATAATACTCTGGTGCAGGTACCAGGCCTCATTTCATAATTAAAATTTTTAGTGCTAATTCTGTGGACCCGCCACTAGTCCACATTTCAGCATCTAAGTTCTTTGTGCTAATTGTGTGGTCCAGCCACCAGTCCACATTTCAACATGTTAATATTTTGTGCTTATTCTGTGTTCTAAGTTACCCCACTATATCAGACAATAAATACTGATTATTAATTTAGTAACAGGTGACTGACAGGCCTGGGCCTAGGGTTGTGAAACAGCTGGTTAAAAGAGAGGAAGGGTTGTGGTGGAAGGGGGAATAGGATTGGTGTTCGAGGTGTACGTGGGGTAAGTGGTAATGTTACTGAAAGCTCTACTAAACAAACACCAGCTCGTCCTATACAAAGACAACTGACAACTTGTGTTACTGGACAGGCTACTCGACTCCCTTTCTTTGGCAGCTGCACAGCGATCAAAATTATGTTTACCAAATACCCTTATTATTATTATTACAACCTCATGCATGTTTTGCAATATATTTTTTATTTTATTTTATTTTAGGATATTTGTTTCTTGTTTTTTGTTTTCTCTGTATAATGGTCATGTGTTTAATATGCATTTACATTTTGCATACACATCAACTTACTTTTTCAGTTCAGACCCAGTTTTTCACAGCGGTACAACTTGTAGCTGATGGTCAGAAAGAGCATGTGCTCCAGTGGATGGCAAGCGATGCATCAAGTGGCCTCTCCTCCTCTTCCTCCACCTTAACATCACACACAGTTCAGTCACAGAGGAGTCCCCAAAATTACCCTTGTTTCTCCCCGCATCACAACTCTCCAACCGCCCAACTTACCTAGAGTACAAATCATATAATTGCGCAGCATGGATGCATGGGGCAGGGCCTGGGACAGGGCTTAGACCCACATTTCTAGCTTAAACATTGATCAGTAACAGGTAGATGGGTGACAGGTGTAGGCCTGGTGCTCTGAGATCCCTGCCAAATTCTGGCAACAAACATGAAGGAGACCCAACTTGGAGTCCAAACATTTCCAAATATTAGGGCAGACACCACTAAAGTGTCATCAATTTCCCAGAGTAGAAATAGTGTAATGGGACCCTGACACCCCTTCCACTACAGGCAAGCCACCAGATGGAGACACAAATAGGAGTTTGCACGTTTAAAGAGAATAGGAGCTGATGTGCAGTTCTTCGACAATGTAAAGTGAACTGAGCTGTGCTGTACCAGCTCTGTCCGCTATTCACATCTAGACCCTGCTAGAGCTGACATCTGCTGATCAATGGGTGTGTATGTGAGGAGGGTGAGGGAAGGTGTTGGACTCCCACCATTCTTATAGTGATGACCTATCCTAAAAGATTAAAATCATCAGCCCAGACAAGCCCTAAAAGTAAGGATCTGTCTGTATATTCAATTAGTAATTTAAGGGAATCTATCAACAGGTTCTTGCTTTGTCATCTGACAGCATAATGTCAGGACAGAGACCCTGATTCTAGGGTATCATTTCGTTTACTGGGTACAGCAGTTGTGACAGTAGCACAGTTTTCTTTGCTGCAAATCTTGCAGTGCTCCAATTGGATTGCCGTAGACCAGCTGAGCGAAGTTCTCCACAATCTCTGCCGCACCCATTAAGAGTTAATAGAGTAGCATTTACCACTGCATCAGTCAAACAGAGAGTTATTTGGAGTTCAGAGTCTCAGGAATGCTGGGGACCACAGCAGTGGGACATCCAGCAAACTTAAAGTAATTCCCAACCCCATGGATATGAGATAACGTTCAATCTTGAGATTACACCTGTAAACTGTTTTCCCAGGTTTATGATATCAAAGAAGCTTTCACACAAACAATGCTAATTTTAATCAACATTTTAATCAATAGATCTTTAAATAATAATTTCCACAATTAGATGTGTTCAAATAAAATGTTCCCGTGCTGAGATAATCTTATAAATGTGCCCCTGCTGTGTACTGTGTACAGTCATGGCCAAAAGTTTTGAGAATGACACAAATATTAATTTTTACAAGGTCTACTGCTTCACTTTTTCTGATGGCAATTTGCATATACTCCAGAATGTTATAAAGAGTGTCAGCTTAACAGCAATTACTTGCAAAGTCAATATTTGGCTAGAAAATGAACTTTATCCCCCAAAACACATTTCAACATCATTGCAGCCCTGCCTTAAAAGGACCAGCTAACCTCTTTTCAGTGATTGCTCCATTAACACAGGTGTGGGTGTTGATGAGGACATGGCTGGAGATCAATCTGTCATGATTAAGTAAGAATGACACCACTGGACACTTTAAAAGGAGGCTGGTGCTTGGCATCATTGTTTCTCTTCTGTTAACCATGGTTATCTCTAAAGAAACACGTGCAGTCATCATTGCAATGCACAAAAATGGCCTAACAGGGAAGAGTATCGCAGCTAGAAAGATTGCACCTCAGTCAACAATCTATCGCATCATCAAGAACTTCAAGGAGAGAGGTTCTATTGTTGCCAAAAAGGCTTCAGGGCGCCCAAGAAAGACCAGCAAGTGCCAGGACTGTCTCTTAAAAGTGTTTCAGCTGCGGGATCTGGCTACCAGCAGTGCAGAGCTTGCTCAGGAATGGCAGCAGGCAGGTGTGAGTGCATCTGCATGCACTGTGAGGCAGAGACTCTTGGAGCAAGGCCTGGTCTCAAGGAGGGCAGCAAAGAAGCCACTTCTCTCCAGAAAAAACATCATGGACAGACTGATATTCTGCAAAAGGTACAGGCAGTGGACTGCTGAGGACTGGGGTAAAGTTATTTTCTCTGATGAATCCCCTTTTCGATTGTTTGGGACATCAGGAAAACGCCTCATTCGGAGAAGACAAGGTGAGCGCTACCACCAGTCTTGTCTAATGCCAACTGTTAAGCATCCTGAAACCATTCATGTGTGGGGTTGCTTCTCAGCCAAGGGAATCGGCTCTCTCACAGTCTTGCCTAAAAACACAGCCATGAATAAAGAATGGTACCAGAATGTCCTCCAAGAGCAACTTCTCCCAACCCTCTAAGAGCAGTTTGGCGATCAACAATGCCTTTTCCAGCATGATGGAGCACCTTGCCATAAAGCAAAGGTGATAACTAAATGGCTCAGGGAACAAAACATAGAGATTTTGGGTCCATGGCCTGGAAACTCCCCAGATCTTAATCCCATTGAGAACTTGTGGTCAATCATCAAGAGACGGGTGAGAAGGCTGAACTTTTAAATTCCTATTTTGCATCTGTTTTCTCTCAGAAAGGAAATGTAACATCAACTGATCTTCACTGTCCTATTAAAGGAATAGAAGAATCCAGGATATCTATAAACAGAAAGACAGTGAGGAAACACTTAGCTAACCTAAATGAATTCAAGTCTCCAGGTCCAGATGAATTACACCCCAGAATACTGAAGGAGATAGCAGAAGAAATTCTTGAACCACTGTCCATAATCTTTGAAAATTCTTGGAGAACAGGAGAAGTCCCAGAAGACTGGAGAAGAGCAAATGTTGTTCCTATCTTCAAAAAGGGGAAGAAGGTGGACCCAGGGAACTACAGGCCGGTGAGTCTGACTTCTATACCAGGAAAAATCTTTGAACAAATTATTAAAGAACATGTATGTAAGTACCTGCATAAGAATGAAGTGATTAAACAGAGTCAGCATGGGTTTGTAACTAATAAGTCATGTCAGACTAACTTAATTTCCTTCTATGACAGAATCACTGACTGGGTGGATCAGGGAAATGCTGTAGATATAGTATATCTTGACTTAAGCAAAGCATTTGACAAAGTATCTCACACAATCCTTATTGAAAAAATGACTAAGTATGGAATGGACAAGGCAACTGTTAGGTGGATTCATAACTGGCTTAGTGATCGGACTCAAAGAGTGGTCCTTAATGGCTGCACATCCAGTTGGAAGAATGTCTCAAGTGGGGTACCACAGGCTCTGTTTGGGCCCTGTAAATTTTTTCAACATCTTTTTCAATGATTTTAGATGAAGGAATTTAGGGTAAACTGATCAAATTTGCTGATGACACAAAGCTAGGAGGGATAGCTAATACTAGAGAAGAAGAGAGAGAGGATTCAAAAAGATAAAAAATAAACTGGAGCGTGGACAGCATCTAACAGAATGGTTTTTAACAGGGAAAAATGCAAAGTACTACAACTGGGCCCAAAATAAATGAAAAAAGCAATACAAAATGGGAGGAATAGGGCTAAGTAACAGCACTGTGAAAAAGACTTGGGTATACTAATTGATCACATACTGAACATAGTCAACAGTGTGATGCAGCAGCAAAAAAAGGCAAAAACAATTCTAGGATGTATCAACAGAAGCATACAGTCTAATCACGTGAGGTCATTATTGCCCTCTACTCCTCTTTGGTCAGACCTCATCTGGAATACTGTGTCCAGTTTTGGGCACCACATTTTAAAAAGACATCAACAAACTGGGGCAAGTTCAAAGGAGAGCCCCCAGAATGGTGACCGGTCTGCAAACCATGTCCTATGAGGAACGGGTTTCAGGATTTGGGAATGTTTAGCTTGCAAAAAAGAAGACTGAGAGGAGACTAATAGCTGTCTACAAATATCTCAAGGGCTGTCACATTGTAAAGGATCATCTTTATTCCCCATTTGCACAAGGAAATAAAGCAATGGATTTAAAATGAATGGAGGAAAACAGATTAGATATTAGAAAAAAAATTT
>JARQOD010000003.1:519463116-519483477 GCA_033576555.1 Oophaga sylvatica | reverse complement strand
GGTGCAGATAAGAATTCAGTCAACCCAAGAATCTCTTTCCATACCTTACTTGTAAGTTGCAGGTATGTCCCGGGAAGGGTTAGGTTGGAGAATGCACATTCGGGAACTGGTTGAGAGGTTGAGGCCTCCTTTACCTTCAATGGTGTGAGTACATGCATAAGTCAAGGGCAACTCTTCAATGCAACTGCGCCGGCCAATTTGTGGTGGGCCTTCTATGTCTCTGTTATAGTGTTTGGGAACAAGCCTTACTTTTGGGCACGACCAAAGTCCCCGTTCTCCCTGCTGTTTACGTCCGCTAGGGCTACCTTCTGCGACTTGTGTCCAGAAAGCCCCGGTTTTCTTATTCTAGGCGTGAAGCCCTAGCAACGCTTCGGACCCCGTGACGGTTAACTGAGTGAGGGTGATTTGCCCTTTGCACTCTTACTTCCCACTCGCCCTTCCCCTGCTTGCTCTTAAAAAGCACGTGAGCAAGCGTGCCAAGGTCAGTTTTCCTTCAGTGCTCACTGACCTGTTCTTGTTGACTCGTTGGTATAAACTGCTGTAATTCCTTTCCTTCCTTTTTCAAGGAACACAGGGCAGTTGTTCGAGTGAGGTTAAGGGGTGTCTGACTGGCTAGGAGATTCACTTTTCACCCGTACTAGCCTCCACTTTCTTGTCCGATGGCTCACAACCTGCCGGATTCAGACTTCTCTCTCTCTCTCCGTTGTCGATGGAAACGATTTAAGTGGATGGGATTACCACTCCGACCCCCGGAGCTTGACTGCACTGCCTAAGCGGGGAAACAGACCCCTCTTCTAGTCAGGCTGAGCTCTACTAGAATCTGATCTTCTCTGCCAAGACAGGAACTTGAATGACTCACATTGACGTCCAATAAATAGTCTATTTTTCCCCTCGGGCAAGCTGAAAAGGGTTTTGCTGAATGAATTCAAGCTTTACAGTTATTCCTGTGCATTTTCCAGAAGATTGTGTGCCTTGCGAAGTGGGCCACACACAATCACTAAGATTATTTTACCATTCTTTGAATATGGAGCAATTCCGCGGGGCAGAGGGGCTGCACCTCAGATGGGCCCCTGGGAGCATCACCATCAAGGAATCGCAAGTGATTTTTTAATACGATTACTAATGGAATCCTCAAATAAGACTTGGGCAGCCCCTTCAGAGTATGTAGCTTTTATTGCTGAAGCTTCCTGGTTGTTTTGTGTAACCGCTGGAAAATTCCAGCCGCATGCCAGTTGGTGAAGTGTGGGCACATGTGAGATTGAGATCTGGCTAAAGAGATTCAATTGTGCATGCATGCCTTCTGCGCCATTTTTTGAACCACCACTGGGAAAGCAATGGTGTAGCCCTGGTAGTAAGGCACACAGGTCTGGAGAATGCACAGTAAGGTACAGTTAAAGTTGACCACACTTACATTAGAACACCCCAGGGGTGTATAGGGGAGGAGTGAGCACAGGAAGGCAGTCTAGCTTCCTGTCACGTACAGAGCAGTCAGGGCTGTTTTCTCGACATGAGGATTCCTGTCAGAGCTGGGGGAGAGAAGTTAGTTTCCTGCCAATTCAACAAGTGGAGTCTAGTAACGGATGACTGTTATCATCCCGAGTCTTCATTACCTTTTATCATCTGAATTTGAGGAAACTGAGATTACTCATGGACAAGGAAGAAAACTGACTTTCTATCTTCACGTTCAGGACTTGAAACAGAAGCAGGGCGAAGGGCGCGTGGAAGGAATTCATAGTGCTTAAGGATTGGATTATCCTGCACATTGTCACCGGGCCATGGGACCGAAGTGTCATTAGCTTTAGGAATGTGTGAAAAGCCAGAGCTTACTGGACCTTAGGTTGCAAACCCCTTAGAGTGCCAGTAAGTAACCGATCAGGAGAACAAGATTCTGAGTCCGGCGGGGCGGCAAAAGAAAACTTAGTTCACCACTTATAAGGCTTATCACAAAAACGGCCGGGATACAGCTGTGGGAAAGCTTTGGAAAATATAGAGTTAACTTGCTACAGGCAAGTTGGACTCATCATCTTTGGAAAGAGAAGGAGGCCTGTAACCTCTCAACTGTTAACCGCTACGTGCATTCATCCCCCCGAACAGCCTCCCTGGGACCTGCCTGAACAACTTGAAGTAAAAGGTAGGAAAGAAGCTCTATGTGTGGACGAGTTATTATGCATCCCTGCACAAAACCCCCCATAACTACGACCGGGGAAGAGTCCCACCTTAGGGACCCGACATCTAGCTGCCTCCCATCCCCTCAAGTCTCAGCAGCTTGTTCTTAGGATCAAAAGGGAATACAGGTGGCGTCACGAATGTATAATACCTATCCCCTGTAAATATTCCCCCCAACAACGCCTGACCGCCCAGGGCCACAGACGAGCCAGCGTACTTTGCAACCCCATAGCTTCCATGGCTCGGCTCTGATTCCCATTGCTTGGAAACCCACAATTGTGGTGGGGTCAAGACAATTGGCGTCCGACGGATCGAAACTTGGAATGGGCCCTGTGTGCCTGTGGATGTTTTGGTGAAAAAGACTGTTGTATTGTTTGGCGCCAAATACCGCCATATTGCCGCCTATTCGCCCCTGAGGCGCGGAGAAGAAGGTGGTCGTACCTGAGGAGCGCGAAAGTCTTGGACACGCCCCCGGCTCTGACTCAGCGCAGGTCCTGCGACAGGAAGTGGACGCTCTGACATCAGAGCGCCTGCGACGAAGGTCTGTTCCTACTGCTGTGCCTGGGAAATAGCAGCTTCTGAAACGGTAGGCTCCGTTTAACCAAGGGGGCGCTATATTGTTGCAACAACCGGCCGACAGTGCGGCCCCAGCGGAGGAACCCGACTCCGCACCGCGTGGCGTTGTAGCGCCAGATGGGGGCGCAGGCCCAGCACTCAGTTCGGTTGGTCCCGCTCATGCCACTAACGCTTTCATAATGCCTGGGGCGAAATGGCTTCCCCAGTACAGCGGCGAGCCAGGCACTTTAGCAGGATTCAACGGAAGATATGCAGTGTCCTGGAAATGTACTCTATGTCTGAGAGGCAAAAAGCTGCAGTATTAATAGGGCAGCTAACTGGCGCTGCTGAGAGAGAAGTGGAGACTTGGGCTACCACGGCCAGGAGTTGGTGCCTGCAATCCTCTTAAAGTTACAGGCCATTTTTGAAGATCGCACCGAAACGATCTCCGGATGGCATTCTATAACTGTTCACAGCAAACAAGTGACAGCATAAGGGACTATGCCTGCCGACTACAAGGGGGCCCTGAGAGCCTCAAGCAGGTTATACCATAAGTGTCATTGATGAAAATAAGATGCTGAAAGAAACAATTTGTGCAGGGACTGAGGTCCAAGCGGAACGCAGACTGTGAATTTGGTGGTCTTTAGATCCCCTGATGCTACCTTTGATGCCCTAAAGGAACATGGCAATAAAAGGGTGCGGCCCCTGGGCAAACCTGAGGTGGCAACCCAACATCGTCAGGGTGAAGTCACTCTGGAGCCGGCGGCAACCCCCTTTTCCTCGCTAGTGGCCGAAACCAAAACGCAGGTGACACCCCCTAGTGAATTGGACTGTCTGCGCTCAGAGGTGCGCCAGCTGACTAAAAATCTGGTGCTGTGATGAGTGCCCTGCAGCTGCGGGAAAGAGGAAGAAGGGAAGATCTTATAGCTGATTGCCCAGAAGACGTCCCGTGGATGAACCGGAGAAGAAGGAAGACGTCGCCCCCCGGGGAAGGACAACGCCACCCCAGGAGCGCCTCTGATCAACACCCTCCTCGTCGGGAGATCACCTGTTACCGATGCAAACCGGAAAGGTCATATGTCTCACAGTGTCCTTTAAACGGGCAGAACCTGGGTCGAGGGCAACACCAGGAGGAGACCCGTCAGGCCCCCTAGACTGGAACCGCAGGTATGTGGGTGGACGACCTACCTGTCTTTCATTCTAGATGGTATTGCTGTTCCGGCATTGTTAGACACTGGGTCTCAGGTGACCCTAATACCTGATGCCCTATATACTAAGTTTCTGGACAATGGACAGTCTTAAACCCCCGAGCCCTGACTTTACCGTGTATGCTTCTAATGGTCTTCCTGTAGAAGTACTCGGGACAAAATGTGTAGATGTGAAAGTGGGCAGAGAGGAGTTGAAAGACCAGGGGCTTCTGGTAGTAAAACTGTAAATGAGGAGAACGGTTTAAATATAATTTTGGGTACTAACATTATCAGTAATTGTTTGGGAGAAGTTGTGTTCTTACTCCAACAGGCTCGCTGAGATTGCCCGACCAAGGCAGAAAGGAGTAATCCAAAGAGAGATCCGGGCCCTGGTGTGTCAGCAGCAAGCGAAGCTTACAGACGGCGAAATTGGTAATGTACGGGTCACTGACTCGAATCCCATTGTGATACCCCCAATGAGTGAAATGATAATCTGGTGCAGGGCAGCCTTAGGTCTGAGAGGACAGATTACCAAGCTGTAGTAGAACCCACCATTCAGAACATAGACCTACACTTATGACTGTAGGGGAGTAGTGAAGTGGTGAATGGAAGAGTACCGGTACGGCTTCTCAACTGGGGAGATGATGAGGTAAACTTACCCCGTATGCAACCATTGCTAAACTACATGCTGTTGACAATAATTTATTCTCCGCTGAGTCCTTAGACTCCCGCCAAATAGCGGAGGACAATGCCCGGCAACCCAGGTGGCGGAATGGTGTCAGCAACTCCATGTTGGGACGGACACCACTCCGCTCACAGAAGCAAGGGGGTAATTACGGGTGGTGCAAGAGTACGCCAAGTATTTAGCAAGAATCCACTTGATTTTTGGGGTAATTTAAGGGAGTACAACATCTATATACCCAAAAAGGCAGTCATCCTCCCATCAAAGAGCGGTATAGGCCTATACCCCAGCCCATTTCAGAAGGCTAAGGAAATGTTGCCGAGGATATGAAAGAAGCCGGAGTAATCAGGGATAGTTGTAGTCCTGGGCAGCACCTCTAGTCCTGGTTAGAAAGAAAGATGGTAGCTTGAGAATGTGTGTGGATTACAGGCAGGTGAACCGCCTAACACACAAGGATGCATACCCGTTACCACGTATAGAGGAGTCATTAGCTGCTCTTGAAAACGGCTAACTACTTTCTACCCTGATCTGACTAGTGGATACTGGCAAGTGGCTGTGGCTGAGGAGGATCGTGAGAAAACGGCTTTCACCACCCAAGGGGCTCTGTGAGTTCGCAGAATGCCGTTTGGGCTCAGCAGTGCCCAGGAACATTTCAGAGGTGATGGAGAACTGCCTGGGAATCTCAATTTTTGAAACCGTGCTGCTATACTTAGACGACGTCATCGTGTATCTCCAAGACATATGGGACCATCTGAAGCCCGGCAGAAGTATTGGAGTCCCTGTCAGGTACGGGATGAAGTTGAACCCTCAAAATGCCATCTACTCAAACAGAAGGTACAATATTTGGGGACATCGTCAGTTCGGAAGGAGTAGCGCCGGACCCAGAGAAATCACTGCCATCCAGAAGTGGCCGGAGCCGAGAACCTCAAGGAAGTGCGACAGTTCTGGGACTAACGGGTTACTACAGAAGGTTCGTGAAAGATTAACGAGAAAGGCACGGCCTCTACAGGACCTCCTAGTAGGCCAATCCCTAAAGAGCAGAAATCCTCCTTCAATTGGGGTAAGGAACAGGTCTGAAGCATTCCAAAAGATTGAAAGAGATCCTTACAGGCGATGAGATCTTGACGTTATCCTGATTCAGCCAACCGTTCCTGCTGTACAACGTGTAGTAATGAAGGTTTAGGAGCAGTTCTTCAGTCAGAAGCAAAAATGGCCAAGAAAAAGTCATCGCTTATGCCAGCAGAAACTCAGGCCAACTGAGAGGAATCCGGAAAATTATAGCAGCTTCAAGCTGGAGTTTCTGGCGCTGGTCTGGGCCCATTACTGAAAGATTTAAGCACTATCTGGCCTCAACAAGTTTCACGGCGTACACAGACAACAACCCGCTAATGCACCTGGAAACGGCCAAGTTGGGCGCCATGAGGCAGCGTTTGGATGGGCTCGGTTGTTCTAATTACCAGTTTTACTATCAAGTTACCGGGCAGGCCGAAAAGAATGCTATGCTGACGCATTGTCCCGAATGCCCGCATGACTCTGACACGGAGGAAGAATCGGACGACCTGGAAGAAATTGAGCTACTGGTTCCATCGAAGGGGTAGTCCACGAGCATCGAGTCTACAGAAAGCAGTATGGTGCAACGTTAATCCTTTACCCATCACAGCTGGAAAGAGACTCAGGACAGCGATCCAGTGGTCAGCCGTATCAGGAGTTGTTAAGACGGAAGGTTCCTCCTTGGAAAAAGATGCACCTATGTCAGCAAAGCTCCTGTTGGAACGAGAGAAGCAGGTTATTCCTTACCGTGAGAAGTTGTTGCAGGAGATACGTCAATCCCAGGACCCACGAGATGGTTGGCAAATAGTGGTCCCCCAAGGCAGACGCCCAAATGGTGTTGGAAGCATACCATGATCAAGCAGGACACTTTGGCTGGAGAAAGCTGGAGACCCTGTTGAGGTGCCGGTTCTACTGGGTAGGGATGCGCAGCTCCATTGAGAGGTGGGTGTCGGAACTGTGGACCCTGTGGTCTAGAGAAAGGACTCGGTAGTCAGAGGGCACCCCTGCAGCCTATCCGGACGACTCGTCCCTTGGAGATTGTGGCCCTGGACCACGTCAAACTGTCGCCAAGAGTTGGATACTCAACGCCTTGGCCATGGTGGACCATTACTCTAGATTTCTGGTGGTTGTACAGTTAAGGATCAGACAGCAGTGACGGCAGCAAAACCTTTCAAGCAAGCTTCTGCAGACGCATGGTATCCGGAGCAAGTATTAACCGATCAAGGACCTGCTTTCGAAGCTGATCTATTCAAGGAATTCTGTCACATGTATGGGTGTAAGAAAATTAGAACAACACCTACCATCCTCAAACCAACGGTCTTTGCGAGAAAATGAACCACATTGTCCTTGATTTGTTGAAATCCATACCGTTGGAAGACAGAAATCGATGGCCGGACTTATAACCTGATTTGGTTGACTTTATAACCATATACCTGTAAGTTCCACAAACTGCACTCCAGCCTATCTTATGGGCAAGGCCCGGAAGACTACCAATGGATTTAGAACTTGGAGTGGTAGAACTAGAGCAGATGGACGCTATTGAAAACTGGGACATCAATCGGCAAGAGCAATACAGAAGAGTGCAAGTCTGTGTAGAAGAAAGTCTCAACAAGGTACAGGAAAAACAGGAGATATTTACAACAGGATGCTCCTGCCAAGCTTTGATGCCTGGAGAAGTGGTATTGAAAAGGAAAGGAAAATGCACAATTGGATAACCAGTGGGAGCAAGACCCTCGTCGTACAAGATTCCAAATATGACAATAGATAAAGTTTGTATCTCAGTAAGGACGGAGGAAGAACAATATCCACTGTGTCCAGAGACCATTTGAAATTGTGTCCAGAACCCTAAAGTTTCGTGAAGAAACTCTGTCATCAATCAAGAAGAAAGAAAAAAGAAGGGTCTACACACGGATCTGGGAGATTTCCCTGCAGATTGGCGAGACTGGGAGATGCTGTAATTAATTCCGGTGTTGCAATTTTATCAGCCACCAAGAGGAAGTTCTACCTCCAGTTGTGCCCATGGTGGCCAGTTGAGCCAGTTCAGAGTTACCTACTCCAGCAGCACCCCAACCTGCGGAACCTCAAGAGGAAGTCATCGGAAGCAGCGCCCCATGCTATGGGAACCCCTGGTGAAGCTGACTCCACCGCCGCCATCAGTACGCTTGCCAGATCCATAGAAAGATTGAGGCAGTTCTATAGTTTGCCGGTTCGTAGAACAGTGGGGTTAGAGATAATATACCTGAAGCTACTCCACGTAGATCAGAACGTACAACGAAGGGAAGAACCTATTCGTTATCAAAGTAGTCCTAGCAAACTAGTTTACTAAGTATGGATAATTGTTAAAGTATTGTTATGATATGTAAATTACTTGAAAAATGTTTCATGATGGACTCTGAGGCTGAGGACTGAGCCAGCCCAAAACTGATCTTGTATATAGTTGCACTTTGTGCATTCTTACAGCACACCTACCTCTGAAATAAAACCCGTATGGTGAGGCACTGAGTGAGGTCTGCATTCAGATGTCCTGCAGCCCACCCAGGACCCACGTTGAAGGTTTGGTGCGGGTCCTTCACAAGAATATCGTCATCTATTTATATGAAAATGTCTATTTAGTATTTTGTATTTTTCTATGCTATTGTTATAATGCAACGTTCAAGAAAATCCGTACCTCCCTGATGGGAAGAGTTTAAAATGTTACTTGTTAAAATGGAAAACAAAATGTCTTTCTTCTTATATTTCACAGCCCGGGAGTGGCTGTATTTACCAAGGGGGAATGTGTAGCCCTGGTATGTAAGGCACACAGGATCTGAGAATGCAGTAAGGTAACAGTTAAAGCTTGACACTCACTTACACTTCAGACACACCCACAGGGGGTATAGGGGAGTGACGTGTAGCACCAGGAGAGAGTCAGTCTAGCTTCCTGTCATCGTTACAGAGCAGTCAGGGCTAGTTCTTCTCAGACAGTGAGGATTCCTGTCAGAGCTCTGGTGAGCAGAAGATTAGTTCCTGCCAATTCAACGAAGTGGAGTCTAGTAACGGAATGACTAGTTATCATCCCGAGTCTAGTCAGAGTTACCTTTTACTCAGTCTGAACTTTGAGGAAATGAGAGTTAACTCAGTGAGACCAAGGAAAAAAACTGACTTTCTATCTTCACGCTTCAGTGCTACATTGAAAGCAGAAAGCAGGGCGAAGGGCGCAGTGGAAGGAATTCAGTAGTGCCTTAAGGATTGGATTATCCTGCACATTGCACCGGTCACTGGCGACCGAATGGTCACTATAGCTTTAGGCATAGTGATAGAAAAGCCAGAGTCTTACTGGACCTTAGGTGCAGAAAGCCGCCCTTAGAGTGCCAGTACGTTAACCGAGTCAGGAGAACAAGACTTCTGAGTCCGGCGCGCGGCAAAAGAAAGTAATTAGTTCACCACTTATAGGCTCTATCACAAAACGGGCCGGGCGTACAGCTAGTGGGAAAAGCTGAAAAACTATAGAGTTAACTTAGCTACAGGCAAGCTTGGACTCACTCATCATTTGGAAAGAAGGAGGCCTGTAACCTGCTCAACTGTTACCGCTAGTGCATTCATCCACCCCGAACAGCCTCCTGGGACCTGCCTGAACAACTTGAAGTAAAAGGTATGGAAAGAAGCTTCTATGTGTGAGACTGAGTATTTGATTGATCCCTGCACAAACCCCACCATATCTATCGACCTGAGGGAAGAGTCCCACTGTAGGGGACCCGACATCTAGCTGCCTCACCATACCCTCAGAGATCTACGCAGCGCTGGTCTTAGTGATCAGAGAAACTAACAGGTGGCGTCACGAACTGTATTTATACCTATCCCCTGTAAAATTCCCCCCCAACATACGCCTGACCGCCGGGGCCACAGACCGAGCCAGCGCTACCTGTGACAACCCCCATTAGACTTCCATGGGCTCGGCTCTGAGTACCCCATTGCTCTGGTAAACCACAATTGTGGTGCGGGTCAAGACAAATGCACTTGCTGTGTCTCAAGCCGACACCAGGCCCACAGCATGGCAAAGCTGGGACACCCGTCTACCACTCAGGAACCTCAGCATTGCCCCATGTCTGCGTCTGTTGCTGGCTTCCTGCAGCGGGGGTCTATGCCTACTCAGTTGTGACCCCGGTCTGCCCCCATGTAAGATACCCTAAATTTGGACTGTAAGACGGACCCCCTATCTTATTAAAATATTTTTTTTCTTCCTACTTTCTTCCCCCACAAAGTTTGGTATGCATCTTGTAGTCCGGTGCATCTTACAGTCTGAAAAATATGGTAAATCCAAATTTATTGCACTGCTCCCTCTAAATTTTTTTATACTCTGAATTTTTTTTTACTTTTTCATCTTTTTAGCCACTCAAGGGACTGATATGCTATTGTATGATTTTCTTGTACTCTATATCGCAAATATAATAACAGATATACTATATCGATCACTCAAAATCCCATGATAATAATAAATCTTTATTTATATAGCGCTACATATTCCGCAGCGCTTTACAGTTTTGCACACGTTATCCCCAAAGGGGCTCACAATCTAGATTCCCTATCAGTATCTTTTTGGGTGTGGGAGGAAACCCGAGTACCCAGAGGAAACCCACGCAAAACACGGGGAGAACATTACAAAAACTCTTGCAGAAGTTGTCCTTGGGGGACGAAACTCGGGACTCCAGCGCTGCAAGGCTGCAGTGCTATCCACAGAGCCACCGTGATAAGGTGCAGCTCAGAAGATAGGCTCCGGGCTATACTAACACCAGCCCAGAGTATGGATTCAATACTAAGCATACATTTGATATCTCTGATTACTTTTGAATCTGTACCCCAGTTTATTTGCATGCTGAGGCAGAACAGTTTTAATCAGGTTTATGACTTTATGTTATGATTTTCAGAACAGAAGTGCTGAAGAAGAAACATGGCTTTTGTTCAAGTGATCAATGGCCATTTCAATTTATTGACTATCATAACTTGAGGTTTTGTTATGTCTCGTTGATTGAAGATGTTGAATTTGAGGATCAAGATTTTACCTGTTTAAAGGTCCACCCCTTCAAATCTGAATGTTGCCCATGTTAAAATAACAACACTTGTACTCAACTTTAGTGCCGTTCCAGTGTTCCAGTGGGTGTGGGCACTCACATTCCCAGGCTCATGTGAGTGAGGTTGTTTATGACTCTTGAGCCCTGTGTCCAATCAGCGCTGGTGTCACTGGTCCCCACCTTCTGATGTATAAGTAATCGAGAGGAATGGGGGCAGCCGCAGTTCTCACTTCCTCTTAAATACGTATGCGTCCGAAGCGGGGACAGTGACACCAGCGCTGATTGGACGCAGGGCTCACGTGTCATAACAACTTACATGAGCCCTGGAAAGCATGTGCCGACACCACTGGACGTGCTAGCACCGGCGAGCAAAAGTGCTTTTATTTTAACGGGTGAAATATTCCGAGTGAGAAGGGGTTGTCCGAGTAGTGGAAAACCCCTGTAAGTAGAAAAAAATGAAATTTGACAGTCCTCAAAAGAATATTGTTAGGTTTTGAAGTAAAAGAAAATCATAGTAATGGAACAATTACCTTCTGTATAGTTTTGCAGAGTATATTCTGTCAGACTCTCAAGCACTTCAAGAAACACTCCCAGTTCTTTCTTCCTATTGTATCACATATTTCAGAGAAAAAGCTCACATTCGATGAGGTGTAACCCTTCTGAAATAGCTTAAAAATAAATAAATAATAATAGTAACAATAAAAAACAGTTGACATTTCATTTTTTTGTCTGCTTTCTGAACATTGCGATAAATATTAAAGTGGTTGCTTAACAAGTACTTAGTAGAATGGACAGACAAAAGAAAGGCCAGGAGGATTACACATCATTGTCACTGAAGAATCTGATATCTCTTGACTTTTAAGTGGACAATAAAGGACAGATATTGGAGAAAAATGGTACGGACAGAGGAATCTAAAAGATATTTGGACCACAGTAAGTATATGTTAACACCTTGACAATAAGCAAAAACCTGTTAGTAACTGATGCAATCAGAGCTAGCTCCAATCAAATCAGTTTAGCCTTTTTAAGGGAATCTGTCACCCTAAATTGGCGGGATATTTAAATGATGGCAGGCAGGTCAGATGGGCGGTGTTTTGGGTACTTGCCTTAACATGTTGTTCGCCGCTGTCTCCATTATTTCTGGGAATTGTAGTCGTTTCCCTCCATATAACGCACCTGTGCATTGCAATCTGCGGGCAAAGCATACTGCGCGTGCGCAATTCAAGATTGCAATGCGCAGGGCGTTATATGGGGGCAACGACTACAATTCCAGAAATAATGGAGACAGCGGCGAACAACATGTTAAGGCAAGTACCCAAAACACCGCCCATCTGACCTGACTGCCATTCATTTAAATATCCCGCCAATTTAGGGTGGACAGATTCCCTTTAAATGATGCAGTCAAGCCATATATTGCAATAAGAGTCTTCAATATGGTGGCAATCATGAGAGGGCATGGCTTCTGAAGGTCGGCATGTCTGCCATCTGAAATCATATGCAGACCAGCTATAACTGGGCTTCATCAAGGATTGTCTGTTTTAAAGTACTCTTGATCTGCAATGTACTCGTATTGCATAGGTGATCTAGCAAACAAAGGTTCAAGTCCCCTAAGAGACTTATTAAAATTGAAAAAAAAACAATATTTTTAAAGCATGAAAAAATATATAAAAAATTTAAATCACCATTTTTTTCTCAAGCATAAATAGAAAAATGTAAAAAAAAAAAATATAAAAAACATAACTGATAATGCCCGAACCAATAAAATAGGAAAAATATTTATTCCATTCAATGAATGCTCAAACTTGTGTGGCACCCCAGGAGTCTGGTTGCCACAGTGGCATTGCCTCCCTCACGGGGGGTGATGTCATGCCTGGAAGCAATGAGGGTTCCCCTTACCAGGTAAAACCAGCATCCAGCACTTTTCCTGACTCCAGACCAGAAAGGGGAGCTCTAACACCCAGTTTCAGGGAGCTTCCCCATAAGTTCTGTCCTGGAGTCGGGGTTAGAGGGAGTCTGAGAGAGTGAGGAGAGGAGTGCAGGAGAACCTGGGGAGTGGAGCTGTAACAAAACTCCCCAGAGTTGAGCGCTAGAAACTGGACACCGGAATCCATGATTGCACGGGTACTGAATTCCCGGAAGCTAAATCCAGATGGCAGGGGATTGCAGGTCTCCTGGCCCCATCTAAACCCAGCAGCACAGGAGCATATAAGAGCCCAGAGCTGCCATGAGGCGCGATGCCATTGATAGGCTCGAGCTGCCTGCCATATGGGCAAGGACTTAATGACGAGAAAGAGAAGAGGCCGGGCATAGCTTTAGGCAGCAAGGACCTAAGAGGACAGCGCAATAGGAAGGCCTTCAAACCACCTGGATGAGTGGATCCTAAATTGCTTCCAGGCAGCCCAGATCGCCATTACCATCTGTTATCAGTGCCTCGGTCTGCACCTTGAACCATCAAGTAAAGGTAAAGGAAAACTACCTCCCCTTGTGTCTTCCAGTCATTCCTTGCACCTCAGTCCTGCACCCCAACGTCCACGATCCTTTATAAAAACTGTACCAGTAGCCCTGGGTCCCGCTCCACCTGTGGGGAGCAGAATCATCCCAGCTGCGTCAACATCGGCCCCAGTGGCCTCCTCTAACAGTGCCGGCCATCCATTGCAGAACACCACAGGTGGCGTCCCGACTTATTCCTCTATAAACTTTTCCCCTCATTTTATTGCACACCCAGGGCCACGGACTGGGCCATTGCAGCCTTGACCTTCCCCTCAAAAGAACTGTCCTGCCCGGACCGAATACCCCACGGCCCTGGGGGCGTCGCACTTGTCACTTTTCATTTGTCACAATACCTCTAAAAAATGCAATAAAAATCAATCTAAATGTCAAATGTAGCACAAAATTGTATGAATAAAAATGTGCAAAAACAAGTTCTATTGATTGAAAAATAAAGTGATGGGTTTTAAGAAAAAAGATGACACAAACCAAATTTTTTTTGCAAATGTCAGAATTTTTCTTTACTACGTGAAGAAATGAAAATGAAAATACACAAAACCTATGCAAGTTTAGTATCAGTGTTAATCAAATTGACCTGGAAAATCATATTACCAAATCAGTTTTATAGTGAGCACTGTAAAAATAATTCCCCTAAAAAAGCAATAGCAACGTTGTTTTTTTTTCACCATTTCACCAGGCTTGGAATTTTTTTTCAATATTTTAGTAAATTATATGGTAAAATGAATGGTGTCCTTTTAAACTATAACTCGTCCCGCAAAAACAAGTCCTCACATGGGTTATGTCTACAGGAAAAAAAATGTATGGTAATTGGAAGACAGGGGAGGGGAAAAAAAGCGCAAAAATTAAAAAATTGTCCTGTTCTTAAAAGGTTAAGATACTTCCAATATGGGATGTTTTATACTAGTACAGAGGGATTTTTTTGTATAGAGTACACAAATTCATAAGCTAGGAAGACTATCAGATCATTTTCTAGTGCCATATAAAAATATTTATGCAGGATGTATGATTGTTGGGGGTGCAATTGTGATCACGTTGTGCCGATTGTCTCCACGGTGACCCTGGGCTGAAAGACAAGGGAAGGGAAAGTTGATGTTATTAAAAATATTTTAAAACACAAAATAAAAAACAACAAAAATGGGGGGCTTCATCTGAATCACGTCATTTGGAGATTTAGATAGAAACCCGATATAAGTGCTCAGCGTAGAGCATCGGATAAATGTGATCCCAAGCGTTATGTAAAATGTTCCCAATAAAAGCTTCAAATCAATCCAGAAAAAAAGAAAGTCCCCACTCAGGTCCATCATCTGTAAACGGAAAATATAGGGCCATCCACGTTACTGGTAGTGCAAAGGCTCTGGAATAGCGCTATGGCTTCTTGCCCCCCTAAAGAAATTCAACAATTCTGCACTCCCAAATCCAAATGCCCCCTTCCTTCTGAGCCCCGCAGTGTGCCTTAGCATCCACATGTTTGGCATATCTGTAGCGATGACAGCCCGCCTAATTTACTGGTAGATGTCTCCAGAAGCATGAGCTTGGCACTACACCGTACTGGGCACTACAACGTACTGGCGACTGATTACAACGTTCTGGACACTACAATGGCAGTTTGCAATTTTCACTCAGAAGCATCCACTGCTGCTTGTTTCTGGAAAACACGCATGGAGTCAAAATCATCACTACACCTGAAGATAAATTCCCAAGGGGTATAATTTCCAAAATGTTGTCACTTAAGGGGGGGATTCTGCTCTTCTAGCACTTAGGGATGCTGTATATGGAGTACACAAAAGTGCAAAAGCTTCTAGGAAAATCTGCTCTCGAGGAAGCAAATAGCGCTCCGTCCCTCCTGAGTCTCGCCTTGTGGCTAAGCAATACTGTAAAGCCAGATTTGGGGTATTTCTACAAGCAGCAGAAATTGTGAGATACATTTTGGTGCTATTTTTAGCCATTTCCCAGTGTGAAAATGTAAAATCTTGGGCTAAAACATAATTTTTGTGGTAAAAATGTAATTATTTTTCTTCACTGCCCAATGGTAAAAAATTTTGTGCCACATCTATGATCATTGCACCCCAAGATGAATTCATTGAGAGGTTTAGTTTTTAAAATGGGGTTATTTGTGTGGGGTTCAGCTGTTCTGGCACTTCAGGGGGTCTACCATTGTGACATGGCACTCTCAAATTAATCCAGCAAAATCTTTCTTTCTGAGCTTTGCACTGTGACTCAAAAGTAGTTTCCGACCACATATGGGTTTCAGTGTACTCAGGAGAAATTGCACAACATATTTTGGGGTCCATTTTCTCCTGATATCATTGTGAAAATGAAAAAAATGTGGGGTGGGGCTAAAACAATATTTTTGTGGAATTTTTTTGAAGTTTCATAGATCAATATTGTAAAATTTTGTGAAGCACCTATGGGTTCAAGGTGTTCACCACATGTCTAGATAAATTCCTTGTGTGGGTCTAGTTTCCAAAATTGTGGCACTTGTAGTGGGTTTCCATTGTTTAGGCATATCAGCGGCTCTCTAAACACGACATGACTCCTGCAGACCAATCCATCTAAATCTGCCTTCCAAAACGTCACTCCTTCCTTTCTGGACCCTGATGTGCACCCAAACAGTAGTTTTCCCTCACTTATGGGGTATCTGCATACTCAGGAGAAATTGTACAACAGCTTTTGGGGTCCATTTTCTCCTGTTACCATTGTGGGTAAAATGTGATATTTTTTTTCATGGCTCAATGTTATAAACTTTGTTAAGTACCTGGGGGATCAAGGTGTTCACCACACATCTATATAAGTTCCTCGAGGGGTCTAGCTTCCATAATGGGATCACTTCTGAAATATTTCCAGTGTTTAGGCCCATCAAAGGCTCTTCAAACGCGATATGACGTTCGCTGATTCCAGCAAATTTTGCATTCAAAAAGTCAAATGGCACTCATTCCCTTTCAAGCCCTGCTGGTGTGCCCAAACAGTTGTTTTCCTTTACATGTGGGGTATTGGCGTAGTCAGGACAAATTGTACAACAAAGTGTTGGTGCAATTTTTTCTGTTAGCCCTGTGAAAACACAAATTTTGGGACTAAAAGAACATATTTGTGGTAAAAATTAGATTTTTTATTTTCTGAGCACCTGTGTGTTCAAAGTGCTCACCAACATCTAGATAAGTTACTTGAGGGGTCTAGTTTCCAAAATTGGGTAAATTGAGGAGGTTTTCCATTGTTTAGGCACATCAGTGGCTCCAAACAGTAGTTTTCCCCCACATACTGGGTATTCGGCGTGCTCAGGATAAATTGCACAACAAATGTTGGGGTCCATTTTTTCCTGTTACCCTTGTGAAAATAAAAAAAATTGGGTCTAATGTAACATTTTTGTGAAAAACAGTTAAATGTTAATTTTTTTCTTCCACATTGCGTCAGCTCTGTGGAGCACCTGAAGGTTTAATAAACATCTTGAACATGGTTTTAGGTACCTTGAGGGGTTGCAGTTTTTAGAATGGTACCACTTTGGGTATTTTCTGTCATATAAACCCCTCAAAGTCACTTCAAATGTGCAGTGGTCCCTAAAAAATGGTTTTGCAAATTGTATTGTCAAAATGAGAAATCGATGTTCAAATTTTATCCTGTCTAAATTCGTAACAAAAAAATTATGTTTAAAAATTGTGCTGATGTAAAGTAGACATGTAGGAAAAGTTATTTATTAACTAGTTTAATGTTATAATATTAGTCATATTGAAGAAATGACTAATGAAGTACAATACTGTAACACTGCTGCAGCATGCACTGAAGTATATGTGAACATTGAATATAAGAATCTTGAACTATATTACTGCTTATAGAATATACCTATAGAAATGAGGTCATTCACACAAATGAAAAAAAATATTTTGGTGCCTCAGGCATTAGGCTTGATTTTAGGTATGTTCAGTCCTCTGAATAAGAATATGTCATTATTTCATTATTTTGTATGTTTTGAGATAATGTACAGTTGCCCACACATGAATTTGGATTTTTTTCATTGACCGGAGTATTAATTAATGAATCAAAGATGGTCTGTGAGGATTGTGATAAATACTTGAAAATTTATTAAATGCAATACAATTTAAATAAGTATTAGTATATAGTCAAATACATAACTGACTGCCTGTGATTTTATACTGACCCTGTCGGCAGGTGTTAAGGTGATAACATGGCCTCCTCATGAAGACAGTGTTTAAATCATCCCGATTGCTTTTGCTACATTTGTGGAGAGTATACATTTAGGGAACCAAGAAAATCCATTTTTGATTTTGTGAAAAGGGCTATTTCAAAATAAAAATAGGGGATCAAGATAAGATATGGACCCCACACGATGTCTGTAAAACTTGTATTGGGCAGTGGCAAATGGTACGAGGAAATGTCTGAAATTTGTCATACCTATTCTGGAGGAGAACAGACGAATCACAGTGATGATTGTTAATTCTCTGTGGTTAACATAAAGGGCATAAGGCCATATTCACACATTGAAAATTGGTGACTTTTTGACCTCAGTATTTTAAAATCAGGAGTGGAGCAGTCAGAGGAAAAGTATAATAGAAAAACGTCACCACTTCTGTATTTATCACCCACTCATGGTTTTGGCTTACAAATACTGAGGTGAAAAATTCACCAAATACTCAACGTGTGCACATTCTCTTAATGTATTTTATCAGAGTAAAAAAAATGTATCCTGACCTATCTAGTCTCCACAGCTTGCTCCTGTTCACACTTCTCATTTTGAAAAGAAGGTGCTGATCAGTTTTGTTTTTCTAAAGTCATGTGCACATGTTGAGTGTTTGGTGAGTTTTTTACCTCAGTATTTGTAAGCCAAAGTCAGGAGTGGAACAATCAGAGGAAAAGTATAATATATTTTAGCATGTCACCGCTTCAGTGCATTTATCACACACTTCTGATTTTGGCTTACAAATACTGATGTAAAATACTGACCAAATACTGAATTTTAGTGGCCTTAGATAACATTCCCAAGATAAGTTTTTGATGCATTTTGAAGCTGTGTAATTTTGCTAAGTTAAAAACGCAGCGTCTTACAGCTGAACCAGCAAAGTGGATGGGATTTATACAACACCTCGCAAAATTATGAAATCACCTGCCTTGGAGGATGTTCATTCATTCAGTTGTTTAATTTTGTTGAAAAAAACAGATCACAGACATGGCACAAAACTGAAGTAATTTCAAATGGCAACTTTCTGGCTTTAAGAAAACACTAAAAGAAATCAAGAACAAATAATGTGGTAGTCAGTAATGGTTATTTTTTTAACCAAGCATAGGGAAAAAAAATTATGGAATCACTCAATTCTGAGGGAAAAAATGATGGAATCACCCTGTAAATTTTCATTCACAAAGCTAACACTGCATCGAATTAGATCTGCTTGTTAGTCTGCATCTAAAAGGAGTGATCACACCTTGGAGAGCTGTTGCACCAAGTGGACTGACATGAATCATGGCTCCACCATGAGAGATCTCAATTGAAACAAAGGAGAGGATTATCAAACTCTTAAAAGAGGGTAAATCATCACGCAATGTTGCAAAGATGTTGGTTGTTCACAGTCAGCTGTGTCTAAAATATGGACCAAATACAAACAAATGGGAAGGTTGTTAAAGGCAAACATACTGGTAGACCAAGGAAGACATGAAAGCGTCAAGACCGGAAAGTTAAAGCAATATGTCTCCAAACAGGAAATGCACAACAAAACAAATGAGGAAGGAATAGCTGGAAAACTGGAAACGTCCGTGACCAAACTGTAAGAAACCGCCTAAAGGAAATGGGATTTACATACAGAAAAGCTAAACAAAAGCACTAACACCTAAACAGAAAAAAACAAGGTTACAATGGGCTAAGGAAACGCAATAGTGGGGCTGTGGATGACTGGATGAAAGTAATATTCAGTGATGAATCGCGAATCTGCATTGGGCAAGGTGATGAGCTGGGACTTTTGTTTGATGCCATTCCAATGAGATTTATAAAGATGACTGCCTAAAAAGAACATGCAATTTTCCACAGTCATTGATGATAGGGGCTGCATGTCAGGTAAAGGCACTGGGGGGATGGCTGTCATTACATCTTCAATAAATGCACAAGTTTATGTTGATATTTTGGACACTTTTCTATCCCATCAATTAAAAGGATGTTTGGGGATGATAAAATCATTTTTCAAGATGATAATGCATCCTGCCAAGAGCAAAAACTGTGAAAACATTCCTTGAAAAAAGACACATAAGATCAATGTCATGGCCTGTAAATAGTCCAGATCTCAATCCAATTGAAAATCTTTGGAGGAAGTTGAAGAAAATGGTCCATGACAAGGCTCCAACCTGAAAAGCTGATTCTGGCAACAGCAATTAGAGAAAGTTGGAGCCAGATTGATGAAGAGTCCTGTGTGACACTCATTAAGTCCATGCCTCAGGGTCTGCAAGCTGTTGTAAAAGCCAGAGGTGGTGCATCAAAATACTAGTGATGTGTTGGAATGTTTTTTTTTTGTTTGTTTTTCATGATTCATTATTTTTTCCTCAGAATTGAATGATTCCATAATTTTTCCCCTATGCTTGGCTAAAAAAAAATAACCATTACTGACTACCACATTATTGTTCTTGATTTCTTTTAGTGTTTCTTAAAGCCAGAAAGTTGCCATTTGAAATGACTTCGGTTTTGTGCCATGTCTGTGATCTGTTTTTTTTTCAACAAAATTAAACAACTGAATGAACATCCCCCAAGGCTGGTGATTCCATAATTTTTTGCCAAGAGTTGTAGTAATCTCATGGCCCACTCAGCGGAAACTTACTGCAGTGAGTGTTTCACATCCGCAGCATGTCAATTTCTATTGTGGGTGTGCTGAGTTTTCTGTGCAGATTTTTCCTATATGTTTGCATTAGATTTGGAGAATTGGCAGGAAAATATTCAAATGCGGTTTTAGTGAGCATTTTCCGCCTGTTTTTTGTAATCCACACATGAGCTTTAAATAAAGTTTTATCAAAGCCAAATAGTAAGGAAGTATCAAAACAAAGTAGCCTTATTTAAAGCATGACACACCAACAAGAGACAAACAATGAAGAGTCAAAAACGCAATAAAAATGCATGTTAAAATAGTAACACAAAAATGCAATGAAACACTGCAAAGAACCTAATTTAAATAATACATGT